>CM052899.1:123771802-123789592 GCA_028534135.1 Potos flavus | reverse complement strand
GCAAGATCCCAGGACCCTGAGATCATGACCTGAGCCGAAGGCAGAGGCTTTAACCCACTCAGCCACCCAGGCGCCCCTCCACTAAAACTTTTTATCAAGATCACTAATCACTGGGGCGCCTGGGTGGCTCAGTGGGTTAAAGCCTCTGCCTTCGGCTCAGGTCATGATCTCAGGGTCCTGGGATCTTGCCCCGCATCGGGTTCTCTGCTCAGCAGGGAGCCTGCTTCCCCCTCTCTCTCTGCCTGCCTCTCTGCCTACTTGTGATCTCTCTCGGTCAAATAAATAAATAAAATCTTAAAAAAAAAATCACTAATCACCTTGATATTGCTAATTTCAACTTTCATCCTTTTATCTTATTTGCAGCATTGGATACAGTTGGTCTCTCCTTCCTTCTGGAAACATGTTTGGTAACTGGCCTTTAACTGGTCTCTCTGCTTCCTCCCTTGCCCCCCATTATGTGCGTTCTTATAGTGGTGGTCAGAGGGACTCTTAAATGGATCAAGTTACTCCCCCAACTTCCCGTCTCACTCAGATTTAAAGCTAATGTCCTTCAGTGGCATAGAAGGCCATACATAATCTGACCCCACACTTCCTCTCTTCTCTCCCATCACACTCCCTTTTGCCTGCTCTGCCCAGGCAAAATAGCCTCCTGCCTTCAATGTGTCAAGCCTCAGGGCCTTCCTACTTGCTATTTCCTTCTTTTTAAAAAAAGATTTATTTATTTTGAGAGAGAGAGAGTGTTAGGGAGGGGCAGAGGTGGGGGAGAGAGAGAATTTCAAGCAAACTCCCTGCTGAGCATGGAGCCCAACACAGGGCTTAATGACCCTGAGATCATGACCTGAGCTGAAATCAAGAAATCAAGAGTCAGATGCTCAACCAATCGACTGAGCCATCCAGGCGCACCCCCCCAGCTTTTTAAAAAGATTAAAAAAAAAAAAAAAGATTTTTAAAATTTATTTTTAAAGAGAGATTTTTTTTTTTTATTCTCACAGTTAGAAATACATTTGCTTTATTTAATTAATTGATTTATAATTTCAAGTTTTATTTAAATTCTAGTTAGGTAACATACAGTGTAATACTGGTTTCGGGTATAGAAGTTAGTGATTCATCACTTACATATAATACCCAGTGCTCATCGCAAGTGTCTTCTCTGACATAAGCACCCCAAGTCTTGCTCCCTCACTTTCCTCAGGTCTCTGCTCAAGAGACATCTTGTTAGTGAGGCCTGCCTTGACTTCCCTTCCTACCTCCCACTCCATACTTCCTTCTTCTGCTCTGTTGTTCTCCATGGCTTAGTATGTATTCACTAGCTTAATTGCTGTCTCGCTTTCTGCCACTAGAGTATGAATTTAATGAAGACTTTGTTTTATTCACTGTTCGATCCTCCACACTCAGAGCAATACATGGCAATAGTAGGTCATCAGTTAAGATTTGTCTAATGAATAAATACACAATCTCTTGTGTCTTCTACCTCTTCAGTTGTGTGATTTGATTTATTAAAGTAACAACTTAAAATATCTTAGACATCCACAGGCAAAATTTACTTCAAGATCAGTAAGTAACTAACACGTGAATTCTAATTATTGTCTCTCTTTTAGAAACCAATAATATTGATCATGTTCAGAAAAGTCAGGCATGTTTTTAGTCCTTTTCTAATTAAAATATCTTGTTTTTAAAAACTGGTGGCTGTGTTATGGACGTTGTGGAGGGTATGTGCTGTGGTGAGTGCTGTGAGTTGTGTAAGACTGATGATTCACAGACCTGACCCCCTGAAGCAAACAATACATTATATGTTAATAAAATAAATAAATAAACAAATACCTCATTTGACTCCTAAAAAAAAACCAAAAACCAAAAACCAAAAACCAAAAAACAATTAGATTAGCCACTGGAGGGCGCTCATGCTTTTGTTTAAACAAGCAAATTTTAGCATTTGGCAAATTGACAGCATGGAAACGTGCCAGCAAATTTCTTTTCAAGGTTAATATCCTTTTTCATTGTCCTTTATTTCCCAACCCGCCTCTTTCACCTTTAGTGTTAGTTTTGCCCAGAATTTCATCTATCCTTCCTTCCTTGTGGACAATGAGAACTGTTGGGACTGCCTTTGGACAAATCTATCAATCCTGGGTTTAACAGGGACTGCTTCCACCATCTTTCTCTGCTTTTTTCTTGAAACAACCACAGCCAGGTTCTTATGTCAAAATGTTCCTCAAGAACTATCTAGTGGTTTTCATTTTTATGTCTTTATACTTCAGACTTCAAAGGGTGATAACATTTTAGTTGGCTTTGGAAGATATTCAGTGATTTTGTGATAGTGGGGAAATAGCTCCTTTGAAGATAAAGCCACTACACATATCAATATTTAATCTCATAAACGGTACAGGAACAGAAGCTGGCTCTTATCCTTTTGCCAGAAATCTTGTGTGTGCCAGATAAAACCAATGCAATTCATTGCCTTTTTGTGTAAGATCTGCTGTTACTGCTGGATTAATTTAGACAATGTAAAGACTATTAATGTGGTTGAGTCTGGGTGTTCCTGCCTTTCACTGTCAGAGGAACCCATTAGGAAAATTCCCATCTTGGACCCAAGATGTTCTAATACCACTATATAATTTTTCTATCACATGAGAAATAGAATAGGCCATGGCTAGTTTTTTGTTTGTTTTGTTTTAGCAAAGTATATAAACACTTTGGGGTCCTTTTCAAGAGGACAAGTTGCTAGAAGGGGAGAGAAGATGTCATATGTATAAATTCTCTCTTTCTTTGCTGATAAGTTATCCTTGGCTTTTTTTTTCTTTCTCTATATATTAGGAAAAAACAAATCTCTCTGTGGCCCAAATAATATGAAAGTTGTGGTGAGATATTCTCAAGGATCCACAACCTCAAGGATCATATTTATTTCAGGAAATAAATCAAAGTGATGAGAACACTTTTCTCTTTTCCTTTTGAGGAAGGCCATTGAAAGATAAGATGGCCAGTGGACTTGTGAGCTGGCCCTGGGAGATCGGAGGCCCCTCACCCCCTCTCCTGTCCTGGAATGTGGGTTTCACTTGCCTTTCCAGTTCCCAGAGGCTGCTCCAAGGACATAGTCTTGAGATAATGGTATGATGTTGAGAACACCTGCACAGCATATGGGGCTGAATTCAGTTAAGGCCTCTTTATAAACTTTTAGGATTTGGTGGGCTGGTGCGGGATCCATGCATCTTGCGGCTGCCCAGGACAAGCCTAGTGTATAAGTTCCCTTTGCTTATTAAAACTGCTACCTACCAAATTGACGTGCTATTTCTAAAACGTATGCAGTAATGTTAAAGATCTAGAATAGCTAAATAATCTTAAAAAATTGCAAAATTGGAAAATCTACCCTTGGTGATCAACACTGAAAGAATAGACACAAAAATTAATGGAAATAAGAAAGTCATTTCTTTTTTTTTTAAAGATTTTATTTATTTATTTGACAGAGAGAGAGAGATCACAAGTAGGCAGAGAGGCAGACAGAGGGAGAAGCAGGCTCCCCGCTGAGCTGAGAGCCCGATGCGGGACTCGATCCCAGGACCCTGAGACCATGACCTGAGCCGATAGCAGAGGCTTTAACCCACTGAGCCACCCAGGCACCCCAAGAAAGTCATTTCTTGATTCTAAATTCCTAGCTTAGACACAAAAAGTAATTAATATAAGATGGATTCTAAACTTAAGTATAAAAGCCAACCTCACAAAGCTTCTAGGAAAAATGTAGGGGGACCTCTTTGCAACCATGGGGTAGGGGAATATTTCTTAGAGGAGATATAGAAAACAATAACCATTTACAAAAGAACAAAAATCTCACAGTTCTTTTGTGCCTCTTCCCAATAAATAATACTCCCAGAAACAGCCAAAAAAAAAAAAAAAAAGAAAAGAAAACCTGCTACCTACCAACCTGGAGTGGCCTGCCTCTTTCATTGGTCTCTCTCTGATGTCTGCGTAAAGGGGGCCTGTCTCAGATTACACCAGGGATGCTCCAAGGAGAGCTGTGAACCTATACCTTCCCATAATGTTCTTCTCAGTTATAAAAGGAATAGGATCCCTTCTGTTGTCTGCCCCCCTCCCCAACTCGAGAGACCCACAGAAAGTAACTGGACAGTTGGAAATGCTCACCTTCAGGCAGAGGAATGGAGCAATGTAGGAAGTACCCAGACATTGTTTGGTATTGTATTTGATAGGAAATAAAGAAATAATGAAATTCGTTCGGAGTCTTCTAATTTCTATCTTATCACTATCAAAATAACCTAAAATAACCTAAGACCAGAGAAGTAGTCTTCTCACATTTTGGCAGTCCTAGATTAGTTCCCTACAGCAGTTTATTTTTGAATATAAACATAGTTAAAGAGTACAGGGAGCACCATTGTAGAATGTGGCCAGGTGAAGCCATCGGGTAGCCATTCAGTGAAGACTACGGTGTACTGGAGAGAATAGTGACCACTGAATGCTTTGCAAGAAACTTGAGAGGTCATAGTCCCTCATGCTTCAGTTTACGGATGCGTAAACTGCTACTCAGAGAGGCCAGGAGGCTTGTCAAAACTACTCGGCCAATGTGTGGCGGACAGGTAATATCCCCTCATTTCCAGAATCTTCATCGTACTTCCGTCTGTAAGGTTCCTCCCGGTGTTAAAAGTCCGTGTTTGGGGCTGAAGGAGAGAATAATAGAGATAATGCAGCTAACAGTGGTCAAAACAAAAAGTATATGTAACCAGTGTCATTTGGGTTCTCTGGGAAGCAGCCACTGAGACAGACTCGGATGTACTAGAGGTTTACGGGAGGTAACCCTTACAAAAATAAAATAGGGAGGCAGCAGAACTGGGCAGGGACGGCCTCAGACTCTGAGGCAGATCTAACAAAGTCCTAGTTGACCCAGTGGGGAGCTCCCAGTTAAAGACTACCCGAAGTACTCAGTCGTTGGCTGGAAGCTGCCCAGTAAGAACATGGCCTGAAACGTGACGGGAGCCAAGCTGTGGCTAACTGGCCTGCTTACAGCTGAATGGCAAGGTCTTTGTTGCTCTGTGATCCGAGCAGCACTCCTCCGTAGCCGCCACATAACCCAAGTGGCCCCAAAGTGCTCTAGGCTTCTGGAGTCACTTTCAATATCCAGGTAGGGTGACGTAAGCCTCTATTCACCAATTACAAATCCAAATCCAATTACAAATCACTTCCACCTTCCGAATCTCACACAAGTGCCTCTTGGGTTAATTCTGACTTAGAACTACACGGGGAAGGAGATTTTGGGAGACAGAGTTCCCAGGTTAACTAAGTTGGTACAGCACAACCCAGCACAACAGGGAACAGCATGTGCCAAGGCCATGAGAAGGAAATGAACTCAGTGTGCTTGAGAGACAGAAAGGTGAGGCTGAGGCCCAGGAAGGGAAGGGGAGGATGGACGGAGCATGGTCAGAAAAGCAGGCAGAGCCTAAACGCATAGGGCTTTGTAGGTCCTGGTATGTTTGATTTAATTAGAAATTATAGTATTTTAAGCAAAGGGGTGGTATCCTATGAGTTTTGCCTTGAAAGGATTATTCTGGCCATCAGAATGGTAAGGAAGCAAGAGAAAAGTTGATCAAAAGAGACAGGAGGGAAAATAGGAGGCTATTATAGTCTAGGAAAGGGACAATAATGGTCTGGACTATGAGTATAAAAATGTAGATACAGAGAACTTGTCTGATGAGCTTTTGACCTCATTTTTCCAACATTTTTTTCCATCCTGGCAACGTCTCTCTGTGTATGAGATGCGGAACCCTCTGTTGCAAGGGCTGGTACAGCAGAGGTGAGTGTTACGGAAGGTTGGGACTGACACCGAGTACTTTCTATGCATCAAATCTATGCTGGGCCCATTCCTCACAACAATCCTGAACGAGGAAATTGGGGCACAGGCAGGTTAAACAGTAGACTTGAACCAAGGTCATGTAGATAGTTAAGTGTGGGCTTCTGATCTTAATCCAGGTGTCTCAGAATCCAGAATCTCAGCTCTTTCCACAGCCTCCTGCAGTTTCTCAGGTTAAAGCCCTTGTGGGGAGTCATGTCCATTGTCAGCAGCTGTTACCTGCCCAAACATCACACCTTTCTGGCCGCCTCTCAAGTGTACCTCAAATGGACAAGGCTGATATTCTTTGTACATGCTCAACTTTCTTAGTCTGCGCTGCATAATATCTCCAACTTCGTTTCCTGGACCCTTAAAGAACTTATTCAATGTTTAGCTCTCCACTGAGGCTTGATACTATTTAAATATATACATTTTCAGGATATGGAAAAGAGGGCATATTTTGTTTCCTGGGTGTATATCTCATTGAAATAGCATCATCTTTCAGGACTAGGAAATAAACTGCGTTCTACATAACTCTTCGATGCTGTTTTAAGTCATTGTTGTCATATTCTCAATAGAATTTTTTCTTCTATCTCCAAAGAACTCCATGTCTTTATCTCAATTATATCCTATCTGACATGGAGGAAAATGAATTAAGGACACACAAGAATTACTGTTAAACATGTAACAGTTGAGGTGCATGTTCAAGACACTAAAAAAAAATCAGTGTTTGTTTTCTGATCAATGGTCTTTTTATTGATACTATTGTCTTTTAACAAAGAAAATATTTGAAAGTACAAGTTATATATGCCAAAACTGCTTTGAACTTAATTATTGCTTAGAGAGTATGCATGTATATGTAAGTAATGAATGATTGTCATGTCATATATGTCATAGGTACTTAGTCAAAGATGTGGTCTCTGGTTATTTGTTATGCACTATCCATTTTTTTTTAAGATTTTATTTATTTGAGAGAGAGAATGAGAGAGAAAGAGAGCATGAGAAAGGGGAGGGTCAGAGGGAGAAGCAGATTCCCGAATGAGCAGGGAGCCAATGCAGGACTCAATCCTGGGACTCCAGGATCATGACCTGAGCTGAAGGCAGTAGCTTAACCAACTGGGCCACCCAGGAGCCCTGCACTACCCACTTTACCTGTGAGACACATGGTAACTGGGTCACAGAATCTCAAACTATGGAATGTTCAGAGTTTTCAGGGGTTACATATTGAAGGAGCTAAAGAGTTTCACGATTAGATACGGTGCTGTTTGGATGAGATCACCTCTAGGCAGCACTAAAAATCACCTGCAGTGTTAGAAGTGACACAGTCTAGCAAAGTAGGTGTAAGTTTAAATTCCGGCCAAAGATGTTCTCTCCTACACAATTCACTGAACCTCCTCTTCAGAGGGTTTCCAAGCCCTGTCAAAGCTAAATGGGTACCAGCCCTGCCTCCACTAACAGGATTTGCTGCTCCCTCCGGCTCTTGGTATCTTAATACCCCACCTTCCTCATGAGAGCTGCTGTGGTAATTGATAATCACAGTACTTTACAAACTCTGAAACAGGTTAAATGGACAATGAAATTTATATTGACCTAAAATGAGTTTTCAAAAGGCATGTGGTGGCTTTCTTGTCAGACATAGAAAACAGGCGTGTCAGGAATGGTACTGGAGGAATTTTTGTACTGGGCGGGAAAGGTTGAATAAGGCTCCTTCCTACTGTAAGATAGGAATTTTTGTACTGGGCGGGAAAAGGTTGAATAAAGCTCCTTCCTACTGTAAGATTCTATGATTCTCGGTATCCTGTACTGTTTTATGAAAACAGTTCAGAATATCCGGTGTTTTAAACATTTTCTTCCTATTTGCTGGAGAGGCCAAGTTAACATCCTGTCATAAGACAAGACTGTTGAATCACCCACTATTCCTGTAGTGACAATGGCTTGAAGATAAGGAGTAAAAGAGGTTACCAGGGGTTAGACAATATGGAGTAGCCAATATAGCCCATTCCTGCTCTGAGGAGATGGTCTGGTTGCCCTTCTACCTGTAAAAACTGCAATCGACAAATTATTCAAAATCTAGTTCACAGTCTACTAGAAATGGTGACAGATTCAAGGAAATAAACTGTGGTTCGCTGCCCTCAAGGAGCTGACAATCCGGCTGGAGAAATAGAATAAACATGCAAAAATTAATTAGAAAATAGTTAAGTGCTCAACTGCATGGTACTGAACACAAGTGAAAGCAGAGTTTTAAGATAATTCAAACGTCCAGAAGGTGTTATTTAAGAGGCAGAATTAAACTGAGCCAAAGACTGGGTCCAACTAGGATGAGCGGAGAGAAGGCGACCTTCTTATGGAATACTGGGGAAAGAGTGATGAGGAGTAGATCCAGGTGAATGAGGGCATGACCTGTGTAGCAGAGACAGAGACAAACAGGCTTGATGGAAGCAAAGGTAAACATTAAGAAATACAATGGTGAGCCTGGGCGGGTAAGATGGAGTCCCATGTCCTCGAAAGCTGGATATAAGATTCTGAAAGCCAAGTGCGATTGTTCTTCAGTGGTGGTCCCCAGAAACAACCAGCATGGGTCTCTCAGATACACTGTGAGGCCTGTAGGCAGGTTCAAATACAGATAATGAATGGCCTGGCAGCTTGGTGAGATCCAGCTCGGTTCCAAACTGCTTGGCTTCCTAACATGTAGACGGGCTGGGGCTTGCAGACATGTGCCTCGGAATATTCTCTAGAGGCTGGAATTTGTAGCCTGGGAAGTACAGGGCTGCTCTTCCAGGCAGCTGTTGTGTGTGGGATGGGACTGTGTACAGGATATGATTGTGTGCACATTTGTCCAGTTGTGGGTGTTAAGATTGTGGTCTTAAGCATGATGAAAATCAGTTGGTCGGAGGTGGAAGAACAAAGTCAAACTATAGCCTTTAACAATTCTTAACATTTGGATTTTAAAAGCAACTTTCTAGCTTTAATTACAATATCACAACAATGCTTAAACTTTTCTAGTAAAAAAAAAAAAAAGGCTTATGTATTAAGTTGCCATCCCCTTTTGGAATTATTTCAGCATAACTAAGAGAACCTTTTTTAACACATAACACTTGTTGATAAAGTGGTTGCTTATGTGGTCTTCTTTTGATGAGGAAGCTGAGATTTTTTAGCTTTTAAAACTTTCTTGCTTTTTTGATACTTTTTCCCTTTCTTTTGCTTTTTCTTTTGGTTGACCTGTGAGGAGAAGGAAAACAAGAGTAATAATGTTCCTTTATCTTACCATTTTTCCTTCCTTATATTATATCTGGACTCTCCAGACTGTGTTTTTGTTTTTGTTTTTTAATTTTTTCTTTAATCTTCAAGAATGGTTTAAAGTTGCTTCACTCTCAAAAGGGCTCCTTTGATTCTCCCTATACTGACTTTGAAGAGGAGACCGTAGCCTCCTAACTGGTCTTCTTTTGTCTATTCTCCTGGCTTATTACTGCCCTTACTCCAACTCTGCTTGTCCAAACTACAACCTTCTGAGGCTAGTACTATTATTATCCACTTTTTACAGAGGAGGAGACTGAGGCTTGGAGGAGGTGGCTTGCCCAAAGTGGCACAGCTAGTATGTGGTAAAACCACTAGACCATCAGACTCCAGAAGCAAGCTCCTGGCTTTATCCTGGTCTACTTTTCCACCTCAGTTTCTTCTCTCCCTTTACACAAACTCCAGCCACATTACCTGAGGCTCCCTGAACACAGCAAGCTTTCATGATTCCATGCTTTTTCATGCTGTCCTTATTCTCTTGGGGAACATATGAAAGGAAGACATATGAAAAGTCTTCCTTAACACTCTCTTCCTAGCTCTCCCTTCTGGCAAGGAAAAGGATTACTCCTTCTATAATCTTCAAGATTCTGGTACATATCTTTATATCTCACATTGTACTATAATTAATTGTTAGCACATCTGGCACAGCAGGAAAGGACTATAGCTTACTCCTTTCCCACCTTCAGTGTCTATCTTTCAATTCAATACATATGTATTATATGGAGTAAGAAAGGTAAGCTCCCTCTCCAAATGGAAAACACTTCTACTGGGGGATATAGACAAGTGATACTATATGCAGAAATACAATTCTACTTTACGGTGATGACATCATTCTAGGAACAAAGTAGGAACTCAGTAATATAAAAAAATGTATTCTTAAAGAAACTACATAGATTCTTTGTCTTCGAAAGTTAATTTCTAAAAGAAAATTTTGTTCCTCCTGGTCACTGACCTGTTTTTCCCACTTTTTAATCAATTCTTTCACATCTGCTGAATCTGGGTTTAGACATGTTTGATCCCCATTCTTCAATGTTGCACTGCCAAGGAAATAGCAATGAGATTTTTTTTTACTTTCAACAATTTAAATGCCTCATCTTACCCCCAGAATTCAATCCCCCAATTACAATGTATTTGTGTCATCACAATAAGCATCTGAGACTTCTAGTCTTTCTTCCTGCCTCTTTGTTTTCGTAATGAGTGAGGGGACTTAGATAAATTTCTAGGAGAACACACAACCCTAAATCATTTAAATTAAAAAAAATTATCATATAAGCATTTCCAGTGTCATTAAATATTCTTTGAAAATAGACATTTAATGGCTACATAATATTCTACTGGAAGGCTACATAAGATTTTATCTAATTAGTCCCTGATTGTTACATTTCTAAGACACCAATGTTTTTATTATTATAAAAATAATTGTTAAAATAATATTTACATTATAAAAAAGAAAAAATCCAATAGGTACATGCAATGAGAGAAGCTTATATCGAAAGATAATATTAGTTCCGCTGTGGTGAAAATAGCCATTTATGTTTGAGTGAAGAAGCAAAATAGATAAGTTGTCAATATAGCTATTTTTTTTCCAGAAACAATGAAAATCAGCATGAAGTTTGCTAAATTTTCTAATGAAATTCCCTAAAACATAAAATTTTTCAAAGACATGATTAACAGACTGGTTGAATATTTTACTTTATTTTATTTATTTATTTATTTAAAGATTTTATTTATTCATTTGACAGAGTGGAGAGAGATCACAAGTAGGCAGAGAGGCAAGCAGAGAGAGAGGGGGAAGCAGGTTCCCCGCTGAGCAGAGAGCCCGATGCGGGGCTCGATCCCAGGACCCCGAGATCATGACCCGAGCCGAAGGCAGAGGCTTTAACCCACTGAGCCACCCAGGTACCCCAGGTTGACTATTTTAAATTACTTATAGCAGAATGTCCAGGAATAATTTAAAATTTTTTCTTTAATTTTTCTGTATAACCTGAGAGTAAGAATAGTCATTCTGTAGATCAGCCTTAATTTAGGTTTCAAAAGATTGAAACTAGCAATTCTAATCTTTAAAAAGGTTATTATTATTGTTATTATTTTTAAAAAGGTTATTATTTTTAAATTTTTATTTAAATTCCAGTTAACATCCAGTATAATATTAGTTTCAGGTATACAATGTAGACACTCCACACTTCCATAGAACACCCTGTGAAAGTTATTATTAATAGGAAAGAACTAAAGACACAATACTGCCATAGTAACAGTTTGATATCAATAGCAAAAAATTGTAAATAATCTACATTTAGGCATTGCTCATATAGATTATGGTATATCCATATGATGAAATGTAATTTGGCCATTAGGAATGACATTATTAGTAAAAATGATTTTACAGATTTACTGACATGAAATGTTCATGATATAATGTTAATGAAAAAGCAGACTATAAAAGAGTATGTAACATATAATTTTGTTTTTATGTTTACATACATTACATATGTATATGTATATATGTATTGTATCTATATATGTACACAAATATAAATGAGGGAGATTTGGAAGACTATAGGCCAAAGGTGATCAGTATTTGTCACTGGTGGTAGAAGTATAAATGATTTTTATTTTCTTCTTTTGAGTTATTTGCATTAAATATTTTCTTTTTTTTTTTTTAAGATTTTATTTATTTATTTGAGAGAGAGAGAGAGAGAGAGAGAGAGTGAGAGACAGCATGAGAGGGGAGAAGGTCAGAGGGAGAAGTAGACTCCCTGTGGAGCTGGGAGCCTGACGCGGGACTCGATCCCACGACTTTGGGATTATGACCTGAGCCGAAGGCAGTCGCTTAACTCACTGAGCCACCCAGGCGCCCTGCATTAAATATTTTCTACATGCTTGGTGATATATTATCCCTGGTTTAAATATCTACCAGAAATTCCTTGTTGTTCAGAAGAAAAAAATTAGACCACACTTATGGAGGGGCAACCATCTGAATTTTAAGTGTCTATATAGGCAAGGGTCTTAAGGGTAATATTCACACTAAATTTAATGTTCCTGCCAATATGGTGCATGTGTGTTGGATGAGTTTTTACTTACATGATTTCAGTTTTCTCACAATAAGAGCTCGGGGCAAATTGTTTAAGGTCCTTCAAGAATTTTGATTGGATTGTTCTTTGGCTGGTGGTGATGCAGGAACAGCGTCTATTCCTCATTGTTGGGGTTCCTAAGGGAAAGAAAAAGAGTAGAGAAAAAGGGAAAGAAAAAGAAAAAAACACTGATTTAAGGTAACATTTCAATTTAGATGATCCGTCAAAATGATACATTTGACTTAGTCATGATAATTACTGTCATGTACTGAGTTTGTTGGGGAATGTGATAAAAAAATGAAGTTATCACCAATGGACCTGTGAGCTGGACCTGGGCCCTTGAAGTTTTTTCTTCCTTTCCTCTGTCCTTACAATGTGGGTTCCACTTGCTTTTCTGGCTCCCAGCGACTGCTCCGAGGACATAGCCTTGAAATGGTTGACATGGTGTTCAAAATACCCACAGTGAATATATGACTAAACCCAGTTAGGGCACCTTTATAAGTTTTTAAGATTTGGTAGGCAGCTATGGGGATCCACGTGTCTTGCTGCTGCTCAAGACAAGTCCATATGCAAGTTTCCTTTGCTATTATTATTATTATTCCTTTGCTATTATTAAAACTGCCACCTACCAACCTGGAGTGGCTTGTCTCTTTTCTTGGTCTCTCCCTGCCCTCTGAGCAAAAGAGCCGGTTTTAGACTATACCAGAAAAGCTCCTGAGAGAGTTGTGTAGCTACACTGTTAATTATTACCACAAACTTTTGAAAGAGGTATTATCTCCATTTTATAGATAAAGAAGCTAAGGTTCAAAGAAGTTATATAAAGAACAAAGTCATTCAGCATTTAGGGGGCAGGTGCAAGGTTTCACCTCAGGTTTTCTTGAGTCCAAACACACTGCTCTTAACTACCATATCTTACAATCTTAGGAAAGGAGATTTTCACGATATTTAATAAATGCCTATCATAGGTCAGACACACAGATACCTGATTCATGTGTGCAATGTGGGCCACAGTTTCTTAAGTAACTCCCAAAGCCGTCTATTATCTGGCCTTAGTGGAATGGAGTCGGTGTTGGTTTGGACAGAAAGCTCTACTTATAATAATCAATTACAACCACCAACCTCATCCTGCCCACTGCCTTGCTTTTCGATAGTACTTTAAACTCTTTAAAAATCTTTGAAATACACTATCTTCATTCCTTAATCCTTCAATTCGTTCAACTTATATTCACTCAGTGCTTACTATATGCCACACTTTGTGTGGTTGGTAGAAAAAGCTTAACTATAAAGTCTCCATTTTACAGGTGGGGAAACTGAAATCTAGAAAAGTTCATTAATTTGCCCAAAGGTGGTTAGTAAACAGATTTGGGACCTCTCTGATTATTGGACCCTTAATTGGTTAACCGCAGACATATTTACCAAGAAACAGTATCAGGGTTACAAAAATAATTTAAGAGAGAAAGTCTTTGATCTCATTACCACCCAGTTCGACAAACATTTATTGGACACTTACTACATGCCAAGAATTCACATACTTAGACTAAGATTTATGTTTGACTTAGCAGGTCTTAGATATGAACTTTGGATAATGAACTACATCACCGAGAAGCTTTTATGAATGACTCGTATCACCTTCTGATGCATGCAATCAACTTTATTGGGCAAATCAAGAGACCTTTATAGCAATTCACATTTCTGACTTTACTAACCTAATATAACTCTGAACCCCTTACCTTGACCTCCAATCAGCATCAGGAAGATGATACTCAACAAAAGAGGAACACCACCTTTCTTCATAGTGGTAGAATGGAGTTCTACTGAATTACTCCTGCATTGGATTTCGCGCCTGAGAATATCTTTAGAGAACATGCTCTTGGGAATCATATTTATTTGGGAAATCCATTTCCCTCCTAAACTCTGATTGGCTGTTCTTAGCTGACTTTGCTAAACTGACCACAAGCCTAACAGTGCTGGGGGAAACCCTACTCTCAGATCCAAGGGAATTTCTGCATGTTTTCTTTCCATTTCACATAAATGGGTAGTTTACAGTAAGGATGTGAAACCAGCATCATTGGCAGCCTATATCATACTCACAGCTACTCACCTGGGTGAAGAATAGATTATATAATGAATATAATATTATACAACAAGGGTTAGAGATATTGTTTCTGGATGGAAAATACTAAGGTCCCGATAGATAATACATTTCTTCTAATTTTCTTACTATTTATAAAATATCCTTCTGTATAATATATAGCTACAATTATTTTTTTCTCTATTGTCTACCCAAAAATCTCAAATAATCAGCATCTTAAATTCCTCAGGGACCAGGTCATTTTCTACTGTAAGCTCATTTAAAAAAATTTTTTTTTATTTATCTGAGAGAGAGAGTGCATGCGAATGCCTAATTGGGGGCAGAGGGAGAGGGAGAAGCAGATTCCCCACTAAGCAGGGAGCCCGACATGGGGCTTGATCCCAGGACCCCACGATCATGAACTGAGCCAAAGGCAGATACTCAACTGACTGAGCCACCCTGGAGCCCCCATTTTGTTTTTTATATCACTGCTGCTACAGTTTATTATTATTTTTTTGAGTGGTTAGACTAGTTAGTATTGGAATCAGTTGAAAAAAGACAAACGGGACTACATGAAAGTTAGAAATTTTTACACATCAAAGAAAATGATAGTAAAAAAGGAACTTACAGAATGGAAGAAAATAATTTCAAATCGCCTGATAAGGAGTTAATATCCAAAACATGTAAGGAACTTCTATGACACAACAACAAAAAACCCCAAATAACTGGATTAAAAAGTGGGCCAAGACTTGAATAGATATTGCTCTAAACAAAACTTACAAATGGCCCATAAACACATGAAAAGATGCTCAACATCATTAATCATTAGGGAAATGCAAATTAAAACCACAGCAGATATCACCTCATATCCATCAGGATGCCACTATCAAAAAAACAAACAAACAGAAAACCACAAGTGTTGTAAAGGATGTAGAGAAGTTGGAACTCTTGTACAGTTGGTGGGAGTGTAAAATGGTGCAGCCATTATGGAAAACAATATAGAGGTTCCTTAAAAAATTAAAAATGTAATTACCATTTGATCTAGCAATCCCACTTCCAGGAATATGTCCAAAGGAATCCATAACAGGATCTTGAAGAGATACTTGCACATACGTTCATTTGGCATTCAGAATAGTTAAGAGGCACAGCAACCCAAATGTCCCTTGACATTTGAATGGGTAAATAAAACGTAGTATATACATACAGTAGATTATGTTCTCTTTTTTAAACATTTTTAAAGGATTTTATTTATTTATTTGAGAGAGACTACGAGCACAGAGGGAGAGGGAGAAGCAGATTCCCTGTTGAGCAGAGACCCTGATGTGGGGCTCGATCCTAGGACCCTGAGATTATGACCTAAGCCAAAGGGAGCCACTTAACTGACTGAGCCACCCAGGCGCCCCAGATTACATTTTCTTAAAAAAGGAAAGCTTGTCACATGCTACAAAATGGATGAACCTTGAGGATATCATGCTAAGTGAAACAAGCCAGTCATAAAAGGACAAATACTCCTCTAAAATATCTGAAGTCAAATCTTAGAAACTCAAAGTGGGAAGGTGGTTGCAAAGGGCAATGGGAAAGAGTGAAGTGAAATGAATCTTAGTGGGTATAGAGTTTCAGTGTTACAAGATTTAAAATTTCTTGAGATCTGTTGTACAATAGTGCGAATATACTAAACACTACAGAACTGTACACTTTGAAATGGGTAAGATGATAACTTTGAAGTTACGTGTTTTTTTAAACCACAATAATAAAATAAAAAGGGGGTAAGGGATCTGTTACAGGTAATGGAGACCCAAATTAAAAGTGACTAAAACAGAAATGTATTTCTCCCTGACAAAGGCAGGTGGACTAGGAATTATGTGGTGGTTCCGCTTCATGGAAATCTCCCAGGCTCCTTCCATCATTTGCTTTATTGCCACCTCTAGTTTGGCGTCTCCATGCACATGGCTAAGGGGGGCTTGCCACCATGTCTACTTTCCAAGGACAGGATGGTGGTAAGGAAGAAAAAGGGCATGCTCCTCATTTTTATACTGTTGTGCCCAGATTTTTAGATCCCCAAAGACCACCAGGGAGCCGAGTCCGATGCAAGAGCAAAGAGCCTTTATTCAAGCTAGCTTGGGCTTCCTGCTTTCCACCCCCACCGGCGCAGCGGCGTGAAGGAGAACAAAGAGCCCTGGTTTCAGAAGGCGCAGCAGTTTTGTAGGGGTTTTTGGCCGATAAGATTGTAACATACATGTAGAAAGTTGTAAGGTGATATTAGGCCATACGCAGAGGGCCAATTGAGTGTCTTTTTACCGTATATGGTGCACAGGGTCGGCGGGTTCCGCATTTCTATTGCCTGACTTAACTAACTCAAAGGCGGGGGTCGGCGGGTGCAGCACAAAATGGAGTTAGTCTGGTTCTGCTCTTTCATTCCCTCCTTGTCTTGTAACTTAAGTCCCAATCATGGGACGGACCGTAACAACAGCAGCAGAATTATGAGGGGCCCTGCAAGGGCAGAGACGAGGGTGGTTAACCAAGGGGACCAGTTACCAACATCACGAAGGACGAGTGCGTCGTAACTTGAGCTTGAGCGGGTTGCGCTGGTCTCGATGCTCCATTGTGTGATGAAGTCCTTCCGGACTGGGGAGGGGCTGGCCGGATGGACGTGAGTGTGATGAACCCAGGTGGTGATGCTGTCTACCTTGAGAGCGGTGGGTATAGTCAGCACTACGATGTAAGGGCCCTTCCAACGCTGCTCGAGGGTTTCCCGGCAGTGTCTTTTGACGAAGACCCAGTCCCCTGGTTCGTACTGATGTGGCTTCAGGGTCGGGCCAGCCTCGTAGATGGCACGGAGGCACGGTCAAATGTTTTCATGCGCCTTCTGGAGTTCTCTTAAAGAAAAAGATATTTTTTGATTTTCGAATTCAGCCAGAAGTTCGGCCTTAAGGTTGGGAAGTTGAGGGCTGCACTGGAGTGAAACCGTACTTTTGGTGGGTTAAGTAGAAGGCTCTGATAATGAGTTATACATGCGTTACTCATCCTCTAGTCTCAGGGTTAGGACCTGAATGGGGTGGCCTCTGCCATCAGTGACCTGTGGCCCCCCTTGTCTGAAAGTTATTTGAGCTCCAATCTTGGTCAGTAAGACCCACCCTAACAGGGGGTAGGGGCATTCCGGTATTACCATGAAGGAGTGAGATACCCGGCCCGTTCCCAAATTTACTGTTTTTTGGGTAGTCCATGGGGTTCTGTTATTATTTCCACAGAATAACAAGCAAGAAAATTGTCTACATGAGTTACTGTGGTAGTTTCTCTGAAGTTTCCCTCAAGTTGTCTAACTTAGGTAAACAACAAACATTTAAAGACAATCAGATCTAGAATTTAACATCCACAAAGGGGTGTTATTGAAACATAATCTTTCTCTCTAAAATAACCCTCATTTCCAGAGATAGCCAAATCAGGACTAATTTATTTGAGAAACAAGTCCAGTTTTAACAAACTTGGCCTAATTATTTACATAAGCTCAGCAAGAACAGTGAGTGATC
>CM052899.1:123742426-123771302 GCA_028534135.1 Potos flavus | reverse complement strand
GAAGTGTTTGGATACCGGGTCTGGGGCTGCCAGGTGAGGCTTCGGAGGGTCCTTCGACCACAGTTTGTGGTGACTCGGAGAAGGCCTTTTGGACAAGAGAAAAGAGGTGCTGGGGTCAGTTAGGAGCCGCGGAAGCCTCACCTTGTTTATGACACAGAAGGGGCGAATTGACTCTGCTAACAAGCTGGATGGGAGGGCTCGACTGGAGGCCCCGCTGCATGGCCAGGACTATTCCATACGAAGCATGGGCGGACTGTCATTACCTGTAGAAATAGACGAGGGCTGGGTTATTGCCCGCCACCCAGACCGTGCAGTCATTTGTTTCCCAGGCCGCGTTTTGAAAGTTGTCTTGAAAGTTCTGAGAACACTTTTCTGTCTGGGCAGGACAGAGAAAATCCCATCGAGGTGGCATTTATGGCCAGATAGGGCTTTTAGGAGAAATGGAAACCCAGCGAGAGGATATTGCAGGCATTTCTCACAGTCCTGGGAAAGGAGCCAAGGATTATCAGCACTTTGGAATCAACGATAAATTCTCACTTTCTCTTTGGACATAGTTTTAACCTGTTTGGCTTCCAACAGTTCCTGTTCCCCGAGGAACCAAATGCTGATGTAACCCTCAAGAGCTTTGCAGAGGCACGATTATGTTTTCCTGTGTGTTCCTGGACTTCCCCCTTTCGTCCTTTTTGGTTATGGAATTAGTGTGGTCTGTTTAATTATGTACAGTTTTACGGACTCTGTCACAGTGAAAATAGGTCTTCCTTTTACTTGGGAAAGGGGAAGTTTCTTTCAAAATGAAATCCCCAGGCCTGTTTGAATTTCTTGCAGGGTGGACTTCCCCTTCTCTCAGCAGCTATTGCTAGTATTAAAGGATGCTGACTTGAAAAGGGTTTATTTCTTGAAAGTCTCAGAAGCCCCTACTTAGCCTTCCAATTTTTATTTTTTCCTCCCCTCTAGGGAGTCCTTTCTTCCTTCCAGGCGATGGTAAGGTGTCTGCAGGCAAACCATAGTTGTGTGAGGTTTCAAGTCTTGTGCACATCTCAGATAACAAAGAGAAAGGAACAAATTTCTTCCTTTATTGATCTTGTATCAGGCCTCCTAGCTTATATCTTTTATCTAAAGCTGAAGGACTAGGTTAAATCTGTTAATAAACTATCTTGAGAGGGAATGTTAGAACATCATTTAAAGGACAGCTGTGGCTGAATGCTGATAGTAACACAACGTTTTGCTCTGTGATAGTCTGATGACATGTTACCATAGTTATTAAGAAGCTGCTGCCTAATTTGAAGAAAATTTATCCTGAAGAGGGAGAAAATATTTTTGTTTAAAAATCCGTATTTATTTAAAGTGAGTTACATTAAAATTCCTTATCTAGGTAACTTTACAAGAAAAAAGTCCATATTCTTGAGACCCTTAATTACTGTTTATCATTCATTTCATTTACCAAGCTTTTAAGGAGACAAATATGAACAATAATCTCTGCCCTCAAAGAGCTCACAGTTTAGTGGGGGGAGTGGCATTTAAATTAGTGATTATTGTAGAAGTGGTAAAATAAAGGATTGTACTCCGTTATTAGAGGTGCAGAAAAAGTTACAGCTCTGGTTGAATTAGGTCTGGAAGGGAGAGTTGGTTGGAATTTATTACTAGAAGAAGGTGATGGGGAGACATTTTGTGCAGGAGGCATGAGAAAAATGATGCCAAAATTTCGAAATTGTTAACTGTGGTAAGGGTGAAGGGTACAGTGATAAAACTGGAGTGGTGAGAAATAAGGCTGGGAATATAGCAGCAACCAGAGGATGAAGGGCCTTGTAAATCCATATGTGGTGAGCAAACCTTCAAGAATTTTGACCAAGGGAGTGAGGTGAGGAGATTCAGAAACACATATGTACACCTATATCCACATCTGACCCTTGTCACTAAACAATATCTTTAAATAATCTTATTTTACATAAACATTTCATTATATTTACAGAGTTTATATATTAAAAAAATTTTTTTTATATTTGTAGTCTATTCTCTGAGCACTGGAGTTGTTTCTGTTGGAATTGTTTCTATTTCATTAATTCGAAAAACCTCTTATTTTTTCAAAGATTTTGCTTTCTTGGGATATTTTCCTTTTTTGGAAGTATAGAGACAAGGGTTAAAAACATTTTTATATTTCTATAACATTTTGACTGATTACTTGCCAGAAAGATTGGATTAATTTTGTAATGCCCCCATCTGTATGTAGATGTACCAGTTTCCCAATTCCTTTGTCGTTTGTATTTACTTTTATTTAATGTGTGAAACTTGGCACCTGAGATCAGTGTTTATTTCAGTTTCTTATTGACCTTTTAGTTTGTCTTGGCTTAGTACCTGCATCTTCTGTCTTCTCAAGATCACTTGTCAAGTGGA
Source organism: Potos flavus (assembly GCA_028534135.1). Taxonomy (NCBI): domain Eukaryota; kingdom Metazoa; phylum Chordata; class Mammalia; order Carnivora; family Procyonidae; genus Potos; species Potos flavus. The sequence goes on along the minus strand of CM052899.1, from coordinate 123,768,911 downwards.
GTCAGAGTATTGACTTTATAAATGTATGTCAGTTCTTTACATAGTTTGAATAGGAAGCTTTAATCCATTTTTAGTTGAAGTATCTGCTTTTTTTTTTATTCTGTTGTCTTTTCTTACATAATTTTTATTGAAGTATACTGCATGTTCTAAGCTGAACTGTGTTCTCTCAAAATGGTTTGTTGAAGTTCTAACCACCAGTACCTCAGAATGACTATTTGGGGACAGGAGGGAACTGAGTTAAAATGAGGTCATTAGAGTGGACCCTAATCCATTATGACTGATGTCCTTATGAGAACGTTTAGGACACAGACATGTACAGAGAAGACCATGTGAAGACACAGGGCGAAGAGGGCCATCAACAAGCCAAGGAGAGCTATCTCACAAACAAACCAACTCTGTTGACTACTTGATCTTGGAGTTCTAGGCTCCAGAATTGTGAGAAAATAAATTTGTTGCTCAGGTTGCTCAATCTGTGGTATTTTGTGTGACAGCCTTAGTAACTAATACAGCCTATATACAGGGGGAAAATATGTATATGTACAGAAACCTGCACCAGCATCATGACTCTGGATTTTCACTGTCAGTGGCCTGACGGTATCATTCCCTTCTTCCCGAAAGATATATCACAAATGAGTTTGCCTATTTTTGAACTATATAAATGTCATTATGTATGTCCTATTTAGTGTCTCATCCTTATGACCAAATGTTTTTGAGATTCATCCATGTCATGATGGAGGAGTTTCATTTTAATTGCTCTGTTGAATTCTGTTGTATGACTTACCACAAAGTATGTATTCAGCTAATGGATATTTTGATATTTTTCCCCTTTTGGGCTAAACTTGAGAGTTGCTGTTATGAATGTTCTTGTGCATATCTTTTGGTGCACATATATATGTGTTTATTTTAAGTGTATTATTAGGAGTGGAATTGCTGGTTCATAGAGTGTGTGTGTATTCAATGTATACTGTTCATACTTCCACCACCAGTGAGAATTTCATCAACCCTACATTCCCATCTATATTTAATATCATTAGACTCATTGCCTTCTTTTTATCTTAATTTTTTGCTCTCGAATGTTTAGAAGTTTTTCATTTCTACATAGTACTGATATCTGTTTATTTCTGTAATGTGTAGATATCCTTTCCTTTGCTTTCCTTTCCTGTGCTGGACAATTAAAATAGCATCACAGGCCACCTCCTTGTGGCCTCTTTCCCCAGCAGTATAGCTCAGGTATTAATTGGCCCTTGAAGACTTCTCCATGTGGGCTCTCTAACCAGCAATATAGCCTAGGCAGTGGCAGGCTCCTCCACCTCCTCTACCTTTACCCTCCATTCTTCCTTCTCCTTTTCTTCTTCCTCTTCTCTCTTATTCTTCACTATGTACTTTTACCATTTTTCTGTATTTCTTCATACTGCTTCAGTTTACTGTCTAGTGTCCTTTCATTTTAGTCTAAAGAACACCATTTAACGTTTCTTGTAGGGCAAGTCTCATGGTATTGAACTCCTTTAGCTTCTGTTTATCTGGAAATGTCTTCATTTCTTTTTCATTCTTAAAAGGTAGTTTTGCCGGATACAGAATTTTTGGTCGGCAGATTTTTTTTCTTTTCAACATCTTAAATATGTAATTATCTTTTCTCTGGCCTCCATTATTTATGATGAGAAATTGGCTGTTAATCTTATTGAAGATCCCTTGTACGTGAGGAGTCCCTTCTCTCTTGAATCCTATTTAGAATTCTTTGTCTCTTGAGTTTTGATCATTTAACTGTTGTGTAGATCTCTTCGGGTTTATCATTCCTGGAGTTCATTGAGCTTCTTGGATGTGTGGATTCATGTAGTCCATCATATTTGGGATGTTTTCTGTCATTTAGGCAGGTATTTTCTCAGCTCCTTTTTATTTCTTCTCTTTCTGGGCCTTGCATTATGAGTATATTGGTTCATTTGATGGTATTCTAAGTCCCTTAGGCTCTGTTCGCTTTTCATTTTTTTCCTTTCTGCTGCTCAGACTCAGTAATTTCAGTGTCCTCTTTTCATATTGCTGGTTCTTTCTTTGGCTGGCTCACAACCGCTGATGAATTCCTCTAGTGAATTTTTCATTTCAGTTTTTTTCTTACCAGCTCCAGAATTTCTATTTGGTTCCTTTTTATAATTTGTGTCTCTTTATTGGTGTTCTCATTTTGTTCACACATCATTTTCCCAGTTTCCTTCTATTTGTACATGGTTTCCTTTAGCTCTCTGAGCATACTTAATGCAGTTGCTTTAATGTTTTTGTCTAGTAGGTCCAGTGAATGGACTTCCTCAGGAATGATTTTTTGTCAGTTTTTTCCCTTTTATTGGGCAGTATTTTCCTGTTTCATTGTATGCTTTGTGAGTTTTTGTTGCTGAAAACTGGACATTGAGTATTGTGATAACTCTAGAAATCTGATTCAGTCTTCAGGGATTGTTGATTTTGCTTGTTGACTGCTGGAACCATCCATTGGTGAGTTTCCCAAATATATATATATATTTTTAAAGATTTTATTTATTTATTTGACAGAGAGAGAGAGAGAGATCACAAGTAGGTAGAGAGGCAGGGGAAAGCAGGCTCCCTGCTTGCCGAGCAGAGAGCCCAATGCAGGGCTCGATCCCAGGACCCTGAGATCATGACCCGAGCTGAAGGCAGAGGCTTAGCCCACTGAGCCACCCAGGCGCCCCGACTTTCCCAAATATTTTTTGCAAAGTAGATACTCCTTGTTTTGTGTGGTTAATGAAGTTTTCATTTCATTGTCTCTGTGGTCAGCCAGTGACTTGACATATCTCTATAAGTGTAGGTCAAGAGAAGTAGAATGACACACAAAGCCTGCTTATGTGTGTTAGGGTAAGATTTATTTGAAGTAAATTTCAGATAGTTATCTTTGAGACCTGAATCAAAGTTGAATTCCAAAAGTTACGTTTGTATATCTTCTCTTAAAATGAGGACATTACATCTCAGGCTTTGCAAAATATACTTAATTCTTACCTGAAATAAGTAAAGATTTTGTTCCTTTTTCTACATATTCATGTTCACAACCTAACCATCCCCTTCTAATATCACTCAGTGGTACTTCAAGTTAGTATTAAATGGTGTTATTTTGAAAACGTGCTTATTTTCTACTTTTTAGAGTCCAGGAGATCTGCAAGACCTGAAATAGAGAAAATAGCAATGCAACAAAAGTTAGCTTTTGGAAACTAAAAGCCCCTTTTGTATTGTACTCTAGCACCACAAAAATCAAACTTGGTTTTAAAATAAAACACATCATCTCACACCTGTGTCCTATATTTACATGGTCACCTCACTTGATTTGAGCCCCCACAAGCTTGGTGCTCAGAAAGCCGATAATAGGGATGCCTGGGTGGCTCAGCTAGTTAAGCATCTGCCTTTGGCTCAGGTCATGATCCCAGGGTCCCAGGATGTGGCCCCATGTCAGGCTCCCTGCTCAGCAGTAGTCTGCTTCTCCCTCTCCCTCTCCCCCTCCCCCCTACACTCATGCTCACACATGCTCTCTCTCTTGCTCTCTCTCAAATAAATAAAATCTTTAAAAAAAAAAGATAATAACTTTAGCGATGAAGAAAGTGAGACTCAAAAATTCACTTTTTTTTCAGGGACATACATCTAGTAAAACCAGAGTTAAAAATCAACTGTAGTTCTTCCTTAAACCATTTTCTTAACTAATCAGGCTTCCCAGATCACTAAATAGGTATCCTCTTAATTTCACTCAAGCCATTCCTGACTTGCAGTTATTTTGGCTCTCTAGCACTGATCCCCAAAATCTTTCTGGTTACAGGATTTCTCAGTGGAGCTGGAAGGAAATTTTTTTCAAGTGGTTTTATAAAAGAATGCCTAGGGTTGCAAGTAGCTATGGTTCCAGTTTTCTCAAGGAAATTAAATCAACTTCCTTGAGACAGAAAGACTTTAGAATTAAGAGGAGAGGAGAAAAAGTCAAAGGCCTGAGGTTGTTTGGACTTTTCAATCCTCCATCCCTGACACAGGCTCTCCAACCCCCCCACCCTGCTTTCTGCAGTTTAGTTACATGCAAGATAAATTCCCCCATTTTTGCTTAAACTGGTTTAAGTAGAGTTTCTGTATCTTGTAACTGAAAGAACCCTAATAAAACCATGTTCTTCATACATTTTTTTCTCTGTACAATTAAAAAAAAAAGATGGGGGGGCGGGTAGGACACTTTCTCTTGTACTTACTCTTACCTTTTTAGGCATTGAGCATCCTAAGTTTTGCACATGTGTATGTATAAAATGTTAGTGTGAATGAGGGAGAGATGTGGAAGGATCTCAACATTGGTTACAATGAAAGAAGGAGAGGTGAATTTTTTCTTTATAAATCCTTTCATTGTTTCACATGTTATTTTTGTTCTTAAAATTTTAATAAAGAAGGGGCGCCTTGGTGGCTCAGTCTTTTAAATGTCTCTCTTGGTTTTGGCTCAGGTGGTGATCTCAGAGTCATGTGATTGAGCCTTGCATCAGGTTCTGTGCTCAGTGTAGAGTCTGCTGGAGATTCTCTCTCTCCTTTTATCTCTGCCCCTCCGTGCCTTGAGCACACGTGTGTTCATGCACTCTGTAAATGAATACAGTCTTTAAAAAAATTTTTAATAAAGAAGACAAAGCATTTGAAAAAATAAAATATACTTTTGAGTTCAGATGTGCCTATTATGTTTGTAAAAACAAATGCTAATGTATAGCATTAATGACAGTTAATGAAATGACTTTTCATTTTATTTTCTGAGAATTTGTCAGTCATGAGGATTATATAAGTTTTATTTTTTTGTAGTTCTTAGTTACAAAAATAATAGTTGTTACTGTTTTTTAAATTATAGAATTGAATGTGCATTTTCAAACTACATTTGCCACTCACTGAAAGATTCAGTGTACTTCTCCTGGTAGGAATTGTGGTAGTTCTCCCAGTTGAAAATTGTGCTCTAATGTTTTCAACTCACGTTATGATGTCTGCCATTGTGGACTTGTTCTATTTTACTTTTTTCTTTAGTTTTCTGGTGTTTGTTAATTAGGCTTTCTGGTTTCTTGCATGTCATTTGTTGAAAATAATTTCTTTCTTTATAAGTGTTTATTTTGAGTGATTTAGCTAGAGGTAGACATGATACTAATACTCATATTTCTGTTTACTAAAAATGTATAATTCCAATTTAATTTTCATTTACTTATTCCCTATATATATAGTATACTTTTATTTTTTATTATTTTTATTTTTTTATAGTATACTTTTAATGTCTGAGGTTGTGACTTGAGATTTTAATGTTTCTAGTATTTTTCTCTCAGTCCTCTTTTCTCTCCAAGCTAAATAATTGTCTTAGTGTCATAGGTATGTTGAACTATTTACAGAAGTCTGTATGTGTACAGGGATGATGTATGTCTATAATGCTGATTCTGTGATTCTTGCTCCCTGGCTAAGCTGAAGTTCTGCATGGTCCTCAGTAAGAGTTTCACTTAGAGTTAAATTTACTTTGAGGAGACAGGTACACGTTCTGCTTTCTTTGCAGATCTTCCCTGAATATACTACAATTTTAGGTCATCTATTCCTTTCCTGAATAATTTTACACTTATTTCAGCCTTTATAATGTTGATTGTCTTACCCTGTTCCCATTAGTGTTCCTTCTAGGTAATGATTGAGCATTGATGAGATGAGACGAGACGAGACAACATGTATCCATATAAATTTCATTTATTTGTATTGATTACCCATTATCAGGAGATATAATTGCTCTTCAAGACCTAAATTCATGAGCAATATGTTCAGTATAATTTCTTATAACTTGTAATCGAAGATTTCGTTATGGATTGTTGAAGTAAATAAACAAGGAGGTTATTACATTGATGTTGCTTGGAAGCCTGTGCAAGCAAACCAAAATCTGAGCCAGAGTCAGTGCACTTGAATCTCAGAAAATGAAACTTAAGAACAACGAATCACAGACAGACAACTAAATTTTCCCAAATAAGGCAATTGCAAAAGTTATAGCCAATCAGATAATTTCCTTGATTTCCCTCTATGTCTTCTCTATAAAAACTTCTCCCTGAGCTCCTGTTTATGGAATGTTCCTAACCATTTTGGTTTGGTGTTGCCCAACTTGAATTGATGTATGCTCAAATAAATTCTTAACAATTTCAGTGTGCCTCAATTTGCCTTTTAACAGGACTATTCTTGTTGATTGCCCAGAAGTTTTCTAAGCTCCTTCCTAGAACTACTAAGGTGGAGCTAGGTAGATCACATATTATTCCATCCCTACTTATTGTTGACTTCATTGCTGCATGGAATTTTCTTTTTTCTTTTCTTTTTCCAAAACAATTTATTCATTTGAGAGAGAGGTGGGCGGAGGGACAAGTAGGGGAAGGGGTAGACAGAGAGGGAAAGCAGACTGCCTGCCGATTGGGGAGCCCATTGCAGGGCTTCATCCCAGGACACTGAGATCATGACCTGAGCTGAAGTCAGAGACTTAACCGACTGAGCCACCCAGGTGTTCCTGGAATTTTCTTATAATATCATTGACAAGATGAGAAGTTCTATTACCTACACAGTATAGAGTGGCACATTCATGGTTTAGTCTTGATTTTACCCTTCATTCCATTTAGGCAAGTTAAAATTTTGATTTCTGTTCATTTCACTCTAATGATTGCAAGAGTATAAGTATTGTTTAACTTTATCTTTAAAACTTTACCTTGTTTTACATCCCTACAGGATTCTAGTGATATTTACATGTTTGTGTGATTTAACACATATTTCTACTATGTTCAACACATCTATTGCTTCCAACATAACAGAATTCTTTTTTGACCTGTTTTATTCACAGATACCACTTAATCTGAGTATTAGTATTTCCTATCTTTTGTTGGTGGTGACATTTGTTTTATATATATATTTTGTTTCCTCAGCTAGATTTTTATAATTTTGAGGTCAGGCACCGTGTCTTGATTGTCTTTGTGCCATTGGATCTTGAAGTTAGTAGGTGCACAGTAATTATTAAATTGAACTTGATTGCAATTGAGAATATTCTAGGAATATTTTCCTCTCACCTCATATAATAATTTAAAGGAGGTCTTTAATTTTTAACCACAGAGTTTTTGCCTCAGTGGTCCTAGAGGTAAAAAAGGAGGGGGATGTTATTTTGATTAATAAAATAGGCCAGATGGTCTTGGAAATTTTAGGAATACCTTGGAAATAACCACTAATGTCTCCTTCAGGGCCCATATCTTTGAGGTCAGTTTAGGTTTCTTAAATAAATCCCCACACTGACCCAAGTATTTTCAGTATAATTTGCATGCAGGCTTTCCCAGATATGAAGTAATATATTGGTATCCCTATGGCTGAGATGAATGCTCTGCAAACTGATGTGGTTGAGGTTATAGAACTCTGAGAATCTGGTAAAAACTATGAATATGTGTATATATTCATTTTGCTTATAATTTTAGGGAAGTTGTTGATCCCTAAAAATGACACATCCCAAGATGATCTGGTCTGGGAATAACAGCTTTGCAGATTCTATAATTCTTAAATTCAGATTGATGTTAAGCTTTTTTCAACTCCCCTTTTTCTTTTCTCCCCCTTTCCCATTCTAAAGTTAACTAAGGGAGTTTCCTGCATCTGAGCCTAGGAAATGAGATAGCCATGCTATTCTGGCTTTAATTAGATTTGAGTGTCCTGGGAAAATGTTGCATAATATGTAAACAACATGCTCTTCTCTGTGTCAAGTGAAAATAACACAAGTTTTTTTTTTTTTTTTTTGAAAGAATTATCTTACAGGATGAAACTCAGGGTGGGAGAGACTTTCCTCTCCTCTGAACAGCTGTTGCTGCTATTAAAACATTAAACTTAGTTTTGAAACATTTTTATTTTTGAAAGTCACGTAAGCCCCTGCTTAAAACCTTAATTCTCTTCCCATGGGGCTTTCATAGTCCAGTAAACAGTTTGCCAGGGCACATGTTGGATATTGTAATGGGAGAAGGTCATCATTCCTTCTTTGCTTGTATGGTGATTCAACAAAACTAGTAAGCTTCTCTTTATTTCCAAGTTTACTTACTCCTAAGATTCAAGAAGTATCTAAAGTCTTTGGAAAGTTGTCCTGTCCTTGGAGCGAGTACCAGTTTCCAAAGGATTCTAGCTATGGCAAATGCCAGTAACTTATTTATTCATTAAGTGAGTATCGAGCATTATTATGTGTCTAGTACTCTTGTAGGTACCAACAATAAGTGGCAAATAAGACAGGTGTAGTTTCTGCTCTTAATAGACCTTTATGGGGCTAGAGAATAAAGGCATGAAAAAATACATAATATATTTAAAGATGGTGATAGATCAAGAATGATAGAAGTAGTGCTATTTTCAATAGATTGGTGAGGAGAGCTTTCTCTGAGAAGGTGGTAATTTGAGTAGAGACCTGGATTAAGTGAAGGAATACACTATAGGAATGTGTTCTTTGGAAGCAATAGGAGGCTGTACAGCTAGAATGGAAATTGAAAGGGAGAACGGTAGGAATGATGTGGGAGAGTTACGTAGAACTTTACAGACTGTATGCTGTTGAAAGGCTGAGACCAGGGGATCCATAATATCATTTGTGTTTTAAAAGTATTACCCTGGCTGTTGTGTAGAGAATAAATGATAGCAGGCAAGAGGGTGAGCAGGGAGACTAATAATGACATATGATTATTTGGTGACCTGAAATATATCCAGTAGTGGTTTAATGATTTTTTAATATAAGCAATTAAATTTTAATCTAGCATTGGACAAAGAAGTTTTGATATATATATGATATATATGTCACATATATATGGCTCTGTTTTCAGTTCAGATCTTTCTCAGAGATCAATAATTTCATGGTCACTGAGAACATAAACCGTAGCCCTTTAAGATTAATGCTTAGTGTCTTTGACAGTTGGTTTTCATTTGCTTCAATTTTTTCTTATTAGAAAATGAAAATGTTCTTTGTAGAAAATATGGAAAATAAAGTAAAAACAAGTAAAAATCATCTATAATTCTATCATCTAGATAGAGTATTTTAACTAACTCTTGACAGTTATTTTGCTTACATTTCTGGAGGATTTGTATTTCTGGTTATATAGGTGAGAAGACAGAGGTGCAGGCAGACTTTAATTACTTGTTGAGAATTACCAGAGTAGTTATTGTCATATTCTTAGTGCTTTATTGAGGTTCTCAGCCAGCCCCTGAATGGAGTGAGAATGATGTTAGTTATCAAGTTCTAGATATGAACAGTGAATTACCTAAGTATACTGTGACAAAATTAAGAGACACAATTACAGTCATTTTTTTCCTTATCCTTTAAGGCCAGTGTTCTTAGATCATGTTGCAATATATAGATCATCGTGGACCATATATTTCCCTAGAAAAAAGAGATTATCCCCCTTGGATTTATAACATGACTATAGGGGAGACCTGGGTGGCTCAATCAGTTGGCTGGCCAACTCTTGATTTCGGCTCAGGTCATGATCTCAGGGTCCTGGGATAGAGCCCCATGTGGGTTCTGTTCTCAGTGAGGCGTGGGTGAGGGTGTCTGCTTGGGGATTCTCTCTCTCCCTCTGCCACTCTCCCTGCTTGTGTATGTTTTTTCTTCCTCTCCCTGAAAGAAATAAATCTTAAAAAAAGAATTAACATGACTATATTACAGTAGATGTGTCCATTTGTTCACTGTGTACCTTAAATTTTACTTACATCAGACATGATGATCTTTTTACCTAGAAAAGGAATTCTTCTTCATCTCTGATTTAATTTCTCTATTTTTAGACTTTTTTTTTTTAATATCTGTGTAGACTTCTTTTTCTGAGCTAGATTTTCTCATGAGCCTTGTTTTTTTTTGCCTTATAATTTAAAAAACTCATTTAAAAAATTATGTGGTTGTGGCAGAGACAAGTACACTTTCTCTTACAATTTCTATCCCTTGTTATGTTTAGGTAAGGCAATACCTTATGCTAGACAAGGTAATATGGACTGCAGCATTTTAAAGCCAGTAAGCCACTTCCATCCTTGTCTTTCCTTTCATGATAATCTTCAACTGAGATAGAGGGAGACTGTATTCCTGAGTCAACATAGAGCCATTGCCAACCTACATGGAACTTTGTGTGAGCAAAAAATAAGGTTTCATTATGTTAGGTCTTTAATATTTTGGGAGCTTTAGTATTACAGCATAGTCTAGCAATCTTATATGTTATTTTTTGGATATGTTTTATAACATGTAAATAGTTTATAAATATACAGTGGTGATGGCGTACTTAGCAAAAAAAAAAAAAAGGCTTTCATAATCTATTTATTTGTGTCTCCATCATTTTCCACAGTATTACTGTCCCTAATATTATATTATTTCAGGTCGAAAACACATATTGTCTCTTGTCTTTGATCATATTCTTTCCTCTGCTAGAATTCACTCTTTTTCCTTTGACCTGTTAGATACAGTGTATCTTTTAAATTCCAGATCCCCATTACACTTTCCCAGGAAAGGCTTTCCTAATTTTCTGTTTTCATGTCATTTGGAGGTTTTTCGGTCCACAGAGTTTTTTCAGTTCAAATTTACTTACCTTTATCTCTCTCACTGATAGTAACTTAGAAACACATATATTCATTTTTATAACTTGGTATGTAGTGGGTGTCAATAGATATTTTTAAGTGAATTCCAGTATTTATATAAATGAATGCCATGCTTTTTGAACAGAGAGCATTTTACATCTCTATTGGTTAACGCCTTTGTGAAAATTAGTTGACTATACACAGTAAGATAGGGGACCTTTTGTGTAGACTTAGGGGGTCAGGAAGAATAAATGAGAGAGGAGGAAGGAGAAATTTTGTCACTTCACATTTTTGCTATGAACCAGTTAAGGGTTCCATAGTAATGGTTATGTATGTACTGTATTTCTTTATTATATACCAGAATGTTGCAGCACTCTTACGCATACTCTCTCCTCTCTCTCTCTTTTTGGTATTGCATTAGATTTTAATTTTTTTCCAAGTTTTTCTAATTGACATATAATTGATATATAATATTGTTAGTTTCAGGTGTATAACATGATAATTTGATGTTTACGTATGTTGTGAAATGATTATCCATAGTAAGTCATTATCCATAGTTACAAATTTTTTTTGTGCTAAGAATTTTTAATACAGATTCTTTTAGCAACTTTTGAATGCTCAATACGGTATTTTTAAAAAATATTTTACTTAATTATTTGAGAGAGAGAGAGAGAATAAGCATGAGCTTGGGGGAGGGGCAGAGGGAGAGGGAGAAGCAGACACCCTGCTGAGCAGGGAGCCTTACATGGGACTCCATCCCAGGACCCTGGGATCATGACCTGAGCCAAAGGCAGATGCCTAACCAACTGAGCCACCCAGATGCCCTTGCTTTTCTGTTTCAAGGTTGTTTTGGCTATTCGAGGTTTTTTTTTTGTCATTCCATACATGTTTTAGGATTATTTGTTCTAGTTCTTTGAAAAATGCTGGTGGTATTTTGAAAGGGATTAAATGTGTAGATTGCTTTGGGTGGTATGGACATTTTAATAATATTTGTTCTTCCAATCCATGAACATGGAATGTCTTTCGATTTCTTTGTGTGATCTTGAATTTCTTTCACCATGGTTTTATACTTTTCAGAGTATAGGTCTTTTACCTCTTTGGTTTATCCCTATTTTAATGGTTTTTGATGCAATTGTAAATGAGACTGATTCCTTAATTTTTCTTTCTGTTGTTTCATTACAGCAACAGATTGGGGCGCCTGCGTGGCTCATTCGGTTAGGTGTCTGCCTTCAACTGAGGTCATGATCTCAGGGTCCTGGGATTGAGGCCCACATAGGGCTCCCTGCTCAGCCAGGGGTATGGGGGGCCTGCTTCTCCCTCTCCCTCTGCCTTTCCCCCTCTCATGTGTATGAGCACCTGCTCTCTCTCAAATAAAGTCTTAAAAACACGCAACAGATTTCTGTATGTTGATTTTGTATCCTGTGACTTTATTGGATTCGTGTATCAGTTTTAGCAGTTTTTTCATGGTATCTTTCCAGTTTTTGGTATAGAGTATTATGTCATCTGCAAATAGTGAAAGTTCGACTTCTTCTTTGCCAATTTGGATGCCTTTTATTTCTTTTTGTTGTCTGGTAGTTGCTGCTAGGACTTCCAGTACTGTGTTGAATAAAAATGGTGAGAGTGGACATCTCTGTCTTTTTCCTGACCGTAGAGGAAAAGCTTTCTTTTCTTTTTTTTTTTTCCCCTCCATGGAGGGTATTAGCTGTGGGTTTTTCACATAAGGCCTTTATTATGTTCCTTCTGACTCAACTTTGTCAGAAGTATGTTCCTTCTGACTCAACTTTGTCGAGGGTTTTTATCTTGAGTAGATGTATTTTGTCAAATGCTTTTTCTGCATCAAAATGTTCAGATGGTTGTTCTTTTTATTTAAGTGGTGTATCACAGGGATTGATTTGCAGATATTTTATTTTTTAAGTAGGCTCCACCCCCAGCTTGGAGCCCACTGTGGGGCTTGAACGCACGACCCTGAGATCAAGACCTGAGCTGAGATCAAGAGTTGGATGCTTAACCAACTAAGCCACCCAGGCACCCTGATTGATTTGCAAGTATTGAACCACCCTTGCAATCCAGGAATAAGTCCCACTTGATCGTGTTGAATGATTTTTTTTAATGTATTGTTGGATTTGGTTTGCTAGTATTTTATTGAGAATTTTTGCATCTGCATTCATCAGGGATATTGACCTATAATTCTCTTTTTTAGTGAAGTCTTTTTTTTTTTTTAAGATTTTATTTATTAGAGAGGGAGAGAATGCGCATGTGTGCATAAGAGCAGGGTGAGGGGCAGAGGGAGAAGCAGACTCCCCGCTGAGCAGGAAGCCTGATGTGGGGCTTGATCCTGGAACTCTGGGATCATGACCTGAGCAGAAGGCAGATACTTAACCAACTGAGCCACCCAGGTACCCTCTTTAGTGATGTCTTTATCTAATTTTGGTATCAGGATATTGTTGGCCTAGAATTAATTTGGAAGTTTTCCTTTGTTTTCTATTTTTTGGGGTAGTTTGAGAAGAATAGGTATTCTTTTCTTTTTTTAAAGATTTTTTTATTTATTAGAGAGAGAGGAAGAGAGTGCGCACAAGCAGGGGGAGGGACAGGCAGAGGGAGAGGGAGAAGCGGGCTTCCCACTGAGTAGGGGACCCATGTGGGACTCGATCCCAGGACCCTGGGATCATGACCTGAGCTGAAGGCCAACGCTTAACCAACTGAACCACCCAGGCAGCCCCACTTCTTTACATGTTTTGTAGAATTTGCCTATGGAGCTTTCTGGTCCTGGACTTTCATTAGTTGGGAGATTTTTGATTACTGATTCAATTCCTTTGCAGGTTATGGTTTTTTTCAAGTTTTCTATTTCTTCCTGTTTCAGTTTTGGTAGTTCATGCATTTCTAGGTATTTATCCATTTTTTCTAGGTTGTCCAATTTGTTGGCATACAGTTTTGCATAATATTTTCTTAATAATTATATTTCTGTTGGTTGTTATTTCTCCTCTCTCCTTTGTGATTTTATTTATTTGGGTCCTTTCTTTTTTCTTTTTGATAAGTCTTGTTAGACATTTATCAATTTTATTAATTTCAAAGAACGAGCTCCTTGTTTCATTAATCTGTTCTTTTTTTTTTTTTTTTTAGTTCCTATATCATTTATTTCTGCTGTAGTCTGTTATTTCTTTCCTTTTACTGACTTTAGGCTTCATCTGTTGTTCTTTTTCTAGCTCTTTTAGGTGTAAGGTTAGGCTGTTTATTTGAGGTTTTTCTTGCTTCTTGATGTAGGCCTCTATTGCTATAAACTTCCCTCTTAGGACCATTTTTGCTGCATCCCAAAGGTTTTGCACTGTTGTATCTTCATTTGTTTCCATTTATTTTTTATTTCTTTTTTGATTTCTTGGTTGGGCCATTCATTGGTAGCATGTTGTTTATTTTATTTATTTATTTACTTATTTATTTATCTTGGAACACTGAAAAAGTAAAATAAAATAGATTAAAATTAATTTTATTTTATTTTTTCAGTGTTCCAAGATTCATTGTTCGTGTACCACACCCAGTGCTCCATGCAATACAGTAGTATGTTGTTTAATCTCCTTGTATTTGTGGTCTTTCATGTATTCAAAGAAATTAAAATTTGTATATACAGATTAAAGAACAAATTCTCATGTACCGCCTAAGCTTGTCACCTAAGCTTGCCATCTATTCAAAAATAGAACTTTACCATAATTCAGAAGCCTCCTATGCGCCCCTCCCTAACTGCATTCGTTTCTCACCTTCTGATGTAGTTACCATCCTGAATTTTATGGAAATCATTCCTTTGTTTTTGCTTGTTTTCATCATAAATGTCTTCACTCCTAAATCCAGTGTTTAATGCCTGTTTTAAAATTTCATAATAAATAGAATTATGATGTATATACTTTTCTGTGACATGCTTCTTTTGTGCAAGATTATTTTTGAGATTCATCCATGTTGATGTATATAGTTATATTTTATTTCCACTGTTGTATAGTATTCCGTGGAATTAATATACCCTAATTTATTTGTCCATTCTATTTATGGACATTTGGATTGTGTCCAGAGTTTTGCTGTTACAGTGTTGCCATGACTTTCTCTGATATATGTCATATGCAAGAATATATGGTGTATACACAGTAGTAGAACTGCTAGGATACGGAGTGTGCACATGTTAAATTTTATAAGATAAACCAACGTGGTTTCAAAAGTAGTTAAAGCTATTTCCTCTGTCACCAGCAGATGGTATTCCTCACTATTCTACAGTGGTATTTATCCACCTTAAAGAGTTTTGCCGGTCTGGTGGTGTCAAATGGTTTCCCAAAATGATTTGAATGTAGATGTCCCTGATTACTAGTGATGTTAAGTATTTTTTATATTCAACTTGTGCATTTTCTTCTTTCTTCATTTTTGTTTTCCATTTTTCATTTAATTTATCCTTTCCTATTTCAGTCATAGGAATTCTTCATATATTCTAGATGCTACTAATTTGCCAACTATAAATGCATTGCAAATATTTCCTTAGTGACTAATTGGATATGGGAGGTGAGGCAGAAGGCATATAGAATTACTTCCAGGTTTCTGGTTTGGGGAACTGAGTGGTTGCTAGTGGTATTAAACTAGGACATCGAAAATAGGAGGAGAAATAGATCTAGGGGAGGGAAATTTGAGATATTTTGGAGTTTGACGTTTCCGTGGGATATTCAGATGTGTATGAGACATCTCCACATAAGGGTCTGAAGCTCAGGCGAAAACTGTTAGGCCACATCAGTCCAAAGGAGTCTTATATGATGGGCCTTTCAGAACACTGCAGTTGGAAGGAATATGATAATTCTCAAGCTCATGTGTCATCTACCCATTGGATTCTTTTATGAAATACATGTTCTAGTCAAATGACCCACCAGACACTTCATCTTAGTTGTTATTTTATTTTTGATCTGTTAACAATTATGTAATTTGTCTTAACATCTCCAAGAGAGCACAGGATTTTAATTTTGAAACACATAATATATCTGTCTTACATAACATGCAGAGTATATATCTAGATATAAAAATTTTTCATTGCACAATCACGTGTGGTATTTAGTTACACAAGTTACTCCATAAACACTGGAAACAATTAGGAAACATGTATATCTAAGAATTCTACTTTATGTAGCTTTTCATTAAATAATAGTATTTTCATGTACATTTTCAGGTTGTTCTAGGGTCTTCTATGTATTTGGAGTTGCATATATATATATATATATAACTGCTAGAAGAATATGAGGCCCTTGGGAGGATAGCAGTAGAAGCCCACGGAGTAAAGTCTTTCGTAAAAAAGCAGATTGTATTATGGCTATTTTGCGAAGTTCTGAGAACTCTGTTAAGTCCAGAGGTGGAAATATCCCTTAATAATAATGTTTAGAAGATAGGAAAGGTGAGGCAAGCGTCAATAGTAGGGCTAGGACCTGGTACATTCACTAAAAATGTAGTACCTCAGCATAGCTTATAGTGCCAGGACAGAGTGATGAACTGTCCACCTCCCTCAAGGAGTAGTAATGGCTAACTTGGTGACAGTGGTTGGTCACTTTTTAGGAGAACTGCAATCCAGGAACAATTAGGGATTGCATATATGGTATGCAGGCAAATGATGGCAGAGAGAGTTTCTTTCTGGTCCATCTTTATCAATATTATGGCGATTATGCTTTTCTGTTCAAGGAGATGTTTTAGACCTGTAAGAAGAGAAAGAAGGTGTAAAAGTGTGATATATTTAGCTCTAGCTTCAGCCTGGTTCTGCTTGGAACATTCCGAGTCCCCAGGCAAAGTGTTTGGTGAGCTTTCCTGCTGCTATATCGTCATTGTAGGTTATAGGGGCTGCTTTTTTAAGGCCAGGAAAGGCTTGGGGGAAATTTGGTAGCTTTGCTTGAATAGTTAAAGCTCTGCCTCAAGGTTGACAATTCTAGATAGGTAGGATAATCTTTGATACTACACAAGATGACATCTCAGTATAAAAATAGAGGTAGAGGCAGGCATGGTGGTAAACACACTTTCGAGCCAAGGATCCCACAAGAAAGCTCAATGCAAATATTTCTGAATTCCCCAAATTGACATTTATTTCTTTTTTTAAATTTTATTATTTGACAGAGAGAGAGATCACAAGTAGGCAAAGAGGGAGGAAGCAGGCTCCCTGCTGAGCAGAGAGCCCAATGTGGGGCTCAATCCCAGGACCCCGAGATCATGACCTGAGCTGAAGGCAGAGGCTTTAACCCACTGAGCCACCCAGGCGCCCCAGCACAAATTGACATTTCTTAAAAGAGCAGTTCTTCCGCCAGGAGCAGCAAACCTACCTTTCCCTGTTAATTGTTTTCAATAAAGTCTTGATAGACTTGGGATTCAGACATCTTTTCTCTCCTTTCTTTTTCAATGTGGCACTGTAGAAGTAAGAAAGTTAAAATATTTAGAGCAGTCTTGGACCAATAAAATAGATGGGAATATAGTTTTTAGATCAGACATTTATGTTTCATTGTATATGTTTCCCTTCGTTACACAGAAGTCTTAGAATCATTACAAACCCTTTACTGATTTCATGATCATACTCCTCTAATATATGATTACAACTAGGGAATCGATATTCAGATGTCATTTTACTCACATGATCTCAACACGTGGACAAGACTGACTTGCAGGAATCACCTCAAGTTTTTCTAAGGACCTTGGATTTATAGATCCATCACTGATCGTAATACAGGTACAGCGTGTAGTTCTAGAGAGAGGTATTCCTGTGGGAAAAAGAGGTACAGACAGCAGGGGAGGTTAGTGCAGTTTTCATTTTAGGCATTTAATGTGGATTGGGTAGTGCTTAGCAGAACCAACATCCCCATGTCATTTGAGTCAGTTGGAGAAAGAATAATCCCATTATAACACAGCTCTAAATGATTGATTAGTTGGTTATATGAAAGAATGGAATTGAAACTTGTGAAATGCAAATTCATACCCTTGAGCCCAGTTCATATGGTTAATTAAGCTGAGTTGACTAAGGAAGTATCTGTGTCATCTTCTCTTTCCTCATTCCCTTACATTTTTTTCTGTCTATCTTCTTAACCTTCCTCTTCTGCTCCTCCTCTGTTTTATTCCATTTGCTTTTCTGACTGTCCACTCTGTTGCCAGAGGGACTCTCTTCTCATTTACCCTTCATTTATAGGCAGGCTGTAAAACTTTTTTGCAAATACACTGTTACTGTAATTATCTAATTTATACCCAGTCCTATTTTTGATCTTACAAATTAAGTATGTCTTCATGTTCCTTACCTTGAGTTCCATTCAGAGTCAGAAAGATAAGGGAGAAAATAAGAACAGCACTTTGGTTCATGATGCTGTGACTGGAGGTTCCTCTGCTGTAGGCTCAAAGTCTAAGCAGTTGAGTGTCTCAGAACATGTGGAGCTAGGATGCAGTATTTATTTGTAAAGGCACTTTCCCTCTCTAACTCTGATTGGATAACATTATAGTTGACTCAGCAAAACCTGCTGTCCGTTCCTTGGGGAAGTCCCATGTTGCAGAATCAAAGGAATTGTTAGTATTTATTGTGACTTTGAGTTGTGGAATTTCCCTCCATCTCCTTTTTTCACTAAGAGTGAGTTAGGTTTCACTTTCCAAAACATGAACGGTTTCTTGAAAAGCAGTTTATTGTGTGTAAGTTTTTTTTTAATGAAAAAAAATTTAATGAATCTTTTTAGATGAAACTTTG
Organism: Potos flavus; assembly: GCA_028534135.1. Lineage (NCBI taxonomy): Eukaryota > Metazoa > Chordata > Mammalia > Carnivora > Procyonidae > Potos > Potos flavus. Next base: position 123,750,649 of record CM052899.1, on the reverse strand, counting down.
ATTCTCATCTTTTGCCTCCTGCAAAATAAAGATGTCAACTTAATCCTCAAGTCAGAGTCCTAAATACAGTTTTTTTCTTTTCAAGATTTTGTTTAAATTCCAGTTAGTTAACATACAGTGTAATATTAGTTGCAGGTATGGAATTTAGTGACTCGTTACTTACATATCACACCCAGTGCTCCTCACAAGTGTCCTCCTTAATCCCTACCACCTATTTAACCGCAACCCCTGCCCACCTCTCCTCTAGCAATCCTCAGTTTGTTGTCTCTATAGTGAAGAGTCAGAAAGGATGAATACCCAACTTTTGCATCAACATGGATGGGACTGGAGGAGATTATGCTGAGTGAAATAAGTCAGGCAGAGAAAGTCAGTTATATGGTTTCACTTACTTGTGGAGCATAAGGAATAACATGGAGGACATTAGGAGAAGGAAAGGAAAAGTGAATTGGGGTAAATCAGAGGGGGAGACGAACCATGAGAGACTGTGGACTCTTGAGAAACAAACTGAGGGTTTTGGAGGGGAAGGGGTGGGGGATGGGTGAGCCTGGTGGTGGGTATTAAGGAGGGCACGTATTGCATGGAGCACTGGGTGTGGTGCATAAACAATGAATCTGGGAACACCGAAAAAATAAAATTAAAAAAATTAAAAAAAAAAGAGTCCGTTTCTTGTTTTGCCTCTTTTTTTTCCCATCATGTCCATTTGTTTTGTTTCTTAAATTCCACATATAAGTGAAATCATATGGTATTTGTTTTTCTCTGACTTATTTTGCTTGGTATAATACTGTCTAGCACCATCCACACCATTGCGAATGGTGAGATTTCATTCTTTTTTATGGCTGAGTAACACAGTTTTAAAATGAGTACATCTTAATGCTGTGTTTTGAACCTATTTTATTAATTTGCAGCATTAAGTTATGAATATAAATATATTTATTGCACTTTATAGGTTCCAGAGATGTCATATATTTTCTCTTTTTATTTCTACAATAACCTGTAAGAAAATAGGAAAGTTGTTATCTTCATTTTATATATGGAAGAACCTCAGAGGTAAGATTTGTGTTAGGTCATACAAAGGTTGCAGTCCATTTAGTTTACTTACAATACTGGTTTTTGATTTATGGTTACTATTAGATTTGTATATAATGTCTTCTGTATAGAGCAGTTTATATTAAGTTGATTATCTCTTAAGTTTGAACCCATTCTTTACTCCTCCCCCACATTTTAGGTTTATCTCTTTATGGTGGGTATGTGTTTAGGTTTCTGGTGTCATATTTTACATCCTTCTATGAGTTTCTTGACTGATTTTTACAGAAATACCTACCTTTATAGCTTTTGTATTTTTCAGCTTTTTATTCTCCCACTTAACGATCTTTCCACTCAAAGAGTCCCCTTTAAAATTTCTTATAGGGTTGGTTTTCTGGTTATAAACTCCTTTAGTTTTTGTTTGTCTGACAAACGTTTTAGTTCTCCTTCATTCCTAAATGATAGCATTGCCGGATAGAGTATTCTTGGCTGTAGATTTTTCCTTTTTAGCACTTTGAATATATTGTGCCTCTTTCTTCTGGCCTGTTAAATTTCTGCTGAAAAATGTGCAGATTTATGGGGTTCTCTCCCTCCCCCATTCCTGCTTGTGTGTGAGTGCACACGTGCTTGTGTGCACACTCTCCCTAAAATAAATAAAATCTTAAAAAGATTTTTTTCTACTTTTTTGCCATTTCAATTACTACATGTCTTGATGTGGACCTCCTTAGTTTGGATTTTGGCAGAGGGGGGCTAGTTTCCATGCCTCTTGATCTGGGTATCTGTTTCTTCCCCAGATTCAGGAAGTTTTCAACTAGTATTTTTTCAAATAAATTTTCTGCCCCTTTTCTCTTTTTTCTTCTGGGATCCCTATTGTGTGCATGTTATTACATTTGTGGTCACTGAGTTCCCTAAGACTATTCTCAATTTACAAAATTTTTTTTCCTTGCATTTACTCAGTTTGATTACTTTTTTTATTCTGTCTTCTAGGTCATTAATTACTTCTTCTTTTAACCTGGTCTTTATTCCATCTAGTGTATTTTTAGTTTTATTTATTCTGTTTTCTTCTCTGGTTGGTTCTTTTTTATCTCTTTGTTAAGGGTTTCACTGAAGTCCCTTACTCTTCTGTGAAGTTCAGTGAGTATTTTTATGATTATTACTTTAATTCTCTATCAGGCATATTACTTTTATCCATTTCAGTCAGGTCTCTTGCTGTAGTTTGGTCCTATTCTTTCATTTGGGATATATTCTCTTTTCTCCACATTTTGTCTAACTCTGTGTCTGTTTCTCTGTGTTAGGAAATTCAGTTATGTCTCTTCTTGAAGAAAATGGCCTTATGAAGAAAAGGTTCTCTGGTGCCCTGAAATGCAGTGTTTTTTTGGCCCCCAGGACCAGTGCTTTAGGAAGTGCCTCCTGTGTGTTGCTTATGCTCTGCTGTTGATTCCTGGCCCCTTTTTCCTTCAGTTCCATTGTCTGCAGAGGCTCTCTATACCTATTGTGGGCAGTGTTTTGTCCCCAGCCAGGTAACAAAGTGTGCAGTAGTCTGTTTATGAAATGAGACCTGCCTCTGCTGCTGCTTGAACCGAGGTCAATAAAAGGTATGGATTGGGAGATGTGGTGCTGGCAAAGTTTGTACCAGTCTTCTGAAGGAGGGGCCCTGTGTTGCTGGGACTGAGGGGAGCTTGACTGGAAAGGGCAGATTCCTCAGCAGGGTGTTATGGAGGGGCAGGGGCTTGGTGTAAGCAAGTTAGGTAGCTGAATGTGCTCTGCTGGTTTCTGCAGGTGGCCCTGTGTTTATGCTGAGTTGTGGAGGAGGGAAATGGTGCCTGCCAGGTCCTTTGTTCCTGCAGGGGTCTCCCCATGTTCCCTGCCTCTCCAGGCCATACTCTGAGATGAGTAAATCACTGGCCCTCCCATTTGCCCCAGCATTTTTCAGAGTGCTGCTTCCACAGTATCTTGGTGGGTTTTTTGTCACACTGTTTCTTTAAGGGCAGGGACTCTGCTTCCTAATGTCCTCAGGCTCCACGAGAGCCCAGCCCACTGATTTTTAAAATTTTAGGCTTGAAGTCCCTGCTGGTTGTAAGAACTCAGGAGACGAAAAAAATAATAAAGTAAAAAAACAAAAAAACAAAACTCATGAGATTTGGCCTACTTTTGCTTTCATACTGAAATGTTATGGGGATTCGTATTTCCCCTGCAGGCTTCCCAGTGTGATTGTCTATTTTCATCTTTCTCTATGCCACTGGGTCCCTCCCTATCATGGACAGCCACTGTCTGTTTTGCTCACAAACCGCATATTCGCCCTTCTTACCCTTTTTGATGTGGCCTATTCTCTGCTTTTAGTTGTGGAATTTGTTCTGCCAGTCTTTGGATCCTTTTCTGGGCTATTATGCTAACGTGAGTGTCAATTAGGTTTGTCTGTGGACAAGGTAAGGTTAGGGTCCTCCTAGTCTGCCATCTTCCTAGCCTCCTTTTCTACACTTTAAAGTACTTTTGAAAGGTAGTCATCTTGTTTAAAATAGACTATATTCAGTTGAGGGAAAAGACATTTATTTCTTCCCAAATTCTGAAATCTATATTTTAATTATTGTTAAACTATGTAATTTTGTGGTTTTTTTTTTAAGATTTTATTTATTTGACAGAGAGAAAGAGATCACAAGCAGGCAGAGAGGCAGGCAGAGAGAGAGAGGGGGAAGCAGGCTCCCCACTGAGCAGAGAGCCCAATGCGGGACTCAATCCCGGAACCCTGAGATCGTGACCTGAGCTGAAGGCAGAGTCTTTAGCCCACTGAGCCACCCAGGTGCCCCTAATTTTGTGTTTCTTTAAGAAGCTGTTAGTGTAGTTTTAAAAAAATACCCCAAGTAGATCTTATTATTTAGCATCTTGTTGTTTCTGTAACTAGACAACTCTTAAGTTTTTTTCATCAGCCTACCAAATTGTTCTTTTATCAGAAATACAGGTAACTTCCAAAATTTTTCCTGGTATTTTTAACCATTGGCTTGTTGAATCATTATGAAATGTTATTCTTTACCTCTACTAACAATTTTTGATTAGTGTTAGCTATTCTAGCTCTCTTGGTTATTGTTAGAATGGTATTTTTCTGTTCTTTAACTTTTAACCTGTTTTTGTCTTTCAATCTAAATTATGTCTCTTGCAAAAGGTGGGTCAAGTTTCTTTAAAAATCCATTCTGCTGAACCTCAAAGTCAGCTTGAGATGAGAGATTAGGGCCATTTTAGCTCTTTTCTGTGTGTGCACACAGTCCTGCACGAGTGGGTGGCCTTCTAGATTCCTAGGACTATGTTGGAGCTTTTCAGAGCCCTCCATAGACATCTGATTCCCCACTTTTTCTTTTAAAATAAATTTTAGTCTTTCATTAAACCCAACTACTTCGGGTAGTTAATAATTGTTAAACAGTTGCTGCTGATTAGCATTAGTCCTAGGGGTAGGGCTAGTGAGCTCAGAATCAAGTTAAATAAAGACAAGCACTGTGAACTTTTAAGGAAGCTTTTAACTAAGTCAGTAGTGGTAATCATCTAGGATGGGCTTTTGGGCAGTTCCAAACCCATTCTGCCCCTCCATTGGCTTTTAGGCAGCTTTTCAGAGCTACATAGTTGTGAGGCTGTTATTTTCCAAGGCTACTGTGTAGAACATGGGAGAGGGGAATGAGAACAGGGCAGTGAAAAGTGCCACAGAGTTCTTACTCTGATAAGCTGTTTCTTAGATGTTTTCCATACTGCTGCAAACTTTTGGCTAATTTGAAGAATTCTGAAAAAAGTTGGTTTTGACAAATTTTTTTTCCAGTGCTCTTTTTTGCTTTTACAGAGGAGATTTTCAGAGGTCATTACTCCATCATTCTGGTGTGCTTTCTATTGAGTTAGTTTTTATGGTTTTTTTAAATTTTTTTTTATTTTTTTGAGAGAGAGAGAGAAGAGTGCATGCATGAGCAGAGGGAGAAGAAGAGGGAGAAACAGGCTTCCTGGTGAGCAGGGAGCCGGATGTGGGGCTTGATCCCAAGACTCCGGATCATGACCTGAGCTGAGGGCAGATGCTTAACTGACTGAGCCACCCAGGTGCCCCATGTTCTTTTTCTTTTTTTTTTTTTTTTGAGGTAAAATGTACATATATTGAAATGTTTAGATCTTCATTGTAGTATTAAATGAATCTCACAAATGCATACACTTGTATAATCCAAATCCTTGTCAGGTTATAGAATATCACTGTCACTCCAGAAACTCCCTTCATGCCACTTGCCAGTCTGTCCTCACCCCATCTTCTCTACTCCTGACCCTATTACTCTTCTGAAATTTTTTAACTATAGATTTGTTTTGTCTTTTTTAGAACTTCATATAAATAGGACCATTTCAGTAAGTGCTCTTTAGTGCAAGACTTCTTTTTCTCAGCAGATGTTTTAGAGTCATCTGTGTAGTTGTATGAATCAGCATTTTGTCTTTATTGCTGCATAGTATTCCATTGCACAAATATACCAGTTGGTTTATCCGTTCTCTTGTTGATGGACACCTCAACTGTTTCCACATTTTAGTTGTTAGTATAAAACTGTTATAAATATTTCTGTATAAATCTTTTTCTAGACATACACTTTTTTTCATTCTGTAGCAGAGCAGAGTGATATTTTTAAAACATAAGTCACGATGTCACTCTCCTGCTTATGATCCTCCAAGAACTTCCAGTTGTACTTAGAATTAAATCCAATTTTGTAACTAACTTTTTAAATTAAGTCTTCTGTCATCTGACTGCTATCTATCTGTCTAACCTCATCTCACATTTTTTTTTCTTTCAACCACTATACTCTAGTCACAGTGGCCTTTATCATTAGCTGTTTTCTTTATCTGGACTGCTTTACCTGTTTTATGCATAGGTAATTCCTTCTGGACATTTGGATTTTAGCTAAATAGTATCTTCTCTTAGCATACAGTCTGAAGCACTCATGATCTTTTAATTCTCTGTTTGGTATTTCTGATATTTGGTTATTTTTTTACTAGTTTAATGTCTATTTCTCCACACTAAAATATAAGCCACAAAAAAGCAAGGACCTTATCAGTCTTATTCACAGCTGCATCCACGGCCACTAGAATATCACCTGGCATATGGAAGTATTCAGTAAATACTGGATGGGGGGATGGATAGATAAATCTATACAGATTTGAAGAAACAGTGTAAATAAGAATTGTACATCTTCAAAAAGAAATTCTGTTTGCTCGTATTTCTACATTAGGTCATGGTTATTATTGATTTTTCTAGATTGAGGAGCCAAGTTTAACTTAATACTGTAATTTCCTGAGAAGTTAGTATGGATTCAAGTAAGTAGAATTAATACATATATTCTTAGTGAGCTATAGTTCAGGCTCTTCATTCCAAGGACTATAGGATAAATATACAAAGGGTGATGCTCCTAAAAAGCTTCTTATTTATTCATTGGAAGTTCTCTTTAATTATCCATTGAATGAATGAAGGAATGTAAATCTTTTCAGTGTATATTACATATATGGCCATAGATGGTGTTGGAAGAATTAGAAAGGTTGTACTTGTTCTCGTAATAGTGTACTTTGTGTTGGCACCCAAACTAATCTCAGGGAAAATGATCTGATATTTGTCTTTGATGGCTTGTATTCTAATTGGAAACAGCAAAAATTATGAAACAATGAATATCAATAAAAGGAACTGTATAATTAGTGCCGAATGAGTGGCTCAGACAATAAATAATATGGATGTTCATAGAAGAATGTGCTCTTAAGGACCAGGAGCATTCAGATGAACATTATTGTGTTTATTTAGACAAATGGCCAGGAAGGGAAAGCATATACAATTAGGAAAGTGTCATAACAAATGGTATAGGAGGAAGCCAGTCAACCAGTCAGGCAGGTTGGTAGAGTCTCAAAGGGATGGTAATACTTTTTTAGGATTCTATAGTGTCTGGTTCTCAGTTTTATAGTACAGAAACTCTTATTTTTTTCTAATCATCCAGAGTAAAGAATTAATGTTCTTTTTTTTTTTTAAAGATTTTATTTATTTATTTGACAGAGAGAGAGAGATCACAAGTAGGCAGAGAGAGAGAGAGAGAAGCAGGCTCCCCGCTGAGCAGAGAGCCCGATGCGGGGCTTGATCCCAGGACCCTGAGATCATGACCTGAGCCGAAGGCAGAGGCTTTAACCCACTGAGCCACCCAGGCGCCCCAAGAATTAATGTTCTTAAAGAATTAATTCTGTTAACCAAATCTATAAGAGACTAAGATGCAAATAAAAAAGATAGTTTATTCATTTATAATGAGGACCTCCCAGTGACTAGGAAAATTGAGTCTGGTATCCAAGTCACACTTTTCCAGTATCACAGTATCTGAGAAGTTGAATTAGTAACCTGAATGTTGTCTGGTGAGCATAGACTCAAAATAAAGGATCCTTCTATTTTTGTTTTGAATGGGAATTTGCTGTAGGGGAGAAACTTTTTTAAGTGTTATCAATGTGGATAAGAATTTGGAAAAAAAAGTCAAGTCAACCTTTTTAGAGATAAAAGCAAGCCAACTATTACTTGTTACATCAGCAGGCAATCCTAGGTAAATCATTTGAATAAAAAGCTAAAGCTAAATTACAACTCTTCTTAAACTTATGTTCTAATTTTTTCAAAGCTCTTACATACTTCTTTTCTTTGTATTCACTGATCTGAGTTTAGTTTTGAAGGAAAAGAAGAGTTAAGGAAATATTCCATCTTTAGTTTCAGTTTCAGACGCTGCTGGTTTATCTTTAAGCTTTTAATGATGGCATGAGGCCAAAAGAAACAGTCTGCTCTGACTGTTTCATTATGGGTCAAGGAAAAAATGCTTTCTGAGAAACCAGTGTGCTTAAAAGAAGTTTCCTAAAAAGTGAGCAGGAGGAGTTCAGTGATTTCTGTAGACTGGGAATTCCCTCAGTTGATGTACAGTGCACCTGTACATCACATATTATTAGTGTGATAAATATATCAACATTAATACCATATGTTTAGTGCTAAGCTGTGCAGTTTTTTTTTTTTTTTTTTGGAATTTTTTTATCGTATTCTGTTAGTCACCATAAAATACATCATTAGTTTTTGATGCAGTGTTCCAAGATTCATTGTTTATGTACAACACCCTGGGCTCCATGCAATAGGTACCCTCCTTCATACCCACCATCAGGCTCACTTATCCCCCCACTCCCCTCCCCTCTAAAGCC
>CM052899.1:123688042-123742326 GCA_028534135.1 Potos flavus | reverse complement strand
CTCAGAGTCCACAGTCCCTCATGGTTCGTCTTCCCCTCTGATTTACCCCAATTCACTTTTCCTTTCCTCCTTCTAATGTTCTCTATGTTATTCCTTACGTTCTGCAAGTAAGTGAAACCATATGATAATTGACTTTCTCTGCCTGACTTATTTCACTCAGCATAATCTCCTCCAGTCCTATCCATGTTGATGCACAAGTTGGGTATTCATCCTTTCTGATGGCTGAGTAATATTCCATTGTATATATGGACCACATCTTCTTATCCATTCGTCTGTTGAAGGGCATTTTGGCTCTTTCCACAGTTTGGCTATTGTGGACATTGCTGCTATGAACATTGGGGTACATATGGCCCTTCTTTTCACTACATCTGTATCTTTGGGTTAAATACCCAGTAGTGTAATTGCCGGATCATAGGGTAGCTCTATTTTTAATTTTTTGAGGAATCTCCACACTGTTTTCCAAAGTGGCTGCACCAACTTGCATTCCCACCAGCAGTGTAAGAGAGTTCCCCTTTCTCCACATCCTCTTCAACATTTGTTGTTTCCTGCCTTGTTAATCTTTGCCATTCTAACTGGTGTAAGGTGGTTGTGCTGTTTTTAAATTTATTATATTTAATCTTAAATTTATCACATTTAGTCTTAATGATCACTTTATAAGGTATACAAGTATCCCTTGTATTTTGGAAGCTTGTGTTACGCCACTTTTTCTTTTTCTTTCTTTTTTTTTTTAAGATTTTTTTATTTATTTGACAGAGAGAGAGAGAGATTACACGTAGGCAGAGAGGCAGGCAAAGAGAGAGGGGGAAGCAGGCTCCCTGCCGAGCAGAGAGCCCGACGCGGGGCTCGATCCCAGGACCCTGAGATCACGACCCGAGCCGAAGACAGAGGCTTTAACCCACTGAGCCACCCAGGCGCCCCTCTTTTTCTTTTTTTAAAGATTTTATTTACTTGAGAGAGAGAGAGAGAGAGAGAGCACGCGAGCATGTACAAGTGGGGCGAGGGGCAGAGGGACAAACAGAGCCAGACACGCATGGCTCCATCCCAGGAGTCTGAGATCATGACCTGAATAGAAGTCGGACACTTAACTAACTGAGGCACCCAGGTGCTGCATGCCACTTCATTCTTACAAAAGACATATTAGTACCTGTTTTTGACAATCGAAAGGAATCCAAAGAGGATTTTAGCTTTTATGGAAAAAGGTGAAAAGTGAAAAGGGTGTTCAGCGTTTGTTTTGCAGAGCCATTATAGAGACGGTGCACACCTGGAACAGCAAGCATGGCTCCCCAAGCTCCTGCCCCTGGAACTACACTGAGCATCTCAGCATCAGGCTGCCATAGCTTTGAACTGGGTCTGTGAGCATCTGTGCTTCATCTTTGTTTATTTTGGGCATCTGTTAGCAAGATGAGTCCTAAGGTATCTGAAAAGCCTTAGAGAGGTTATTTTTTGGGTCTGGGAACATTCAAAAAGTTTTCCATATAAGTCAATGGTAATTATTTCTTTGCTTTATGACATTTTGACTTACGAAAGTTTTCATAGGAATGCTCTACTTTCAGACAGCAGAGGAAACCTGTACCTGTTTTATAATAAGCCAAAATAGGATTCTATAGCAGGATTGCCATTTAGGCAATCTAATTTCAGAGTCTCATAACCACTCTACTGTGCTGCCTCTGCAAATTGCTTTTATCAGCCTCTAGTGACAAAACCTGTGACATCAACCAACAAATCAGAGTACCTTATCACCTGAAATTAGTAGCATCAGTTGTCCCTCAGGAAGAAATAGTTTTCTTGATCAATCTGTCTGACCCAGGATCATGAGGAGTATCAGACAAGGGACCTGAAAGAAAACTGAGATTACACTCAGCTGGAATTCTGAAAAGGATTTAATGAAGATGTGTGCAAAATTAAAAGAACGAACATGGTATGCTGAGGGCATCAGTGGGAAGTTCATATCATCTCAAAAAGTAGCAAGGCAAGGAAAGGATGTTATTGGGACCTAGTGATAAGCCCATTCCATATTAACAGAAATAACATATTTTTATGAAAAATAATTGTGTATTTTCAAAAAAAAATTTGTGAAAAGAGTAACATTGCTTTACATTTTTACAAATCTTTTTTTTTTTTTAAAGATTTTATTTATTTATTTGACAGAGATCACAAGTAGGCAGAGAGGCAGGCAGAGAGACAGGGGGAAGCAGGCTCCCCGCTGAGCAGAGAGCCCAATGCGGGGCTTGATTCCAGGACCCTGAGATCATGACCTGAGCGGAAGGCATAGGCTTTAACCCACTGAGCCACCCAGGCGCCCCCATTTTTGCAAATCTCTTTAAAGTCTGCAGTGTTGGGCTTAATAGAATATAGCTAGATTCTCCTATCTATGCATTTAATTTGTTGCAATATTACGTGCCAGATAGCCCCTGGGAAACTCATGAGAGAATGAGAGTAAAGAAGACAAATAATGCCTTAATATTACTATGAAAATAGTTTTGACTTTTGGGGTGCCCGTGTGGCTCAGTCGATTAAGCATTTGACCCTTGATTTTGGCTCAGGTCATCATCTCAAGGTTGTGAGATCAAGCCCCATGTTGGGCTCCATGCTTAGTGGGGAGTCTGAGTCTCTCCCTCTCTTCCTCCCTCCACTCATGCTTGCGTACTCTCTCTAAAATAACTATTTTTTTTAAAGATTTATTTATTTTTGACTTTATAGACTTCCTGAAAGTGTCTCAAGGACCCCTGGGGAGCAGGGTGCCTGGGCTCAGGCGTCTGCCTTCGGCTCAGGTCATGATCCCTGTGTCCTGGGATTGAGCCCACATGGGGCTCCCAGCTCAGTGGGGAGTCTGCTTCTCTCTCTCCCTCTGCTCTTCTTCCTTGCTTGTATTCTCCCTCTCTTTCAAATAAATAAATCTTAAAAAAAAATAATTAATAAATTTAAATAAAATAAAATTACATTAAAATAAAAAATAAAGGACCCCCTAGGGGGTGAGGGTGGGGGTGTCACCTGTTGAGAACTATGGTCTTATAACATATATATATCTTGTATTATTTTATAATGTATTATATATTATATACAAACTTTTATTATCTTTTTAAAGATTTTTTTTTTTTAAATTTATTTACTTGACAGAGAGAGAGAGAGCACAAGTAGGCAGAGTGGCAGGCAGAGGGAGAGGGAGAAACAGGCTCCCCGCTGAGCAGGGAGCCCAATGCAGGGCTCCATCCCAGGATCCTGGGATCATGACCTGAGCCGAATGCAGACACTTGACTGAGCCACCCAGGCGCCCTTGAACTTATATTTTAATACAGAATAAAAAACAGAACAATAATGACAAATTAATGAAAATACAAATGATTCACAAGATTATCAGTACTATAAATTAGAAAAACAAGTATTTGAAGCATCTCTAAATTTTCTAAGAACATTGTTCAGTACAACATTTACCAGCTATACAAATGTTAAGATTTCTTACTATGCAATTAGAAGACCACTTTGTGCAGAATCTGGTGAAAACCTTTCGATTTCTGGTGCTCCAGGCACCAAGGGTTTTATTTTACTAGGATGGGTGCTACAAGAGTTCAAGTAAATATGACATGATCTTAGGCCTGAAAAAGCAAATATTGTAGAATAAGTGATAACCAGCCATGGATACTCAGAGATCATCAATAATATATCCCATGATTACTGAAAAGAATCTTAGAATCTGCTAGGAGAGGAAGGCATTGTAAGCAAGTAAGAATGATGTGTTATAGTAGAGGTAGGAGTGATTGTATTTTAAAATGTATATGTGTGGGATGGCTTAGGAAAGAATTAATGGCAGGTAACTTTTTTTCTTGTGAATTCAGAGAATCATTCTTATTTTTTAGAAAATTATTCTTCTAATGCATATTAGTATTAAATTATGGTAATGACCAATTCACCTCTATCAAAATGTCTTTTTTTTTTTTTTAAGATTATTTATTTATTTATTTGACAGAGAGAGAGAGAGAGAGAGATCACAAGTAGGCAGAGAGGCAGGCAGAGAGAGAGGGGGAAGCAGGCTCCCCGCTGAGCAGAGAGCCCGATGTGGGGCTTGATCCCAGGACCCTGAGATCATGACCTGAGCCGAAGACAGAGGCTTTAACCCACTGAGCCACCCAGGCGCCCCTTTCTATCAAAATGTCTTTTTGGGACAATGTGACCCTTAATTTTGAGAGTTTCACATGCCAAGGTATTTTTGAAATATTTTCTTCCTTTTAAAAATTAATTGTATACAAAAACAGCAAAGAAAGCAATGTCTTGGATACTATAATATTGAAAATTAATTTTCTTAATAATCAAGTTTTCCTGTAATATAGAAAAAAATTCATGCCTAAATTTAGTCAGATTTTCTCAGAAGTCTATTTTTTTGTATTTAAAGTCAATTAACTTACGTGTGGAGCATAAGGAAAAATATGGAGGACATTGGGAGAAGGAAAGGAAGGGTGAATTGGGAGAAATCGGAGGGGGAGACGAAACATGAGAGACTGTGGACTCTGAGAAACAAACTGAGGATTTGGGGGGTGTGGGGGGTTGGGTGAGCCTGGTGGTGGGTATTGAGGAGGGCACGTGTTCCATGGAGCACTGGGTGTGGTGCATAAACAATGAATCTTGGAACACTGAAAAAATAAAATTAAATTAAAAAAAATAAAGTCAATTAACATGTAGTGTATTATTAGTTTCAGAGGTAGAGGTCATTGATTTCATTACTCTTATATAATACCCAGTGCCGATTACATTATGTGCTCTCCTTAATGTTCATCACCCAGTTGCCCTATCTGCCCACCACCCCCCACCCCCCCCTGGCCCCAGCAACCTTCAGTTTGTTTCCTATGATTAAGACTCTTTTATGGTTTGTCTCCCTCTCTGATTTCCTCTTGTTTTATTTTTCCCTTCCTTCCTCTATGCTTCTGTGGCAGGTAACTTTTGAACAGAGTATGGAAACGTGAGTAGGTGTTGGACAAGTGGGTGAAGGAGAAGGGCATTTCAGATTGAAAATAGCACGGAAGTGACAAATAATTGAATATGATGGGATTAGAGAGTTTAAGGAGGTAACAGCAACATTCATAAAGATAGACTAAGCAGCGTGTACTTTATGCAGAAGGCAGTGAGAAGGTGTTGAAAGATTTTAAAAGGAAAATAATCAGATTTGCATTTTAGAAGATATCAGAGAAAACCAGAACTGAACAACATTTAAAGCAGTAAAAACAGATTTTCGTTCCAGAACTATTGCAATAGGGAAAAAGATACTACAGAATAGAACTGGGCTCAGTTACAAATACGGTGTGGAAAGGTAGTGATTTATAGCCAAGAAGCGTGTGTGTGTGTGTATGTGTGTGTGTGTGTGTGTGTGTGTGTGTGTGTGTGTGTGTGTGTGTGTGTTGGGGGGGATTAGTGCATGTAAAATTATTAAGGGAGTAGGGTAATTTTTACTCAATTGACCTACACAGGCTTCTTGTCGAAGGCAGGCCAAAGTGATCAGATATCCCTGGGAGGATGGTAGGAGATGAGGAAATTGACCAAATATCAAGAGCGATCAGGTATCAAGGGTGGAGAATTCTTGCTAACTTACTTAGCAGAATTCTTTCTGAAACTGAATCCTTCAAAGATGAACACAGAAGTTGAAAGGTCAAGGCCTAGTTGAGAAGAGGGTTTAGAGGAGCAACCTAAAGCTTGGTCAACGAAAGAGTCTTTGTAAAGGTAACTTTTGGAAGGTGGGAGGGAGGCTAAGAGGCTTTTAGAGTGGGAATAAGGGCTAAATAGGGCTTGAACTAAGCTTAAATCATAGAGATAGAAGAGAAAGGGATGAACTGAAGAAATTTAATGTGGTATGGATTGTACTTGCAGGTCATTTCATTTGGACAGATGCTGAATGCAAATGGCAAGAGGTTCCTTCCTAATCCTTACTTTGCTTCCTGCTACTTTTTTAACAGGCTGAATGGAATATATGTATATGAATATGTGGTGTGTGTAGATATATTTTTTTGTGCTGACATATGTATTAAAGGTGATTTAGATGATTTTTTTTTCAGACTCTTGTGACAACCTGGAGTGTGATGAAACCAGAGCAGGTAGGCCATAAGCTTATAGCTTTGTTGAAGAGAGGCCCATTGTCAAGGTATTGGCAGAGATAGGGGCAGTGTTGGTTTTCTTTTGGAATTGCCATAGAAAACAGAGATTGTACTTTGGAATATAGTGCTATGTTTCTGAACTCATGCGTGTTTGGGAGGATATTTACAAATATGGCAGACTTAGTCGTTTGGGAGAAGAGTTAAGATTTGAGAGCACTATAAAATTGATTGTGTTTTAGTAAGGGTACATTACCTCCTTCATAAATCAGAGATTTAAGTAAAATATTCTGTGAATTTTTTTGTTCCATTTTTAATCAAAGGTTAGAACAGATCTAGATTTAATTCTAATTGATTCATTGTTTATTTTTTATTTTTTGGGAGGAGGAATCTTAAGTATGTAGTTCAATATGATGTAGCCTAATAATGCATGGTATTCCATACTTTATTTTTTTAAAGATTTATGTATTTTTAGAGAGTGAGTGAGTGGGAGGAGGGGCAGAGGGAGAGACTCTTCAAACAGACTCCCTGCTGAGTGCAGAGCCCAATTTGGAGTTTGATCCCAGGATCCTGAAATCATGATCTGACTCAAAACCAAGAGTCAGATGCTTAACCAATTGAGTCACCCAGGTGCCCTGATAGCCCATATTTTAGATCATTTCATTTTCTTCAAGCTCTTATTGACAATTTGTCTTTTCTTTGTAAACAATTTAAAGAAGAATGCTAAATGATGATTTATGGGAAATTATGGAAAGTCCCTTAATTCACCTCAGGGCATTTCTAAATATAGCAGCTGTCTATTGAGCAGCACCAAGCAACTTTATCTGCATTTATAGGGCTGGGATTTCCAGAAAGTGTACTTATCCTTCTTTGGTACTTAAATGAAACTATAGTTGCAATGTACAGAAGGATGTCAGTTTCAAATAAAATTTACAGACAAGGCAAGAAGAAGCAACTAAGTAACATTACCTTTCCCCCTCCTACCAAACAGTTGTCGGTATGAGAGTGTACCGTTTATAACCCACAGGATGCATTGACTGTATCATAAAGATTTTTATTTGTTGGTTCTGGAAGTCTTTAAGAAACATATACTAAAGAAGTATATTAATTCTATGTGGGTATATTTAGTACATACTCAATAGCCAAACATAATTAAATATATTATTTAATGCAAAATTATGCAAAATTATCCCATCTATTTATAAGCTCCTTTGGTTAATTAGTACTATTATGCAAAATTATCCCATCTATTTATAAGCTCCTTTTGGCTAATTAGAGGAAACAGTTCTGAATTTCTAAATCATTGTAAATGTTTGGCATCTCAGGTTATATATATTTAAAACTCAACCTACAGGGGTACCTGGGTGGCTCAGTTGGTTAAGCATCTGCCTTTGGCTCAGGTCATTATCCTGGAGTCCCAGGACCAAGCCCCAAGTCCGCGCTCTGCTCAGTGGGGAGTCTGCTTCTCCTGCTCCCTCTGTCCCTCCCCCTGCTCCTTCTCTCTCACTTTCTCTCTCTCTCTCAAATAAATAAAACCTTTCAAAAATTATATAAAAAAAAACCAACCGACAGTTTTCTTCACTAAGCCATATCTTCCCCTGATCTTCCTGTTTGTGTTAGCGGCAGTATTAATCTTTTAAACATCAAAATCTCAGCTTTTCCAGATTCCCTGCTTTGCTTTCATTTTAGATTCAAATCCTTAGCTTTTTGCTTGATTCCTTTCCTCAGCTTCAGCCTTCACATCTAATCTGTCACTAAGTCTTACTGATTTTCTTTCTGCAATGTAATTTCATCATATTTCTATTTTCACCCTTATTACCTCAGTTTAGCCTTTATTTTTTATATAGTGATAAAACACACATAAAGGTTAACATTTTAACCACTTAAAACTATACAATTCAGTGGCTTTAAGTGCACTCACAGTGTTCTATGGATCATCACTATTCTCTAAACTTCTAAACCCCCCCTTTTTTCCCCTTTTTTATTACCCCAGACAGAAACTCTGTACCCATTAAGCAGTCACTCCTCATTCTTCTCTCAGCCTCTGACAACCACTAATCTGTTTCTGTTTCTATGGATTTGCCTATTCTAGATAATTCATATAAATGGAATCATACATACGTTACCTTTTGTGTTCGGTTTCTTTTACTTAGCATCTTCTCCCACACACCCCAAAGATTTTATTTATTTATTTTAGAGAGAGAGAGCGAGAGAGACACAGAGAGCACAAGTGGTGGGGGGGGCGGGAGGAGAGGAGGACAAGCAGACTCCATGCTGAGCATGTGGAGCCCGAGCCAAAATTAAGAGTTGAACACTTAATTGACTGAGCTACCCAGGAGCTTAGTATCTTATTTTTGGGGTTAATCTGTATTGTAGTCTATTTCAGTATTTCATTTCTTTTTATGGCTGAATAATATTCTATTGTGAATATACACCACATTTTCTTTATCCATTTATCTTTTGATGGATATTTGGGTGTCTCTACCTTTCAGCTATTGTGAATAGTACTGTCTGAACATTAGTGTGCAAGTTTTTGTTTGAATACCTGTTTTCATTTCTTTTAGTTACATACCTAGGAGTGGGATTGCTGGGTTATATGGTAATGCTGTTTAACTTACTGCCTTTACTTTTCAAACCAGTGTTTCCTGAAATGTGGGACAATACCAGGGGCTCACTGATAATAACATTTATTATTAGTTAATTAATCTCATTTTAATTTTAGTTCCCCTGATTAAATCATGCAAAGTCTCAATTTGGTATTAGTATGGCTTTCAACCACCTTATCAACTATGTTCATCTCTCTTTGACAAACAGAGAGAAGGCCCGAGGTTTTGAAATTTGGCACACAATAACATCTAGCTGGAATTTAGTATTTGTTCATTGTGTTTCCTTTTATTGTTACCTTTTATTTCTATAGCAAGTGACACTGATTTCACATATAGTAGTGAAAATTTGCCTTTTTATGTAAATGTAAGTAAAATATAGGTGATACATAGATTTTACAAAATATAATGAAGATTGATCAGAAAATATGGTAAAATGCTGTGAAGATGATATGAGAATGACTTGAAGTTTAGGAAATACAGACCTGAATTATGGCAAAATATTTCTTTTCCCAGTCTTTCCCGATTCCATTCAGCCTTCTGTCCTATTCCCAGAATAATTTAGAAGAATTGGATAGGTTCATTCTCCTATTCATGAATGTTTCTTGAATCTCCACTTTATAAAGAGTAAAACTCAATGTTGTTTAGTTGAACTTTTGAAGTCCTTTATATCTTCACTCCAAACCAATCTAATTATTATTTTCAAAACTCACCTTCTGCTTTCTTACCATTGTACATTCCTACATGCTCTTTCTCTGCTGTAAGTTCCTTTCTTCTCAGTTTCTATTGCCAGTCATTCTTTTCTCAAATATTTTGAGAGTCTCATGTGCCAGGCACTTTACTGTGGATTAGGACTAAAATGGCTTTCTTATTGAGTTTATACTTGTGAGAGGGAGAGTAGATATTAAGCAGAGGAATAGTTCTTTACAGTTACAGTTGTAATAAATACAGTTGCAATAAGTAGTGTGATAGAAAAGAAGACAGCGTTACAAAAATAAATAAATAGGATATCTAGTCTGAGATTGAAGGGGTGATTTCACAAATGACCTCTTGGTAAAAATGTCATTTAAGTTGAGATTTAAGTGATTGGTAGGCATTAGGTAGAGGGAATAGTATTTGCAAAGGTACCGTATATGCAAAGGTACTGAGGTGGGAAGAATCTTGGCTCAAGTATGTTCATTTTTTAATATGCTTATTTTGCCAGGAAGAAATTTAAATATATGTTATCTACTCAATAATAATGTGCTGGTCTATACTACTATACTTTTCTAGAAGAGCCAATTTATCATGTAGTCCTAACTCAATGAATTTTTAAAGATATTCTAAAAAAAAATATGACTGCCAATAGTAAAATATTAGATCCAGGTCTTAAAACCATCCTAGGTATTTATATAGAAGTCTCATTTCAATATGGAAGTTTATGTAAGTTAGTGATATATAAAATATATATTTATGTTCTATGTCTATGTTTTTATACTATATGTATCTATATCATACTATAAATTCATGATATAAATTACATAGATTTATATACAAATACCTTGGCTAACAGTTGGCATCTCATTATTGCTTATAGGCACCAGTCAGAAAGCCAGTCAATAAGAGGGCCTGTTTGGAGCCAGATACCCTGCTCTGTTATTTACTTTTCTGTCCATTCTCTGATCTGCTTTATGGTTGGCTCTATTATCAGTGGAAAAGATGCACAAACGATATGTTAAAATTGCTTTTTAAAAAAAGATTTTATTCATTTGAGAGAGATTGAGAGCATGAGCAGCAGGGAGAGGCAGAGGGAGAAGACTCCCCGCTGAGCTGGGAGCCCAGTGTGGGGCTTGATCCCAAGACCTGGAGATTATGAACTGAGCCAAAGGCAGAGACCCAACCATTTGAGCCATGTAGGTGCCTCCCTTTTTTGTTTTTAAATAAACAGAAATTTGATTATTTTATGGTAATTCTATAACAAATATTTTCATGTTTTTTCTTTTCTTTTTTTTTTTTTAAAGATTTTGTTTATTTATTTGACAGAGAGACACAGCGAGAGAGGGAACACAAGCAGGGGGAGTGGGAGAGAGAGAAGCAGGCCTCCTGCTGAGCAAGGAGCCCGATATGGGGCTTGATCCCAGGATCCCAGGATCGTGACCTGAGCTGAAGGCAGATGCTTAACGACTGAGCCACCCAGGCGCCCCTATTTTCATGTTTCGAATGTATAGGTGTCTATTTAAAGCACTAAATGAGCTAGGATTTTTGGTTACATACAGAGAAACCAACACTGGTTAGCTTCAGAAGAAAAGGAATTTGTTAGTTGAAGAATCTGTAGGAAGACTGAAGAATCAGGCTTGGAAAATGGACAAAAACCCAAGAGAGCTAGGTTGCCGAAGGGACTAGCCATAGTCATGCTACAGGAATATGTGTTAGGAAGCCCCAAATCTAAGATTTATCCTACTCCTACAGCCACTTTAAATACTTTTTTTTACTGATAACGTCTTTGTAGTGCCAGCTGGAGTTCAAAGTCTAAGGTAGGAGTGGTCATGCTGAGACCTTGCTCTGTCTGCCTGGGAGGATCTTTTTCTTTTGGTTTTCTCTTTTGACCTCCAACCCAGACTCCCATAATAAGGGATTTTCCCTTAGTAAGAAGGGGGTTTGGACCTAGGAAGACCCCTTAAAAAAAGACCACCGTCTTGACAATTACCCATTAAAATATATTTCTAAACAATTCTACGTGATGACAGGTAGCTGTATATTTCTTGAAATACAAGTTTAAATTGTTAAAGGCATCTCAATTTTTAGAAAGCATGTGGTTTCTGTTTTAAGAAGGGTTGTGATATTTTACTGCAAGAAAACAATTTTAATTCTTTTCAAATTAAAATTATCTAGATATCCCAAAATTGTATGGTGTAGACATGACTAAAAAGTAGATTATGTGTTTTTCTAAGAAAAAGAATTCTAGAGTAAAGATCTTTTACCTCTTTGGTTAGGTTTATTCCTAGAGATCTGATTTTTGGTGCAGTTATAAATGGGATTGATTCCCTGATTTCTTTCTGTTGCTTCATTATTGGTGTATAGAAATGCAACAAATTTCTGTATATTGATTTTACTCCCTGTGACTTCACTGAATATGTCTATCAATTTTAGCAATTTTTTGGTGGAGTCTTTCAGGTTTTCTATATAGAGTATCATGTCCTCTGCAAATGGCGGAAGTTTGGCTTCCTCCTTGCTGATTTGGATGCCTTTTATTTCTTTTTGTTATCTTATTCCTGTGGCTAGCATTTCCAGTACGATGTTAAGTAACAGTGGTGAGAGTGTATATCCCTGCCTTGTTGCTGACCACAGAGGAAAAGCTCTTAGTTTTTTCCCCATTAAGGATATTAGCCATAGGTTTTTTGTATATTGCCTTCATTATGTTGAAGTATATTCCTGCTAATCCTACTTTGTTGACGGTTTTTATCATGAATGGATGTTGTACTTTGTCAAATGCCAAATTATGGAAAGAGCCCAAATATCCACTGATTAATGAAAGGATAAAGAAGATGTGATGTATACACACACATACAGTGAAATATTGTGATATATAGTGAAATATTACTCAGCTATAAAAAAGAATGAAATCTTGCCATTTGCGATGACATGGATGGAGCTGGAGAGTATTACACTAAGCAAAATAAGTCAGAGAAAGACAAATACCATAAATTCCACTCATATGTAGACTTTAAGAAACAAAACAAATGAACATGGGGGGAAAAAAAGACAAACCAAGAAATAAAGTCTTAACTATAGAGAACAAACTGATAGTTACCGAGGGGAGGTGGGTGGGGGGATGGGTTAAATAGGTGATGAGGATTAAGGAGGGCACTGATGAGCACCCAGGTGTTGTATGTAAGTGTGGAATCACACCTGAATTCTACACCTGAAACTAATACTACACTATATTAACTATAACTGGAATTTAAATTATAAAAGAAAACCCCAGAAAGTAAAGGTGATTGCCAGACATATGCATATATTCATTTTTCAACATTTTTTTGGTAGGCAAAAGTGTTTTATATTTAAATTAAAATGTATCCAAAATATTGCTACAGTTTGTAAGTATAGATAACACCAAAATGCACAGTAAACACACATATCCTTATTGCACATCTCAATGAAAGGGGTGCTGCATGGGTGGCTCAGTCGGTTGAGTGTCCGACTCTTGGTCTCAGCTCAGGGTTTGATCTCAGGGTTGTGAGTTCAGGCCCTGCATTAGGCTCCCAGTGTGGTGCTGACTTAAAAAAATAAATAAATAAAACCAAGCCACCACAACAAAATCTCAATGGAAAAAAAAGTTGCTGAAAAAAATAAAATTAAGACCAGAATTACTAATTCAGTTATGAAATATTCATACTCTTATCTGTTTCCTTAGCTTATAATTTTTTTATAGTACATTTCTTGAATTATAGCCTTTTTATTAAAATGGTAATATACATAAGAACATATATGTACTATGATTTTTGGATAAAAAATGTGGATTTGCATTAAAAATTATTTGGGGAATGTTTATTACACACATGGATGCATTTGACTCATAGGGTCTTGACTCCAGTAATAATGTTAATGTCTCCATTGTAAGTGAAGGTTGTAATATGGCAGGATAGATCAAGTACAAACACATAACTTCTAGATACAGAAATATTTTCATAGACATAAAAGAATAGTTCTAATTATCAGATTTCTGAGGTTTGCTGACATAGAAATGAATGAATACTTTGCAACAGGCAGGAGAAAATCCGTTTCTTATTGTGGAATTCTTATCACTTAAGTTGTCACAGTTAAACTTGTTCTAGGTTTTCAAATCCTCTTTTCCCAGAACTTCATACATTTTGATATTTTAAAAAATTCATTCTTTCAATTTTCTGAAATGAGAAAATGAGAGTTTTTTAAGCATTGTGCTGTTCTTGTTTCCCAGTGATTGAGTTGACATGTAGAACATCTGGCAGGAAAGGAAAGCTAGTGAAACCAAAGCCCTCTTATCAAAATGCTTCACACAAAATCCTAGCAGAAGAATCTTTTCTTCAAGTCTGTTTTCTCAAAAGATCTGTCTTGGATAAAATTAATTTATAAAATACCAGTAATGTGGTACCCTACCTTGATTATAATGCTTGCTTGCTTCGATTTGGGATTTAGGCATCTTTGTCCTTTATGTGCTTTCAGGGTGATACTGTTAAGGGAAGATCCAAAACAGTTTTAAATTTTGGGTGGAAAAACATAAGCAAAGCAAAAACATAAAAAAGCTTCCTACCACTGTCCTTTTTAGCAAGTTCATTACTTACATCACTTCTGTTTTGTCACAGTTGTTACTCGGGTAAATTATGGTCGCTTTCTCAATATCTGCCACTTTCACTGCCTTTACTCCAGTGTCTATGCAAAGACAGCGTCCCCCTTTGAACATGGGGAAGCCTAGAACAGATCACAGCATCAGTTACTAATACTTCCGATTGCAATAGATGATTGTAGTTTATAATTCTGGTGAAGAATGTGAGCAGGGTTTTCATTAAGGATAAAGATAGCAATTTGTCAAATAGCACTTGACAGTGCTGTTACTGGGAAAGGAACATAAATAACATGTTGATTCTCTCTTTAAATTTGTAAACAAATTGCTTCTCGGCCTTTTGGCTAATATCAAGCGTAAATTTGTAAACAAACCACTAAAGAATAAAGGGAAGCATGAAAATTTATTGGAGATTAAGATACTTTTCCTCTTGTTTCGGTGCTCAGGAATATATCCAGGAAGCTAATAACATTATCTCACATAAAATCTTCTTTTTTTCTTTTAAGATTTTATTTATTTATTTGACAGAGATCGCAAGTAGGCAGAGAGGCAGGCAGAGAGAGAGGGGGAAGCAGGCTCCCCGCTGAGCAGAGAGCCTGATGCGGGGCTCAATCCCAGGACCCTGAGATCATGACCTGGGCTGAAAGCAGAGGCTTTAACCCACTGAGCCACCCAGGCACCCCTCACATAAAATCTTCTTAACAGACATTTAAAACTATTGCTAAAGGCTCTTGCCAGATATTGTAGCCAAAACAAAAACTCTATGAAGTTTATCAATTCTAGTTTCAATAATCATCTCTAGTACCTTAAACACTTCAAACATTGTCAAAGCAGTAGTAACTTCTAATGCATGAGGTTAAATAAAAATTTACTAAATCTTTTAAGAAAAGATGGAAAAAAAGACATTTGAAGCATTAGAAAATAAATTTATAAGCTAAGAAGTAAAAGGTAACATATACCTTGAACAATTGTAGCACAGACTATCACAGTCAAGGCTATAACCATGCCCTTCACACTCATGTTTGTCTTTCGCCACTGTTGCCGCTGCTTCAGTCTTGATACTCTTCTTGGAGGGAGTAGAAATGCTGAATGTGAAAGGAAGTTCTTGACTGGCATATGTAGGGCATTTTTATACACCTACAGTCCTCTTAGGACAACAGGAATTCCCCTCCTTGAGTCATGCTCTTTTGCTTCCAAGAGTTTCTATTTTGTTCTCATCTACATGTCACTGTCCTTTCCTGTTTGTTGCAGTGCTGCAAGTAATAGGAATGTGAAAGCACTTTGTAAAAAGTAAAGAGCTATATAAACATACAATAAGGTACACCCAGATGGGAACCAGACTTCTCAAAGTAGCATTTCCTAGAAATGTATTTCATTATGGGATTGACCATGGGCAGTGAATTCAAATGAATTGCCATTCATTCTTTCATTCAGGAAGATTGTCTTCCTATTCTCAGTCTGTTCACCCTCCATTCTTCACATCACTATACAAAAGAACATTCTTAAACAGTTTTTATCATCTTTTGCTTTTAAGTCCAAACTGTTAATATCTAAGGCCTACATTATTTGACATGAAGTGACTTTTATTTAACTTTATTTATATTTATGCTGACTGTAATTGCACATCTAAATAAGTCTCCCTGTGCTTCTGAATTTATATCCATTTGTTTTTGCATGTTTAACAGTTTTTACTTTATATATATTTCAGCAGTGTTATTTAGTGTATAAACTTTTATGACTTGTGGATTTTTAAAAACTCCTCTGTGTGATGTTTTTACATCTTGGGTTCTACTTTAATGTAGCCCTTGTTTTCTTTTTATGTATCTTTATCTTTTCCACTCAGTCTTTCTAGTGCTATTTGTTTTAAATGAGTCATATGCAGAGACTTTAAAATGTTGTATTTAAAGAATGCTTAATGGGTGAATTTATTTACTGAGTAATTGGTAATCTGTAAACTTTTAAAAATGCTTTCTTGATGTTTTCTGTTTTTTTCTTTTTAATTCCAGTATAATTAACATACAGTGTTCTGTTAGTTTCAGGTGTACGATCTAGTGATTAAAAAATTATGTACATTATTCAGTGCTCATCATGATAAATGTATTCTTTTTTAAGATTTTATTTATTTATTTGACATAGAGAGATCACAAGTTGGCAGAGAGGCAAGCAGAGAGAGAGGGGGAAGCAGGCTCCCTGCCAAGCAGAGAGCCCGATGCGGGACTCAATCCCAGGACCCCGAGATCGATGACCTGAGCTGAAGGCAGAGGCTCTAACCCACTGAGCCACCCAGGCACCCCGTGATAAATGTATTCTTGATCTTTCTTCACCTATTTCACCTGTCCCCCCACTTACCTCCTATCTGGTAACCATCAGTTTATGCCCTATAGTTAAGGGTCAGTTTTTTGGTTTGTCTCTTTTTTCCTTTGTACGTTTTTTTGCTTGTTTTTTAAATTCCAAATATGAGTAAGACCGTACAGTATTTTTCTTCTCTGTATGACTTATTTCGCTTAGTAGTGCACTCTAGATCTATCCATGTTGTTGTAAATGGCAAGATTTCTTTCTTTATGGCTGAGTGATATTTCAGTGTGTGTGTGTGTGTGTATTTCTATATATCTATATATATAGATTTATACACACACCTCATCTTTATGCTTCATCTATGGATGGACACTTGGGCTGTTTCCATGATTTGGCTATTGTGAATAATGTTGCAATAAATATAAGGATGCATATATCCTTTTGAATTAGCATTTTCATATTCTTTGCTTAAATACCCAGTAGTGTGATTACTGGATTGTCTGGTAGTTCTATTTTTAACTTTTGGAGGAACCTACATGCTTTTTCCTATAGGGACTCTAGCAGTTGGCATACCTAGATTTCTTTCTCACTTTAAATTAAATGTCTTGTCTTTTTTTTTTTTTTTAAAGATTTTATTTATTTATTTGACAGACAGCGAGAGAAGGAACACAAGCACGGGGAGAGGCAGAGGGAGAAGCAGGCTTCCCACTGAGCAGGGAGCCTGATTCGGGGCTTAATCCCAGGACCCTGGGATCATGACCTGAGCCAAAGGTAGACGCTTAATGACTGAGCCATCCAGGTGCCTCTTAAATGTCTTTTCTTGAACATTTTATGTGACTTGAAAGAAATACATTGGTTTGATATTATTTAACTTCCCTTTTGAGAATTACCATTTACATTTTGTCCTGAAATCATGTATTTATTTACACATATTCCACATTTAAATTCTTTTAACAACCAAAAGTTTTTAAAACCTTAGTTTTTCACGATCTTATTTTTTAATTGAGATATAATTTAGATACCAAAAATTTTACCCTTTTAAAGTATGCAGTTAAATGTGTGGTTTTTGTTTTTTTGGGTTTTTTTTTAGAGAGATAATACATGCATGAGCTTGGGGAGGGGAGGTGGTGGGCAGAGGGAGAGGGAGAATCTTAAGCAGGCTCCATGCCCAGTGTGGAGGCTGGTATGCGGCTAGAACTCACTACCCTGAGTTGAAATCAAGAGTTGGACTTTTAACGGATTGAGCTACCCAGCTGCTCCAGTTCAGTGGTTTTTTAGTAAGATTGTAAAATATCTGATTCCAAAAACCTTATTTTCATTCCAGTATAGTTAGCATACAGTGTTATATTAGTTTCAGGTGTACAATATAATGATTCAGTAATTCCATATATTACTCAGTGCTCATCAAGGTAAGTGTACTCTTAATCCCCTTTACCTATTTCACCCATCCACCCACCCACCCACCCACCCACCCACCTCCCCTCTGGTAACTACTCTATAATTAAGAGTCTGTTTTTTGCAGTGTCTCTTTTTATTCCTTCATTCGTTTGTATCTACAATTCCACATATGAGTGAAATCATATGGTATTTGTCTTTTTCTGATTTCTTTTGCTTAGCATTATACACTCTAGGTCCATCCATGTTGTTGCAAATGGCAAGATTTCATTCTTTTTTATGGCTAAACAATACTCCATCGTATGTGTATACCACATCTTCTTTATCCATTCATGTATGGATGAACCCTTGGACTGCATTCATAATTTGGCTATTGTAAATAATGCTGCAATAAACATAGGGGTGCATGTATCCTTTTGAATTAGTGTTTTCATATTCTTTGTGTAAATATCCAGTAGTGTGATTACTGGATCATATGGTAGTTCTATTTTTTTTTTTTTTAAAGATTTTATTTATTTATTTGACAGAGATTACAAGTAGGCAGAGAGGCAGGCAGAGAGAGAGGGGGAAGCAGGCTCCCTGCTGAGCAGAGAGCCCGATGCGGGGCTCGATCCCAGGACCCCGAGATCATGACCTGAGCCGAAGGCAGAGGCTTTCACCCACTGAGCACCCCAGGCGCCCCAGTAGTTCTATTTTTAATATTTTGAGGAACCTCCATACTTTTTTCCACAGAGGCTGGACCAGATTGTTTTTCTACCAACAGTACGTGAAGGTTCCTTTTCCTCTATATCCTCGCCAACACTTGTTTCTTGTGTTGTTTATTTTAGCCATTCTGACGGTTGTGAAGAAATATCTCATTGTGGTTTTGTTTTGCATTTCCCTGATGATGAGTGATGTTAAACATCTTTTCATGAGGTTGTTGGCCGTCTGTATATTTTCTTTGGAGAAATATCTGTTTGTGTCTTCTGTCCATTTTTTCATTAGATTATTTGTTTTATTGGTGGTGAGTTGTGTAAGTTCTTTGTGTATTTTGAATACTATCAGATAAGTTATTTGCAAGTATCTTCTCCCATTCCATAGGTTGTATTTTAGTCTTGTTGATTGTTTCCCTTGTTGTGCAGAAGTTTTTTATTCTTCTTCAGAATAAAAGAAGAAGTCCCAGTGGCTTATGTTTGCTTTTATTTCCCTTGCCTCAGGAGATATATCTAGAAAAATGTTAACATAGCTGATGTCAGATTATTGACTGTGCTCTCTTCTAGGATTTTTATGGTTTCTGGTATCATATTCAGGTCTTTAATCCATTTTGAGTTTATTTTTGTGTATGGTGTAAGAAAGTGGGCCAATCTCATTCTTTTGCATGTAGCTATTCTAGTTTTGCCAACACCATTTGTTGAAGAGACTGCTTTTTTTCCATTGCATATTCTTCTTCCTTTGTTGAAGATTAATTGACCATATAATTGTGGGTTTATTTCTGGGTTTTCTATTTTATGTAACATTGATCTATGTGTCTATTATTTTTTTAGAGAGGGGGAGAGGGAGAGGAAGACTCTTAGGCAGGCTCCATGCCCAGTGTGGAGCCCAACATGCTTGATCTCACAACCCTGAGATCATGACCTGAGCCAAAATCAAGAGTCAGACACTTAACCAACTTAGTCATCCAGGTGCCCCAATGTGTTTATTTTGTGCCATTGCCTCCTTGGTTAAGTTTAATTTCTAGATATTTAATTATTTTTGATGGAATTATAAATGGAATTGTTTCTTTAATTTCTCTGCTGCTTCATTCATAATGTACAGAAATGCAACAGGTTTCTGTATATTGATTTTGTATCCTGTGACTTACTGAATCCATTTATCACTTCTAGTAGTTTTTTGGTGCAGTCTTAAGGATTTCTTTCTTTTTTTTTTTTGGTAAAGATTTTATTTATTTATTTGAAAGAGAGAGAGAGATCACAAGTAGGCAGAGAAGCAGGCAGAGAGAGAGGGGAAAGCAGGCTCCCCGCCGAGGGGAGAGCCCTGTGTGGGGCTCGATCCCAGGACCCCAAGATCACGACCTGAGCCGAAGGCAGGGGCTTTAACCCACTGAGCCACCCAGGCACCCCAGTCTTAAGGATTTCTATCTGTAGTATCATGTCATCTGCAAATAGAGTTATACTTCTTCCTTACCAATTTGGGCACCTTTTATTTCTTTTTGTTGTGATTGCTGTGGCTAGGACTTCCTGTACTATGTTGAATAAAATTGGTGAGAGTGGGTATCCTTTTCTTGTTCCTGACTATAGGGGAAAAGTTCTTAGTTTTTCTTTATTGAGTATGATGTTGGCGGGGGGTTTTCATATAAGACCTTTATTATGTTGAGGTATGTTCCCTCTAGACCTACTTTGTTGAGGATTTTTGTCATGAATGGATGTTTTACTTTGTCAAATGCTTTTTCTGCCATCTGTTGAAATGATCATATGGTTCTTACCTTTTCTCTTATGGATGTAATGTACCATATTGGTTGATTTGCTAATATTGAACTACCCTTGCAAGCCAGTAGTAAATCCAATTTGATCATGGTGAATGATTGTTTTCAATATATTGTTTGATTTGGTTTTGCTAGTATTTTGTTGAGGATTTTTACATCTATGTTCATTAGGGATACTGGCCTGCAGTTCTCTTTTTTGTACTATCTTTATGTGGTTTTGGTATCAGGGTAATGCTGGCCTCATAGAATGAACTTGGAAGTTTTCCTTCCTTTTGTATTTTGTGGAATAGTTCGAGAAAAATGGGCATTAACTCTTTAAATGTTTGGTAGAATTCACCTGCAAAGCCATCTGGTCCTGGACTTTTGTTTGTTGGAAGTTCTTTGATTACTGGTTTAATCTCATCGCTGGTAATCTGTCCATATTTTCTGTTTCTTCCTGATTCAGTGGGGAAGTTGTTGGCATAGAATTTTTCATAATACTCTCTTATAAGCTTTTGTATTTCTGTGGTGTCAGTTGTTATTTTTTCTTTTTTCACTTGTGATTTGGTTTGAGTCCTCTCTCTTTTTGGCTGAGTCTGGCAAAAGGCTTATCAGTTTTGTTGATCTGTTCTCTTGGTTTTTTTGTTTGGTTGTTTTTATTTCATTTTTTTCTGCTCTAATTATTAATACTTCCTTCTACTGATTTTGGGTTTTTGTTCTTTTTCTAGCACTTTTGGGTGTATGGTTATTTACTTGAGATTTTTCTTGTTTCTTGAGGTAGGCCTCTATTGCTATAAACTTTCCTCTTAGAACAGTTTTGGTGTATCCCAAGTTTTGGAATCGTTGTGTTTTCATTTTCATTTATTTCTGTCCTTGGATTTCTTTTTTGATTTCCTGGTTAACCTGCGTGTTATTTAGCAGCATGTTATTTAACCTCCATGTATTTATGGTCTTTCCAGATTTTTTCTTGTGGTTCATTTCTGGTTTCATAGCGTTGTGGTCAGAAAAGATGCATGGTATGACTTGGATCTTTTTGAATTTGGTTAGACTTGGTTTGTGACCTAATATTCTGGAGAATGCTCCGTGTGCACTTAAAAAGTATGTGTATTCTGATGTTTTAAGATGGAATGTTAAAATATGTATTTATATTTTATAAATATATATAAATATATTTTATATATATAAAATATGTGTATATATATATATTCTTTAAATCTACGTGGTCGACGTGTCACTCAAAGCCATTGCTTTCTTATTGATTTTCTGATTGGATGATCTGTCCATTGATGTAAGCAGGGTGTTAACCTACTATTATTGTATTACTGTCAGTTATTTTATGTTTGCTATTAACTATTCTGTGTATTTGGGTGCTTCTATGTTGGGTGCATAAATATTTACAATTGTTACATCTCCTGGTTCTCTTGTCACCTTTATTAATACATAGTGTCCTTTGTTTTTTCATACAGTCTTTGTTTTATTTTTTTAATTTTTTAAAAAAGATTTATTTGAGAGGGAGAGCAAGTGAGAGAAAACACAAGCGAGGAAAGGAGCAGAGGAAGAAGAAGAAGCAGACTCCCTCTTGAGCAGGGTCCCTGATGCAGGGTTTGATCCTGGGACTCCAGGATCATGACCTGAGCCGATTAACTGACTGAGCCACCCAGGTGCCCCCAGTCTTTGTTTTAAAATCTATTTTCTCTGTTATAAGTATTGCTACGCCATCTTTCTTTTGACATCCGTTTGCATGATAGATATTTTTCCATTCTCTCACTTTTCAGTTTATACTGTCTTTAGGTCTAAAATGAGTATCCTGTAGATTGCACGTAGATGGGTCTTATTTTTTTATCCATCCTGTCATTGTATGTCTTTTGATTGGAGTGCTCAGTCTATTTACATTCAGAGTTTAGTTATGAATAGATATGTATTTATTGTCATTATATTACTTGTTTTGTGGTTGTTTCTGAATTTCCCTCTGAAGTTGTTACCAGTGGGAGAGTCTACATTGTGTGAATGGAGATTTCAGTTCTTGAATTCCCCACAAAAGATTTACCTGAGGATATGCACTCAAATAAAGACAACCAGAAGGAAAGTAGCAAGCACAAAGTGGTTTATTAATTACAGTACACAGTCAAGGTGGGAAAGTGGGCAGGCCTAGAGGTAGCAACTACACTGGGGTTAAGGATGTCTTTTCTTTTTATGTTTGCAGAGGTTATGGATCATAGCTAGGGCAGTCCAAACCGAAGTTGTTTCTAGTCATCTAAGAGACTTCTTCTGCTGGTTGGGAGGGGGAGTTTTAGGCCCTACAAGGTTCTTGCTGGAACTGTCAAGGTCATCTTCCCCCAAGGGTGGAAGGGGTCAAAACCACAATGTAAATACATTATAATGAAGTTGTAAGTTACCTGGGGCAGGGGTTGAAGAGGAGAGTACATGTTCTGCACCTGTGGCTCTTCTCTGTCAGCCCCAGGGTGTTGGAAACCAGCAAGGCCAGGACATTAAAAGCCACAAAGCCAGGATTTTGTTCCCTGAGGCTTCTAATGTGTCACCTATTCATCACTGCCTTTGCCTCCAGCTTACGTCTTAACTGACTGCCTACTCTATCAATTCTTTCTTCCCTTTCTCTTTCATGGTTTGCTGGTTTTCTTTAACGATATATTTGGATTTCTCTTTCATTATTCTTTGTATATCTAGTACTGGTTTTTGATTTGTGGTTATCATTAGGGTTGTATATAAGGTCATCTGCATATAGCCGTCGGTATTATAAGACAATCTTTTAAGTTTGAATCCATTTTTTACTCCTTGCCTCCCCACATTTTAGGTATATGCTGTCATATTTTACATCCTTTTATTTTGTGAGTTCCTTGACTGATTTTTTACAGAAATATTCATTTTTGCTGCTTTTATGTTTCCTGTTTTCATATTGTCACTTTTGGTCTTTCTATTCAGAGTCCCCTTTAGTATTTCTTTCAGGGATGGTTCAGTGGTCATGAACTTCTTTCATTTTTGTTTGTCTGGAAACTCTTTATCTCTCCATCTATTCTGAATGCCTTACTGGATAGCGTATTCTTGGCTGCATATTTTTCCCATTCAGCACTTTGAATATATCCTGCTACTCTTTCTGGCTTGCCAAGTTTCTGCTGAAAATGACCTGTAGACTTATGAGGTTTCTCTTATATGTAACTGTCTTTGGTCTTGCAGCTTTAAAAAATATTTTTGTTTCTACTATATTTTGTCATTTTAATTACAGTTCGTGTTGGTGTGATCTGCTCTTTCTGATTTTTTTAGGGGTTCGCTGTGCCTCCTGGATCTGGATATTTGTTTCCTTCCCCCAGAATAGGGAAGCTGTATTTTTTAAAAATGTTTCTGCTCCCTTTTCTCTTCTTCTGGGATCCCTATACTACAGATGCTATTATATTTGATGGAATCACTGAGTTCCCTAAGTCTTTTCTCGTTTTACATAATTCTTCTCTTTTGTTAAACTTGATTACTTTTCATTACTCTGTTTTTTAGGTCATTAATTGATTACTCTACTGTTGGTCATTACATCAAACCCGATTCTCATTTCATTCAGTGAACCCTTTGTCTCTACTAGGTTATTCCTTATCTCTGTGTTAAAATTCTTACTGATACCTTCTACTCTTGTCGAGTCCAATGAGTATATTTATGACCATTACTTTACTTACTTACTTAAGTATTTATTTAGAGGGGTGGGACCAGGGGCAGGAGAGACAGAGAGAGAGAATCCAAAGCAGGCTCCAAACCCAGAGCAGAGCCCGATGTGAGGGTCAGTCTCACAACCCTGAGATCATGACCTGAACTGAAATCAAGGGTAGGATGCTTAACCAGCTAAGCCACTCAGGCGCCCCTATGATCATTTACTTTAAGTTCTCTATCAGACATGTTACTTATATCTATCTGTTTTGCTTAGAGCTCTAGCCGTGGCCTTGTCATTATTTCATTTGGGACCTATTCCTTTGTCTTCTCATTTTGTCTAAGTTTCTGTACCTGTTTCTATGTTTTAAGATAGCTACCTCTCCTGTTTTTGAGGGTGATGGTCTTATGAAGAAGTGGTCCTATATGTCCTGCAGTAGAGTGTCCTGTTCCCCAGTGCCTTGCACTTCAGGGAGTGTCTCTAGTATGTGCTGCATACTTTTGTGAACTGGCTGCTTTATCCTTCAGGCCAGTCATCTGCAGAGGCTCTCTTTGCCTGTTGTGGGCCATGTTTGGTCCCTCACCTGAATGTGGCGAGTTTTAACTAGGTGTGCTCTTGTTTGCTTGTGAATGAGACCTGTTGCCACCACCATCAGAACCAAAGTCTCACAAAATTCCTGAGTTGGGAGACATGGTGTTGGCAGGGGTTTGGGCAAGTCTTCTGGGGGTTGGTGGGGCCTGTATTGCCATTGAGGCAAGTGTGGCTTTGAAGGGCAGTTCCACTGGAGTGCAGGAGGCTGGGGCTTGATACAAGGAAGTTAGGTAGTGAGTATTGGTGCTGTGTTGGTTCTGCAGGTTGTCCTGTGGTTCTGTTGAAGGATGGGGGAGGGAAATAGCACCTGCCAGTTCCTTTGTTCCCAGAGGGGTCCCTCCATGAGCACTGCCTCTCTGGAATGCTCTCTGAGATGAGTGAATAACCTCCCTACTGTGTGCCCCCGGCACACTTCAGATCACTGTTTCCACTCTATGTCCCCAGGCTGTTTGCCTGCCTTCTGTATAAGAGCAGTCCCGATGTCCTATGGGCTCTCCCTGAGCCAAGCCCGCTGACCTTTAAAATTCTAGGCTTTAAACCCCACTGGTTGCCAGAACTCATGAAATCAGTCCCTCTTACTTCCCAAGCCAGTTGCTTTGGGGATTCATGTTCTCTGTGTGGACTCCCCTGTATGCCAGTCTGTCTCTGGCCTTTCTCCACAACTGGGACTCCCTCCCCACCATGGCAGCTATGGTTCATTTCTCTCTCAAACTCGTCCCTGCACTTCTTACCTTCTTTAATGTGGCCTCTTCTCTACCTTTAGTTGTGGAGTTGTTTTGCAAGTCTTCAGGTAGATTTCTGGGGTATTGAAGATTATTTGATAGTTATTTAGTTGTATTTGTGGGGCAAGGTGAACCTAGGGTCCTCCTACTCCACTGCCACTCCCACTGCTATCGCTGGTGGGTCCTTTTTTTTTTTTTAATCCATTCTCTCACCCTGTGTCTCTTTTTTTTTAAGATTTATTTATTTCACAGAGAGACAGTGAGCACTCACATGGAGCAGAGAGAGGGGCAGAGGGAGAGGGAGAGAGAGAATCTCAAGCAGACTTCATGCTGAGCATGTAGGCGATGTAGAGCTTGATCCCACAACCCTGAGTCACAACCAGATCTGAAACCAAGAGTCAGACACTTAACCAACTAAGCCAGCCAGGTGTCCCCCCTGTGTCTTTTGATTGGAGTGTTTAGTCCATTTACATTCAAAATAGTTGTTGATAGTGTGTATATTTATTGCCATTTTAGTACTTATTTTATGATTGTTTTTGTAGTTCTTCTCTTTTCCTTTCTTTCCTTACTCTCTTCTTTCACAGTTAGTTGGCTTTCTTTAGTGATACACTTGGATTCTGTTTTCCTTACTTTTTGTATTACTATTACTGTTTTTTAAAAATATTTTATTTATCAGAGAGAGCAAGTGAGCACACAAGCAGGGGGAACAGCAGGCTGGGGGAGAAGCAGGCTCCCCACTGAGCAAGGATCCCAGTGTGGGACTTGATCCCAAGACTGGGATCATGACCTGAGCCGAAAGCAGACGTTTAACCAACTGAGTCACCCAGGCATCCCACTATTACTGATTTTTGATTGGTGGTTTGTTTCTAACAGTTTCTACGTATGGCAGTCTATATTAAGTTGATGGTCACTTAAGTTTAAATCTGTTCTTTATTCCCTCCCCACACACACACATTTTAGGTATTGGTCTCACTTTTTTTACATTCTTTTATTTTGTGAGTCCTTTTAATGATATTAACAGATACACGTTTTTTTTGTTTTGTTTTGTTTTTACTACTTTTGTGCTTCATACTTTTCTTACTCTTACTTATAGTCTTTCTTTTCCACTCAAATGTCCTCTTTAACATTTCTTGTAGGGTGGCTTAGTGGTTATGAATTCCTTTAACTGTTGTTTGGGAAACTTTTAAAAAAATTTTATTTATTTATTTGAAAAAGGAGAGAGAGAACAAAAGAGAAAGCACGAGTGGTGAGGGGCAGAGGGAGAAGCAGACTCCCTGTTGAGCAGGGAGCCGAATATAGGGCTCAATTCCAGGACCACAACTTGAGATGAAGGCAGACACTTAACCAATTGAGCCACTCAGGAGCCCCTGAACTCTACCAAATTTCTGATGTTAAAGGAGAGAGATCTGAAAGATGAGCACAAAGAGAAGAAACAAGCTTTTAGCTTTCAGTGACTGAAGATTTGAAAAATAGTTACTGACAGTTCAATTTACTTTGCTTTTTAATTATGTCTATTGAGGCTGGTCAGACACAGGCTATCTGTGTCTTGTTCCTGGAGCTGAATAATGGTTTTCCATTGTCTTAATTAAATTTATTGCAAAGGAGAGGGTTTTCTGGAATAGCTAAGCTACAGGTGATTTATTGAACTACAGCTTTTTCATTTTCTTAGAAATTACTCAATTAAAATTTTGGCTACCATTCCTTGTGTGAAAAGAAAACTTAATATTTACCCTCTTGGAATTAGAGTTATCAATTAACAATCATTATTTGCTTTTTTTTTTAAGATTATATTTATTCATTTGAGAGCAAGAGCAAGCACAAGCGGGGGGAGGTGGGAGAGGCAGAGGGAGAAGGAGATTCCCCATTGAGGAGGGAGCCCAATGCAGGGCTCCATCCTAGAACCCTGGGATCATGACCTGAGCCAAAGGCAGACGCTTAACTGACTGACCTCACAGGCGCCCCCATTATTTGCTTTTTAAACCTGGCAAAGTATAACATATAAATAGGTTGTTTTATCTAGGACCAAATTTATTTGCCCTGACCTGTTCCTTTTTGCCAAATTGATTTTATTAGGTTATAATTAGTAAGTGTCAAAGAGAAAGCTACTTGATTTGTTTTCATAATAATTCAGAAGGAAAAAAAGAACATGGGTTTAAAATGAATTACTTCCTTTTAAAATTTAGGTAAAATTTAAAAACCTCATATGGTAAAAAATTTAGAACACAGAAAAAGGAACAATCGAGTTCTGTTATATCAGTAAATAGATTAATCCTCTTTTCCGTGTCTTCTATACTCCTCACAGAATGCTGCCATTAGCATGTATTGAGCCGGAGCAGTGGGTTGTACAAAGTAGCTTCAATCTCACCAGAAACCTCAGAGAAATCGTTTTTCTCACAACAAAGGCAGCTTTGTGGATAGGCCTTAAACTGGCTGCCTGGAAAATGACTGTAATCCACAACTGCCAGGTCAATGTGGATGTTCATGTTAATTTTCTGAGTTGGGAAACAACATGTCTATTGTTAGGGGTTAGAAGCATGTGAAAGATTAGCAATGAGCGCATTTACAACTAATTGAAGGAAGTTTCAGTAAGAGGGAAAATTATGCAGTAGCTTCACTTATCATTAGTTTACTTCCATGCCATTCAGAGAAGTTGGAAGAGAGAGGAAAATAGATCTGGCTGGTATTATTTCAGGGCTAGTTGGAAAACGAGTAATGCACAAAAGGATCATGCCTGGAGAGATGAGTCCTGCATGTGAATGTTAAAGGAGAAGCTATGTATGTAAGGTATGAAGCTGCATTGGATTTATTTGTATATATTTTTTAATAGGATAAGAAAATAGCTGTTTGTAAGGAGCCTTTCAGTACATGTGACTTGCTAGTTGCAACTAAAGGTTAATCGGTATAATGTTTTAAATAGGAGATATAATTGATACTATGAAAACAAAAGGACTTGGGGCGCCTGGGTGGCTCAGTGGGTTAAGCCTCTGCC
Organism: Potos flavus; assembly: GCA_028534135.1. NCBI lineage: Eukaryota > Metazoa > Chordata > Mammalia > Carnivora > Procyonidae > Potos > Potos flavus. The sequence goes on along the minus strand of CM052899.1, from coordinate 123,714,272 downwards.
TTCGGCTCAGGTCATGATCTCAGGGTCCTGGGATCAAGCCCCATATCGGGCTCTCTGCTCAGTGGGGAGCAGGCTTCCCCCTCTCTCTCTGCCTGACTCTCTTCCTACTTGTGATCTCTCTCTCTCTCTCTGTCAAATAAATAAATAAATAAATCTTAAAAAAAAAGACCTCAAAAGGACTAGAAGGATATTTTTTTGTTAAAATATTATCTTGATACTTAGAATAAATGACACTTTTGGATTCAAAACAAAAACAACTTCTAAGTATTTAGATTGGCTCTGTATTATTTTTACTTTGTACATTATGCTGAATGCTATTTTCCTTTTTAATAAAAAGCCAACAAAACTCTATTCTCATTTTCTTATTTCTGAGATTTTCCTAACTTCCACCTTAGTTAGACACATATACAACCTAGCTTACGTTCAATGTTTCTTACTTCCCTACTCTTATTTTTAACATGGGGTAGGTAAGTACTAGGAGGTGTAGTCAGGGAAATATGGCTCACTCTTCAGCTCTAGTTCCTACTGCACTCCTTGCATCTGTACCAGTCATGGGCTGAGTATATGGTGGTAATAGGATGGGTGAGAGAGAGCACAGCTGCCACCATTTGTTGGATGCCTGGCATATGCCATTGTACATACTGTCGCATTAGTCCTCAGAATAATTCTGTAAGAAAGGGCACCCCCATCAGCTGTTTAAAATGAGATTTCAAAAGATTATGTAACTCTTCTTCAAAACATTTAACACATTTAGTAACACTTTAGTGAGTAGCAGAATTGGGACAGCAGCAGTGATAAAGCGCACTGGAGTTCCCTTCTGTGATGAAATGGGAGTGAAAGGCAACCTCAGAGGTCTGATTTCGTGACTCCCTGATAATAAGCCTCCTGGAAAATAGAAAACTCAAAAGAAGATTGGAGTAGAAGGCTAAGTATGGAATAATTTTGGATAAATAGACTCTTAGGGTTCTGGTGAAAGAGTAGTTAGGAAAGCTTGAGAATATCTAGAAACCATTTAATTTATATTGTGAGACTTTGCAATTTTCCCTTTGTTAGTAATATTTATCTTCTATTTCCCCATCACGACTAGCAGTAGTGACTCTTAGAAAACTTCAGAACAACTGATGCTTATGCCAGGCATAGAGAAAAAGGAAAGAAGCCTGTGTTCTTTATACAGTTAGCTGAGATGGACAGCTAGCAGTTACTGGTCTTAGGCAGTAGTTGAAGTCAGTGCAAGAGACAGTCAGCAGGTCAATCCCTCTCCTTGGGAATTTATACTGGATGAAGGCCTTAGATCCTCCAGGGGAAACAGGAAAGGATAAAGAAGGAGGTGACGAAACTGTTTTAGGACATCAATGTTAACTGTCACAGTGCTGCTCCTTATGGTCATCCCTTCATCCCGCTACCTTTCTCCTTTTCTCTAGCCTATATTCCAAATCCGTTCTTAGAGTTCCAGTAGCCCTAGTTTCTACCTGTCTCCTCATCCCAGGCCCCTTCCCTTCTTATACCTTTGAAGTTTGAATTTACATATTTGGAAAAGTTTGAATTTATGTATTTGGAAGGATGCCAGGAATCAGCCCAGCTAGCAGATGGAGTTCTGTAAGAGTTAAGCTAGTGGAGAAAGACTATTACTTATAGCTCTGGAGTCTTCCCCAAATCTGAAGAATGTGCAGAGTCCAGAGCTGAGTCTGGAAAACTAGAGAAAGGCTTTTATTGCCAAAATCGAGGGCTCAGAAATAGGTCTAACATTGCCAGCAAGAGTTAGGCAAAGAGAAAAGAAAAGAAGTTTTAGAGTAAACGGGGAGCAGCCTTAGGAATTGCCAAGAACAAGCATTATTGCTTAACAGCAGCAGAGTAATGAGGTATTGAATGTATTTTAATAGAGTAGGAAAGAGGCAGAGTTCCTCTTGTCCATCAGGTTGGGGGACAGAGCGAATAAGAAAAAGAGATGTATTCTGACATCTTAAGTTGAGACCAGTAGTGTATTTCTCCCTAAAAACATAATACATATTAAGTTAGTTAGATTTCTAGGCCAGCCTGCTAATATAGAGTTACCTCATAAGGCACTTGAAATACAGACTCTGGGGGCACCTGGGTGGCTCAGTCAGTTAAGTGTCTGCCTTCCGTTCAGGTCATGATCCCAGGTCCAGCCCCTCATCGGACTCCCTGCTTGGCAGAGAGCCTGCTTTTCCCCCCCTCTCTCTCTCTCTGCCTACAGTTCCCTCTGCTTGTTCTCTCTCTCTCTCTCTCTCTCTCAAATAAATGAATAAAATCTTAAAAAAAAAGAAATACAGACTCTGTTGTGAAAAAAAAATCATCTTGATAGAAAATAATGGGTCTTCACGTGAATTTTTGAATTAGATTCCATTGATAAGTGGGGAAGTACCTGTAAACTAGAATTAAAGAAAAAAATAGCCAGACTTCAGGATATTATCATGGCTTACAGATATTCGTTAAAAAGATAATTTAATCTTAATTTTGAAAAATTAAAAAATAGTGACATTTTTGAGGAATACTGATAAGTTATTTTATAGAATGTTCCACAATTTTGGCTTATTCTTATATTTTCTCATAATGAGGTTATGCATTTTTTAATCAAGAAAACTACAAAATACTTATGTGTGTGTCTTATGTTATGTGTGTGTCTGCCATGAAGAACCATCACAGACTGCGGGAGACTGAGAAGAAATAACTAAATACAATGTAGATCTTGGATATGATACTAGAAAAAAAGGACATTGGTGGAAAAATTGGTGAAATTAAATAAAGTCTGTAGTTTAGTTAATACTGTACCAGTGTTCATTTTCTGTTCTTGATAATTGTACTATGATAATATAAGATGTTAACAGTAGGAGAAGAGTGAGGGAGGTAAGGATACTATACTGTACTATTTTTGCAACTTCCTAAAAGTCTGAAATTAACTCAAGAAAGTTAAGAATAATATCTAATACTTACATCATGCCTGCTATGTGCCAGACTCTGCATCTTTTTTAACTCTTTTATTCCTCTCAACAGCCCTGTGAGGGGAACTATTATTATCCCCATTTGACAGATAAGAAAACTGGATATAGAGAAGTAAAAAACATGCCCAGTGTCACATGATTATTAAGAGGTCATGTGGCTACAAAATGACTGTTGGGATTAAACTGAGGCATTCTGGATCCAGAAATTCATTGCATCATACTGGCTTTCAGTGTGCTCTTGCTTGTGTGCACACATTTCCCCCTCGATCTCTTCCTCCCCACCCCCAATATATATGACTTAAAAATAATTAATAAAGAGAGAGGTTCGAGATGGCCATGTAGGAGGATCTTGAACTCACTTCCTACCACAGACACAACAGACTTACAACTACATATGGAATAATTTCCTGTAAGAAAGACCTGAGAACGAGATGAACAGAACCTCCACAAGAAAGGATAAAAGGGCAGCATTGAAACAGGTAGGAGAGGCAGAGACATGGTTTACAAATAAGACAAACACACCAAAAAACCCACCACAGGCACAGCAATCCACAACCAGGCGGGATCTCAAAAATATGGAAATTTTCCTTGATAAGCAAGGGTCTCTGCTGCATGTCAGTCACCCCAGCCTGCACAGGAGAGATGAGTCCCCTACGTCCCTGGCTTTGAAAACCAGGAACTGTGTTCAGGAAAACCACAGAACTGAAGGGAATGGAGAAGGCTTTTTTTTTTTTTTTTTTTTTTTAAGATTTTATTTATTTGAGAGAGAGAGAAAGAGAGAGAATGCATGAGCAGGGGAGGGGGCAGAGGGAGAAGGACAAGCAGACTCCCTGCTGAGCAGGGAGCCTGAAGTGGGACCTGATCCTGGGACCCTGAAATCATGAGCCGAGCTGAAGTCAGATACTTAACCGACTGAGCCACCCAGGCACACCAAGAAGAACTTGCTATTAAGTGGCTTGTACACAGACTCCCTGGCCATTGGACCCAGTGCAGAAATACCAGTTTGGAAAACACTTCGATTATAAGTGAAGGACATACACTTACTAATCTTGAAGTTTCTGCCTGAAAGGCAGGAACTTTTTGGGAATCTGCTGGGATGGAGACACTGGTAGGTGCTACTTTTGCAATCTTATTCTAATGTGCTGGTGCCAGCACCAGCAGTTGTCATTTTGGAGCTCTTCTTCTAGCCTGTTGGCACAGGAGGGCACAACCTGCTGAGGGCCCAGCCCACCCCTGCACTGCAGTCTTTCTTTTGTTTTTTGTTTAATATTTTATTTATTTATTTGACACAGGGAGAGATCACAAGTAGGCAGAGAGGCAGGCAGAGAGAGAGGGGGAAGCAGGCTCCCCGCTGAGCAGAGAGCCCGATGCGGGGCTTGATCCCAGGACCCCGAGATCATGACCTGAGCCGAAGGCAGAGACTTTAACCCACTGGGCCACCCAGGCGCCCTCCCTGCACTGCAGTCTTGCATCACAGCCAGACCAACAAGAGCTCTACCTACTCTCATGTTGTGGCCCCACCAAAGTAGGCAGGTGTGCAGCACTCCCACACGGAATGCCCCTTGAGTGCTTGGCATGGGTGGCCAGAGGGGATAGCACTTCTGAGTTTCATCATGTATTTCTCACGCAAAACTACTCCTTCAGGGATGGGTGATGTACCCGATTTGCCTGATACATAAAAACAGATGCAGGCAAAATGAGGAGACAGAGGAATATGATCTGAATGAAAGAAGAAAGAAGTAAGTTCAGAAAAAGACGTTCATGAAACAGATAAGAAATGTGCCCAATAAACAGTTCAAAGTAATGGTCGTAAAGATGCTCACTGAACTTGGGGGAAGAGTGGGTAAACACAGTAAGAACTTCAACAGAGTTAGAAAATAATAAGAAACTATTAAACAGAATTTAGCTGAAAAATACAATGACTGAAAAATTAATTTACTAGAGGGGTTCTAGCAGATCAAATGAAGTGTAACATGTCAGTGAGCTGGAAGACAAAGCAGTGGAACTCACCTAGGCAGAGCAGCAAAGAGCAAAAAGAGGTTTTTTTTTTTAAATATTTATTCGACAGAGAGCATAAGCAGGGTGAGCAGCAGGCAGAGGGAGGGAAAGAAGCAGGCTCCCCGCTGAGCAGGGAGTCTGATGCAGGGCATGATCCCAGGACCCTGGGATCATGACCTGAGCTGAAGGCAGACGCTTAACTGACTTAGCCACCCAGGTGCTCCAAGAAAAAAGAGTTTTAAGAAGTAAAGCTACCTTAAGGTCTTTTGGAACAACATCTGGAGGGATAACATTTGCATTATAGGGGTCCCAAAAGGAGAAGAGAGAGAGAGAAAGTGCCAGAAAACTTACTTCAATAAATAATGGCTGAAAACTTCCCTGATCTTGGAAAGAAAACAGATATTCAAGTTCAGGAAGCCCAGAAGGTTCCAAATATGATGAACCTCAAAAGATCTACACCAAGACACTTTATAATAAAAGTTGTAGAAGTTAAAGAGAGAATCTTAAAAGCAGTAAGAGAAAAACAACTGGTTATGTATAAGGGAAATTCCATAAGGCTGTTGGTGGACTTTTCAGCAGAAACTTTGCAGACCAGAAAGGAGTGGCATAATATATATGCAAAGTGCTGCAAGGAAAAAAACTTCCAACCAAGAATTTTCTAGCTGGCAAGATTATCATTTAGAATTAAAGAGGTGATCTAAAGAGTTTTCTGGATAAGCAAAAACTAAAGGAGTTCATCACCACTAACTGGTCTTACAGAAATGTTAAAGAGACTTTAAAGGGAAGTGGGATGACACTAATTAATAACAAGAAAACAAAACAAAACAAATATCACTGGAAAAGGTCAATATATGGTAAAGATAGTGCATAAATAACTTCTAAAGAAGTATGAGGGTTAAAGGTCAATAGTAAAATTAACTAAAACTACAGTAAGTTAAGGGATGCATAAAATAAAAAGATGTGAAATGTGACATTAGGAATATCAAACACAAGGGATGAGTAAAGATGTAAAGTTCTGGAATGTGTTCAAATTAAAGTTCCTATTATCTTAAAACCAACTGTTAAATATATAATACATTATATGTGAACCTCATGATAATCAGAAGCAAAAACTTACTGTAAATACACTAAAGAAAATGACAAAGGACTCTAAATATCACACTAAAGAGTACCATCAAATCATAAGGAGAGAAAAAGAAAGAAGGAGGGAAGGAACAGAGAGGAACTATAAAAACAACCAGACGGGGCACCTGGGTGGTGCACTTAGTTAAGTGACAGACTCTTGGTTTCAGCTCAGGTCATGATCTCATGATCCTGAGATCAAGCCCCATGTCGGGCTCCGTGGTCAGCATGGAGTCTGCTTGAGATTCTCTCCCTCTACCCCTCCTGCTTATTCTCTCTCTCTCTCAAATAAATAAATCTTTAAAAAAACAACAACCAGAAAACAATGAACAAAATGGCAATAATTATATAGCTATCAATAATTAAATGTAAATGGACTGAATTCTCCAAAAGATAAATAGTAGCTGAATGGATAAAAAAAATGAGACCCAGGGTGCCTGGGTGGCTCAGCGGGTTAAGCCTCTGCCTTTGTCTCAGGTCATGACCTCAGGGTCCTGGGATTGAGCCCCGCATCAGGCTTTCTGCTCAGCAGGGAGCCTGCTTCCCCCCCTCTCTCTACCTGCCTACTTGTGATCTCTCTCTCTCTCTGTGTCAAATAAATAAATAAAATCTTAAAAAAAAAAAATGAGACCCATCTATATATGCTGCCTATAAGAGATTCACTTCTGAAGTAAGGACACAGAATGAAGTGAAGGAATAGAGAAAGACATTCCATGCACATGGAAATAGTATAGTTTAGCTATACTAAACCTGGTATAGCTATACTTACGTAAGACCATAGATTTTTTTTTTTTAAAGAAGACTTTTTTTTTTTTAAAGATTTTATTTATTTGATAGAGAGAGATCACAAGTAGGCAGAGAGGCAGGCAGAGAGAGAGGGGGAAGCAGGCTCCCTGCTGAGCAGAGAGCCGATGCGGGGCTCGATCCCAGGACCCTGAGATCATGACCTGAGCCGAAGGCAGAGCCTTTAACCCACTGAGCCACTCAGGCACCCCAAGACCATAGATTTTTTACAAAAATAATTATTATCAAAATAGACTTTAAAACAGACTGTACTAAAAGACAAGGGTATTACATAATGATAAAGGGGTCAGTCCAGTAGAAGAGATAACAAATATATATGCACCTAACATAGGAGCACTAAAATAAATAAAGCAAATATTTACAGACCTAAAGGGAGAAATTGACAGCAGTACAATAATAGTAGGGGACTTATTAAACACCCCACTTACATCATTGGATAGATCAGCCAGACAGAAAACCAATAAGGAAACATCAGCCTTACATGGCAAATTAGACCAGGTGGACTTAAAGATATACAGAACATTCCATCCCAAAGGAGCAGAATACACATTCTTCTCAAGTGCACAGGGGACATTCTCCAGGGTAGATCATATGTTAGGACACAAAACAAGTCTTAATAAATTTGGAAGATTGAAATCCTATCAAGTATCTTTTCTGGCCACAATGGTATGAAACTGGAAATCAATTTAAAGAAGAAAACTGGAGAGGCGCCTGGGTGGCTCAGTCAGTTAAGTATCCAACTCTTGGTTTCAGCTCAGGTCATGACCTCAAGGTTGTGGGATCAAGCCCTGCACAGGGCTCCCCACTTGGCAGGGAATATGCTTGAAGATTTTATCCCTCTGCCCCTCCCCTCACTCTTTCTCTTTCTCTCTAAATGTAACTCTTTAAAAAAAAAAAAAAGAAAGAAAAGAAAACTAGAAAAACCACAGAAATGTGAATATTAAACAACATGCTACTGAACAACCAATGGGTCAATGAAGAAATCAAATAAATCAAAAATTACCTTGAGACAAATGAAAACAGAAATATGATACACCAAAATCTATCAGATGCAGCAAAAGCAATTCTAAGAGGGACGTTCATAGAATTATAGGCCTACCTCAAGAAACACAAAAAATGTTAAATATCAAACTTTACACTTAAAGGAACTAGAAAAAGAACAAATGAAGCCAAAGATTAGTAGAAGGGAGTAATTAATAAAGATTAGATGAGGAAGAGACTAAAAAGACAAGATAGATCAGTGAAACTAAGAGCTGGTTCTTTGAAAAGATAAAAAGATTTTCTTTTAGCTAGATGCACCAAGAAAAAAAGAGAGCGTTCAAATAAAGTCAGAAATGAAACTAATGTAACTCTGTATGCTAACTGTACTAGAATTAAAATTTTAAAAAATCAGAAATGAAAAGAGAAACTAATGAAGAAATATACACAATCATAACAAACTACAGTAGACTCTTGAACAACATCAGGGTTTAAGGGCACCAACCCCCTGCACAGTCAAAAATCCACATGTAACTTTTGACTCCCCGCAAAATTACTAATAGCTTACTATTGACTGCAAGCCTTGCTGATGACATAAGCAGTCATTGAACATAATTTGTATGTCCTCTCTATAGTATACTGTATTCTTAAAATAAGCTAGAGAAAATAAAATGTTAAGAAAATTATAAGGAAGAGAAAATACATTTATAGTACTATACCGTTTTTATTGAAAAAAATCCATGTATAAGTGGATCTGCATGATTCAAACCCATATTTGTTCAAGGGTTAACTGTACTATATTTATATGCCAACAAACTGGACAACCTAGAAGAAATGGATAAATTACTAGAAACACAATCTTCCAAGACTGAATCATGAAGAAATAAAAAATCTGAATAGACAAGAGTTCTAGTAAAAAGATTGAATCATAATCAAAAACCTCCCAACAAAATCCCAGGACCAGACAATTTCACTGGTGAATTCTACCAAATTTTAAAAGAAGATTTAATGCCTGTTAATTTCACTGGCAAATTCTACCAAATTTTAAAAGCAGATTTAATACCTGTTGTTCTCAAACTCTTCCAAAATATTGAAGAGGAGGGAATGCTTCTAAATTCATTTTATGAGGCTGGCATTACCTGGACACTAAAACCAGACAGGGACACCACAAAAAAAAAAAATGAAAGGCCAGTATCCTTGATGAACATAGCTGCACAAATTCTCAACAAAAATGAGCAAATCAAATTCAGAAGACATTAAAAGGATCAATGAAGTGGAATTTATTCCAGGGATGCAAAAATGGTTCAACGTCAAAAAAACAATCAGTACAAATACACCCCATTAACAAAATGAAGGATAAAAACCATATGGTCATCTGAATAGATTTTTTAAAAAAGCATTTAACAAAATTCAACATCCATTTATGATAAAAATTCTTGACAGTGTAGTAGAGAGGGAATATACCTCAATGTAATAAAGGCCATATGTGACAACCTCACAGCTAATACTATACTCAGTGGTCAAAAGCTAAAAAAGCTTTTCCTTTAAGATTAGGAACAAGACAAGGATGTACACTCTCACCACTTTTATTCAATATGGTATTGGAAGTCTTGGTGACAGCAGTATGGCAAGCAAAAGAAATAAAAGCCATGCAGATTGGAAAGAAAGAACCAAAACTGTCACTCTTTGTAGATGATAAGATATGATAACTATATACAGAAAACCTTAGTCTCTACTAAAGAACTATTAGAATAAACTAATACAGTAAAGTTGGAGAGTACAAAATCAATACACAGAAATCAGTGACATTTCAGTACACTATAATAACAAATTATCAGAGAGGGAAATTAAGAAGGCAGTCCTTTTTACAATTGCATTGAAAAGAGTAAAATACTTTGGAGTAAATTTAACCAAGGAGGTAAAAGACCTATGTAGTGAAAGTGTGAGACGTTATTGAAAGAAATTGAAGAAGACACAAATAAATGGTCTATGCTCATGGATTAGAATTAATACTGTTAAAATGTCCATATTACTCAAAGCAATCTACAGATTCAGTATAATTCTTGTTAAAATTCCAATGGCATTTTTCATAGGACTAGGACAGATAATTAAAAATTTGTACAGAACCACAAAAAATACCAAATAACTAAAGCAGTCTTGAGAAAGAATAAAGCCAGAGATATCATGCTTCCTGGTTTCACACTATACTATAAAGCTATAGTACTCAAAACAGTATGACTTTAGCATAAAAACAGACACACAGATCAATGAAACAGAATTGAGAACCCAGAAATAAATCTACATGTATGTGGGTAATTAATTTATGACCAGGAAGCCAAGAATGGAGAAAGGATAATTTTCTTCAATACGTAGTGCTGGGATAACTGGACAGCCGCATGCAAAAGAATAAAAATAGAGCATTATCTTCATACACAAAAATTAAAATGGATTAAAGAAAGGACCTGAAAACATAAAATTCCTAGAAGAAAACATAGGTGGTAAGCTCCTTGATACTGGTCTTAATGATGTGTTGTGGGTCTGACTCCAAAAGCAAGAGAAACAAAAACAAACAAATGAGAGTATATCAAACTAAAAAGCTTCTGCTCAGTGAAGGAAACCATCCTCAAAAAGACAACCTACTGAATAGAGAAGATCTTTGCAAATCGTATAGCCAATAAGGGGTTAATAGCCAAAATACATAAAGAACTATAACTCAATAATGAAAAACTAAGCAGATAGAATGGGCAGAGGATCTGAATAGACATTTTTCCAAGGAAGATGTACAGATGGCCAACAGTCACATGAAAAGATGTTCAGCATCACTAGTTATTCGGGAAGTGAAAATCAAAACCACAATATCACCTCATGTCTGTTAGAATGGCTATTATCAGAAAGACAAGAAATAACAAGTGTTGGAAAGGATGTGGAGAAAAGAGAATACTCATACACTGTTGGTGGGAATGTAATTTGGTGCAGCCACTATTGAAAATACTGCAGATTCCTCGGAAAATTAAGAATAGATGTATAGTATGATCCAGCTATTCCACTTCTAGATACTTATCCAGTGAATGTGAAAACACTAATTCAAAAAGATAAATGCACCCCTCTGTCACTGCAGCATTATTTATAATAGCCAAGATATGGAAACAATCCAAATGTCCATTGATAGGTGAATGGATAAAGAAGTCGTGGTATATATATGGACAATGGAATATGTCTGAGCCATAAAGAAGAATGAAATCTTGTTATTTGGGAAGACATGAATTGACCTTGAGGGTAGTGTGCTAAGTGAAATAAGTCAGATGGAGAAGGACAAATACCACATGATTTTACTCATGTGTGGAATCTAAACAAAAAAAGTACAAAAACAAACTCATAGATACAGAGAAGAGATTGTTTATCAGAGTGGAAGGGGATTGGAGGGTAGACGAAACGGGAGAAGGGGGTTGATTATATGCTGATGGATGGTACCTAGACTTTTGATGTAGTGCATAACGTTACCAAATTATGATGTTACACACCTGAAACTTATATAATGCTGTATACCAATTTTATCTCAATAAAAAAAATAATTCAGAGTTACCAAAAACAGGTCTATCCTTTTCTGAGGCAATCTCTGTTAACTACTTATTTTTTTAATCCTTCAGAGAATAATTACTCTTGAACATTGATAGCAGCTCACTTTGGTTTTCATTCATGATATTCAGAGCTGTGCTTTGGCACTCTTTTGTTCTCTTTTCAGAAATTTCTCATGTCATGCTGACTGTCATAGATAGCAACTGTGTTGGAAACTAGGGAATGGTCTGACAAGAAGCCTTTATGAGTGCAATGGACCCTTGAACAACATGGGTTTGAACTGTATGGGTCCACTTATATGTGGATATATTTTGATATAGTATTGTAAATATATTTTCTCTTCCTTATGATTTTCTTAATTTTCTTTTCTCTAGCTTACTTTATTATAAGCATACAGTATATAATATACAAAATACGTGTTAATCAACTGTTTATGTTAGTAAGGAAGGTTTCTGGTCAACAGCAAGCTATTATGTTTCTGGGGAATCAAAAATTATACATAAATTTTCAACTGTGTGGGAATTCGGTGCCCCCCAATCCTTGCATTGTTCAGGGGTCAGCTGTAAAGTGTTAATTGCTCATAAATAACAGTTGCAGTCTCTACAATAAAATTAAGTAGAATCAAATATCATTTAGAATTTAGCCAAGAAGTTCTACTGTTACTCTCATGAATCTTTTAATATGAATGCCGTTTTCTTTCTTTCTTTTTTTTTTTTAAGATTCATTTATTTTAGAGAGAGAGAAAGCAGGCATGTGAGCTGGGAGAGGGGCAGAGGGAGAGAAGCAGACTCTGTGCTCAGCACGGAGCCTGACTCAGGGTTTGATCTCATGACCCTGAGATCTTGACCTGAGCTGAAAACAAGAGTCAGCCGCTTAACAAGCTGAGCCATCCAGGTGCCTCATGAATGCCCATTTCATCTTAATATTGAGATTACCTATTGATTTTAAACCCAGCTTGGTAGCCATTGTAACAGTGGCTTTGTTTGTATTCTTTAAAATGAAGGAAGATTATGATGTGTGGTGTACGTGTAGATAGGACCTTTGAGAGTTTGAATGAATTACCTGAGTCTGGTTACCAGATAATGTAGAGACTGAACCTGAGTTTCCTTTAACTGCCAGAGGTAAAGGTTTCTACAAGGTGCATATTACTCTGAAGAAAGATTCTATCTTTTAGTGAAAGAGAAAGCTGATAAAATGCATATATTAACAGTTCACTGAACTTTGTAATTCTAGGAATTAATCACTGCCATTGCATTTGTTTAGAGAAATTCATTTCTTTCTGTCATTGGGAGCAAAAAGAGAAAAAGCAACTAGTTATTTAAAAGGTGAGAAAAAGAGCAGGAAAGGTTATTTCTCGGTTTTAAGTTTAAAAGATTGTTAGTTGAACCTTTGAATTTTTGTTTATCTAAAACCTTGAATTAAGTAGCTTTTAGCTTACATTCTCAATTGTTCTCAATTGATTTTTCTATTTTTTTTTAAGATTTTATTTATGGGGGGGCATGCACAAGTGCGGGAAGGGGCAGTGGAAGAGAAAGAAGCAGACTCCTGCTGAGCAGGGCCTTTGCAGGGCTCAATCTCAGGACCCGAGCTGGGATCGTGACCTGGGCGGAAGACAGATACTTAACTGACTGAACCACCCAGGCGCCCCCTCAGTTGATTTTTCTACTTGTAGGTACCTCAGAAGAAAAATAAATGTTTTTGACTTGCCATTCGGTACTCCCTTTACATATTCAGGCAGTCCCTAATTGTGTGGACAACTTAGTAAAACTACTAAATGACTTTGACATTTTAAAAAATGAATTAGTGAAGTTCTCTAGCATTAAGGGTAGGAGAATTTACTTAAGAAAAAAAAAAGCGAACCATATAAATATTAGTTGGAGAACTGTTACATTTTTACATGTCTGATGAAGAGAGATGAGGGTTACCAAATAAACCATCAGCTAAATATGAGTTGAATGTGTAGCACTAACACTAATAAAATAAGCAAAAGGGTTGTTTATGGGGATATGGCCAAGAAATCTGTGAGTTATGGGTTAGGAAATCAGAACCTTTATTTTTATAGATGTTAAAATGGTGGTGTAGTTTTTAAACTTGAGAGGTCCCTCCGGGACAGTAGCTTTGTCTGATTTATCTATTTCCTCTTAATTGCTTTACAGAAAACATTTTTCCCTCCAAATATGTGTGTGTGTGTGTGTGCGTGTGTGTACATATATATATGAATATATAAGTTGAGGTATAATTGATATACAACATTATTTTAGTTCTAGGTGTATACAACATGATCTGATATTTGTAAATATTGCAAATGATCACCACAAATCTAGTTAATGTCCATCACAATACATATAGAATTTTTTTCTTGTGATAAGAACTTTTAAGATCTACTCTCTTAGCAACTGTCATGCATGCAGTACAGTATTACTATTAACTATAGTTGCCATGCTATATATTACATCCTCATGACTCATTTCATACTGGAACACTGTACTCTTTGACACTCTTCCACCATGTCACCAACCTCTGAACCACCCCGCCTCTGGCCAGCTGATTTCTCTGTGAGCTTGGTTGGATTTTTTAGATTTCCATATGTCAAACGAGGTCAAGTTTTTTTTTTTAAGACTTTATTTATTTATTTGACAGAGACACAGCGAGAGCGGGAACACAAGTAAGGGGAGTGGGAGAGGGAGAAGCAGGCTCCCTGCTGAGCAGGGAGCCCGATGCGGGACTCGATCCCAGGACCCTGGGATCATGACCTGAGTCAAAGGCAGACACTTAACTACTGAGCTACCCAGGTGCCCCTAGTAAAGTCTTAATAAATATATTTATGTAATTTTTGGCTTACAAAATCTAGTTAATTTTTAAGGTACCTGATACTCAAGCCCAAGAGTACTGTAGCACTTAGCCATTAAATAATAATAGCATGTTTCAGAGTTGTTGTTAAGGTGTTGCGGAAACTTCTTTCTCTACTTTCTTTCTCTTTCTGGCCACTAGCCATAGTAGACTTGTACCTGAATCTATCCTATGACTAGGAAGGGTAGGTTGGGATCTCAGGAAAATCTGATATTTGCTATAGATAAAGAAGGGGAGGCATGAGGAAACAGGAAACCTCAGAATGTCATGCAGTGCTTCTGGTTTAGAAAAGAGTATCTCTCTGATTAGTGAAACTGTGTGCTGATGCTGAGATCTAAAGGATATATAATAATCAGTTATGCTAAATGGTACATTAGGATTAAAACATGGAGGAACCCTGGGTTACAGAGTCAAATATCTATTTCCTAATTTTATTAGCATTGTCATATATTCTACTTAAGTCTTTGATTGATACAGGGCATACCTCATTTTATTGAGCTCCACTTCACTGCATTTTGCAGATGTGGTTTTTTTTTTAATAGATTGAAGATTTGTGGCAACCTTGTGTTGAGCACCATTTTTCCAACAGCATTTGCTAACTTTGTGTCTTTGTGTAACATTTTGGTAATTTGTGTAATATTTCAAAAATTTCATTATTATATTTGTTATGGTGATTTGTGATCAGTGATCTTTGATATTACTATTGTAATTGTTTTAGGGAGTCATAAGTTATATAAGATATATATAAGGGAGTCACTGGTTATATAAGATGGTGAACTTAAATATTTTGTGTGTTCTGACTGCTCTGTTGTTCCCCTATTTCTCTCCCTCTCCCTCTCCATTCCCTGAGACACAGCATATTGAAAATAAGCCAGTTGCTAATCCTACAATGGCCTGTAAGTGTTCAAGTGAAAAGAAGAGTCACATGTCTCTCACTTTAAATCAAAAGCTAGAAATGATTAAGTTTAGTAAGGAAGCCATGTTGAAAGCTGAGATAGGCTGAAAGCTGGACCTCTTTCATTAAACAGTCAAGCCGTAAATGCAAAGAAAAAGTTCTTGAAGGAAATTAAAAGCGCTACTACAGTGAACACATGAATGATAAGAAAGTGAAATAGCCACCTTGCTGATATGGAGAAAGTTTTAGTGGTCTGGATAGAAGATCAAACAAGCCACAACAGTCTTGTAAGCCAATGCCTAATCCTGAGCAAGGCCGTAATTCTCTTCCAATTCTATGAAGATTGAGATAGGTGAGTGAGTTGCCGGACATGTTTGAAGGTAGCATATGTTGGTTTATGAGGTTTAAGGAAAGAAGCCCATCTCCATGACATCAGAGTACAAAGCGAAGCAGCAAGTGCTGATACAGAAGCTGCAGCAAGTTATTCAGAAGATCTGGCTACGGTAATTAATGAAGTGGCTAACTAAACTGAGTTTCAGTGTAGCTGTTTTGTCTGTTGGAAGAAGATGCTGTCTAGACTTCATAACTAGAGAGGAGAAGTTAATACCGGGCTTCAAAGCTTCAAAGGACAGGCATACTCTCTTGTTAGGGACTGATATAGCTGGTGATTTAAGTTGAAGCCAGTGTTTATTTACCATACCAAAAATCCCAGGACTTTTAAGAATTATGCTACATCTACTTAGCCTGTGCTCTGTAAATAGAACAAAGCCTTGGCAACAGCACATTTATTTACAAAATGGTTTACTGAATTTTTTTAAAGTTTTCATTTAAATTCTAGGTGGTTAACATATAGTGTAATTTTAGTTTCAAGTGTATAATATAGTGATTCAGCACTTCCACAGAATATTTTAAGCCCACTGTTGAGACCTAATGCTCAGAAAAAAAAAGGTTTCTTGCAAAATATTATTGCTCTTTGGCAATGCACCTGTTCACACAAGAGCTCTGTTGGAGATACATAGTGAGATGAATATTGTTTCATGCTCGCTACCACAACTTCCACTTTGCAGTTCATGCATCAAGGAGTAATTTCGATTTTTCTTATTTAAGGAATACATTTTGTAGGGCTACTGCCGCCATTAATAGAAGAATCACTATTAATGGCGGCAGTAGCCCTACAAAATGTATTTTCTGAATGAAAAGTGAATCTGGCAAAATAAATAAAAAACCTTCTGGGTACCTGGGTGGCTCAGTCTGTTAAGCATCTGCCTTCAGTTCAGGTCATGATCCTGAAGTCCCAGGGTCACGTCCCATATTGGGCTCCCTGCTCAGCAGAGAGCCTGCTTCTTCCTCTGTCCCTCACGCTGCTCACGCTCTCTCTTTCTTGCTTGCTCGCTCACTCACTCTCTTGCTCTCAAATAAATAAATAAAATTAAAAACAACACCTTCTGAAAAGGATTCACAATTCTAGATGCCATTAAGAACATTAGTGATTCATAGGAAGAGGTCAAAATGTCAACATTAACAGGAGTTTAGAAGACATTGATTCCAATCTTCATGGATGACTTTGAGGAGTTCAAGATGTTAGAGGAGGCAGTAACTGCCGATGTGGTGGAAATAGCAAGAGAACCAGAAGTGAAGCCTGAAGATGTGATTGAATTTGCTGCAATCCCATGATAAAACTAACTGATGAGGACTTGTTTCTCATTGATGAGTAAAAGTGGTTTCTTGGGCTCCTGGGTAACTCAGTCGGTTAATCTCAGCTCAGGTCTTGACCTCAGGGTCGTGAATTCAAGCCCCACATTCAAGCCCAGCATGGAGCCTACTTAAAAAAAAAAAAAAAGGCATGCACATTTAAAAAAAATATAATGCTATTGTACACTTAGTAAACTATAGCAGAGTGTACACATAACTTTCATAGCACTGGGAAACCAAAAAAAATTTCATTTGACTTCTTTGCAGTAATTTGTTTTATTACAGTTGTCTGGAACTGAACCTTCAATATCTCTGCGGTATGCCTATATAGGAAAACATTCATTTGAATACTGTAGAAATTAAGGAAGGAGGTCGCTTAAATCAAAAATCTTGATTAGACTGGTGTAGACAGTATGAAACAACTAGGATGTCTACAGATACAAAACAAAACCCAAATCCCCAGAGACTGTGTTGAGACAGTGCATCAGTTTGAAAGATGATGTTATTCATTGGGAGCATGGAGTAAGAAGCAGTGTTTGGTACAGAGACCATGGAGATTGTGTCTTGATAGGATAGTTCTTTATTTTAAGGTGTTATGAGTTCCTAGATTATTAGTCATAAGCCAAATTCACATGTAAAGATTATTTTCAAGATACCACTACTAGGGGAGGGGGGTGAGGGGATGGGGTGGCTGGGTGATGGACATTGAGGAGGGCATATGTTGTGGTGAGCGCTGGGTGTTATGCATGTCTGAAGAATCACAGACCTGTGCCCCTGAAACAAATAATATATTATATGTTAATTAATTTAAATAAAAAAAAATAGAAAAGACAAAAAAAATACCACTACTGCCCCACCAACTGAGATAATACTCCAAAAACAAATGAATTTTGAATTGTCCAACATTGGATTGCTTATCTATAGAATGGGTTTGCCTCTAAGATAATTTAGAATGGACTATAGGGTGCTTATAATAATTACCTTAGTTGCCTCTGTCATGTAAAAATCACATAATAAAAGAAAAGAGACTGTGTCCCATGTTCCCACCTTTCTACCACCTGTCCTTTTATTTTTCCCCTTCTGTTTTAAATTTCTTCTTTCTGTCATCTCTCTCTGGGGCTGAACTTTTAATATTACCCCAGCAAGAGAGGAGGACTGAATATACCAGCTTGACAGTCAAAAAGTTATGTTCCAGACATTTCTTCCAGTTGTTTCCCAGTTACACAGTCCTTTGAATACAGAGTGTAGGATGCTATTCTGAAATTCTGATGTGTAACAACTTTGGTTAGGGGTGGTGGGAATGGGTAGCGGTAGGGAGTGGGGGGCAAATTACTTTCTTGCTGTAGCTCCATATCAGTCTGCAGCTTAATTTAGAGTTGGTGAAGGCTACTCTTAGAATGGATTATGACTTAAGGACTGGGAGAAGCAGGGTGCCTGGGTGGCTCAGTCAGTTGGGTATCTATCTGCCTTTGGCTTGGGTCATGATCCTGGGGTCCTGGGATCAAGCCCCTCGTTGAGCTTCCTGCTTGGCAGGGAGTCTGCTTCTCCCTCCCCCTGCTTGCATGCTCTCTCTCTCTCCCTCTCACATGAATAGATAAAATCTTAAAAAAAAAATGGCTTGGAGAAGCTTTAGAAATACGACTTTTAAATAGCCAGAGTTTTGGTGAAATACTGTGAAAGACTAAAGGAGTAAAGGTGACTTAAGAAGGAAAAGCTGAGTCAAGTACTAGTCATCATCACTAGTCAGGCAACTGAGTATATGAAAAGAGTATTGTCCTCTTTGTTAAGAATTTTAGGTTTAATCTAGATTCTACAAACTAGAGTATTCTCTGAATCTTAATTCCATAATTTGAGAAATAAAGGGCTACTGAATCAGACAGCTTCTAAGTTTCCTCTAAATTGTAACAGTATGAGTATTGGTGTTTATCAGAGCATTTCATGCTGTGAACCTCTCCTTTTTGAAATTCTCTTCCTTTGATTTCTGTGGTATTGTACTCATGGTTTTTCCTTATGTCTCTCTGCCTGTTCCTTCTTTGTAGGACCATCTTTCCCTCCCTGTTAATTAAGTGTCATCCATCTATCTGTCTTTATCTCTCTCTCTTTCTTCCTCTTTCTGTTTCTCTTCTTTTCTCTCTCTCTCTCTCTCTTTCTGATTCAGACCTAGATAATCTTACCACTTTCTGTCCTATAACCTCTGTCCTGTCTCATTAGCTATATCTTAGGCAGTGTAGTCAATGATAATGTTTCAGTAATTACATATAAATCACTGGTTCCCAAATTATATTTATAGTCCAGACCTCTTTGAATTCTAGATCCAGATATACAACTGCATAGTTAGCATCCCCCTTTGGGTATTTAAGAGACACCTCAAACTCAATATATCCAAATCCAAAGTCATAAATTCTTGCCTCCTACGGTGTACCTAGTCTGAGTATGTGGGGCTATCACCCACCAGTTGCAACCAGTTGTGCAAGCCAGAAATATGGGAGTTTGCAGTAGTTTCTTAACATTATCCTGCATCCATTCTGTTTTTTTCCGAATCTAATCTCCACAGTGGAGCCTGAGGGATCTTTTTAAAAAGGCAGGTCCAATCTTGTGTCTCTGTGGTACTCTTAGAACATTCTGAAAGCCTTTAGGATTAAGAACCAATTAATTATGATGGCCCTGCCCACCTCCCCAGCTTCATCTTCCACCACTCTGTCTCTTGTTATCTAGCACCAGCCATACTTTCTTTCAGTTCCTCAAATGCTCTATAGTCCTTCCTACACATCCCACAGGGCCTTCGTCTTGCACATCCCCTTCCCCATTACACATATTGCTCATTCTTCTGCTTTGAACTCAGTAGTAACTTTTAGAGTAGCCTTCCCTGATCCTTTAGGTCAGATTCCTTTAATTAATTAATTTTAAAGTAGGCTGCACACCCAGTGTAGAGCCTAATGCCTGGGGCTTGAACTCATGACCCTGGTATTAAGACCTGAGCTGAGATCAAGAGTCAGATGCTTAACTGACTGAGCCAGCCAGGTGCCCCCAGTTTCCTTTATTAAATAGTCTCATAGAGGGATGTCTGGGTGGCTCAGTTGTTTAAGCGTCTGACTTCAGCTCAGGTCATTATCTCAGGGTCCTGGGATTGAGTCCTGCATTGGGCTTCTTGCTCAGTGGGGAGCCTGCTTCTCCCTCTGCCTGCTGCTCCCCCTGCTTATGCTCTCTCTCTCACTCTGACAAATAAAATCTAAAAAAAATTTTCTTTAAATAGTCTCATGAAAATGTCTTTTTCATACCAGTTATTTCAGTTTGTTATTATATACTTCTTTATTTGTATTTGATATCTGCCTCCCCCACTAGACTATGTAACTAGTGTTATAAGGGGAAGACAGTTTCCTGTTTTGTTCACTGTAGTGTTATAAGATTCTTACATAGTGCACATGATATATCATATCACATGATAGATAAGAATTATTTGTAGAGGGAATAATTTCGAGTAGCTGTGCAGTGCAACTTTTTAAATCAGCTTTCATCAAGGTCAGCGCAGGAGTAAATGTGGGACAGTAGAATCTTCAGCCTCTCCCTTTCTGTGAGCTTTTTTCCCCACTTAAGATTCTAATCATTAAGCCTTTCTTAGCTTTGGATTTAGAGAAGCAAGATAAAAGCAAAGCAGCAAACAAAACAACAACAAAAACTCCTTCATCTTTTTATTATCAACCTGGCCACTCTCCATTTGTTTCTTTTTTATTACAACTATGGGAAAGTAGAGAGCAAAGTGTTTGAGAACATGAGCTCAAACTAGAAGACCAGGATTCAGGTCTGCTCTGCTGCTTCTAGATGTATGACCTTGCTTCAGCTCTTCAAGTGATAAAGTGAAAGAAATAGTAGTTCTTTATAAGGTTGCTTTGAGGGTCAAATGACAGTATGTATGAAGTGCTTAGCAATGTGTCTGGCCCATATTTAATGATCAGTAAATGTTAGCAGTGTTTGTCATCATCATCATCATCATCATCGTTATTAATAGAACTGTGTCTCCTTACCTAACAATTCGTAGGCTGTAGCCCTGACCCAGTGTGACTTTATTTGCAGATAGGGTCTTTAAAAGAGGTAATTAAGATTAAATTAGGTCATAAGAGTGATGCCCTAATCCAGTAGGACTGGCATCCTTTTAGGAAGAGGAAGAGACACCAAGACATGTGCACAGAGAACAAAGACCACGTGAGGACACAGAGAAAAGGTGGCCATCTGCAGGCCAAGGAGAGAGGCCTCAGGAGAAACCTAGATCTTGGCACTTTGATCTTAGACTTCTAGGCTCCTCCAGAACTGTGAGAAAATACATTTCTATTGGTTAAGCCACCCAATTTGTAGTATTTGTTATGGCAGCAACAGCAGACTAATACAGTCATCATCATCACATCCTTTCAGTAAACTCTCTGTATAGTCTCTATACTTTCTCCTGGAACTACTGATACCAGATTTTTTTTTCCTGTTGTTGACAGTCAAAAGCTGCTGGTTATTCTTATAAAACAAAGTTCAGAGGACTCTTTTTGTTTCTTATCTAGCTTGACTTCTTTGTGGTCATATGCAATTAACTTTTTTCTTCCTCATGAAAATCTCTCTTCTTATAACTTATGCTTAGTCTGCTTCCTAATTTCCTTCTATAACTGCTCTCCATCTGCACCCAAATGCCAGTGTTCTCCAGGACATTATCCTCTGCATTCAAGCCCACTACACCTATAAGCTAATATGGGAGGCAGAATAATAGCTCCTCAAGTTTGTCCATGCCTTAATCCCTAGAACCTGTGAATATATTATATTATATGGCAGAAGGAACCTTGCAGCTGGAGTTAAGGTTGTGAATCTTAAGATGCATATATACATAAAGTGGAACAAGTGTAATCACATGGACACTTACGAGTGAGAGAGAACAGTCAGACACAACAAAAGAAGGGAGGTGGATTGTGTGTGAGAGGGACTCCACCTGCTGTTGTTGGTTTTGAAGATGGAGAATGGTGACCACCTCTAGAATCTGGAAATCCCTGTAGGCTGAGAGCCAGCAGGGAAACTGTGATCTCAACTCTACATCTTCAAGGAGCTGAATTCTGCAAACTATCTGAATGAGTAAAGAAATCGATTCTCCCCTGGAGCCTCTAAAAAGGAATTAGCCCTGCTGACACTTTGATGTTAGCCTGTGGAGAGCTATGTTGGACTTCTGATCTAGGAACTCTAAGATAATACATTTGTGTTGTTTTAAGCCATTCAATATGTGATAATTTGCTGTAGCAACAATAGAAAACTAATGTAACTATTGACTCTCAAATTTGAAACACTATCTCATATTTCTTTCCCAACCATAAATTCAACTGCCTACTAGATTATCTTCTCTGTGATATCCTGTAGGGACCTCATATTCATTACAATGAAATGAAATTCTCTCTAAAACCTGCTCCTCTTTCATACCTTGATTGTTACTGGTCTTACCCATTCAGTTACCTGGGTCAGAAATCTGGGAATCAGCTTAATCTCCTTCCTTTATCTTACGCTATCCCTCTATACATCCCTACCCCATGTCATTCGTTACCAAATCTTTTTGATTCTAGGTTTGTTACACTGATAAAGGTCAGGCTCCTGCCACTTCTCACTTGGATTTCTCAGATCTATCAACACATTGCCTTGCCTCTATTTAAATCTTATAGCTAATCCGTATTCATGTTCTGTGAAGAAACAGGACCTTTCTGAAATTGGGTACTTCTCCCTTGCTTCGTGGTTTTCCATTGCCATTTCAGAAAAGTGCCAACTTCTAAGCGTTACACACAAGGCTTTTTAAAGATCTTGGCCCCTGCTTACCTCCTTAGCCTTCAATCTCCTTAACACATAGCATTCTGTCCAGCTGTACTGTATACTTTGTATTTTCTTCAGTGTGTGCTACTGTTTTATGCCGTTAGTGCCTTGTATACACTTTTAAATCTGCCTGGAATGCTGTCTGGTTTCTTCTCCTGACTATTTGGTTTCTAGTCTTCAACTGAATTGCCACTTCCTTTCAGCACCTCTTCCCCATCTCAAGCTGAAGTAGTTGCCCTCCTTTGTGGACCCATAGTGCCCTATATATATTTCTGACCTTGCACTTACTTTACATACTATATTTTTTGTTTATTTATGTGGTATCACTGCTCTCTAAACTGTAAGTTCTTTGAGGATAGGGAATTTTACTTTTATTTTTGTGTCTTAAGCACCTGTTATAGTGTCTGATACTTAGGGGCTTAATAAATATTGTACTTTAAAGAGTGAATAAGAAGAATTCCAAAGTACAGGATTGTGAGAAAGTGGGTTTCCACGTAAACTTTTATAATATCTTTCCCTGTTTGGTCTAAGGACAGTATTAGCCAGCAGAGTTTCTGAGATCATTCAGTGGCAGTCTTCTGTCAGTATTATGTAAAAGCTAACAAGAGAGCATTTGAATTTGGTATTTGGGTTAGGAGTAGGCAGGAACTCAATTCTTTCAGAAGAGAAAGCAGGTACAGATGATGAGACACATGTAAGAAAGCTACCAGACCCATTTATGTAGCCATCAAATTTTCCCATCTACAAAAGGGACTACCCCTTTTAGTTTTGCTTCCCCTTTTTTTAAAAAAAGGCAGGATTTCTTGTTCTGGAAAGGAGTAAGCTTAAATTAACAAGCATTAAGTTATCTTTCAGTTTTCTTTTGAGTTTGAATGGTATTCTAACAGTAGTTACTTCATGTGGGGGTTTCCAACTTTGGGAAAAGACTCAATAACTAAAGTCTTGAAAAACATTTGTCATACCCAGAGACAGAACTTTTTTCTATCCTTCAAGTTATATAAAATGTTCACCATTTTAGTATTGTTCTTTATGCATTTAGAAAGGAAATGTACAGGGCAAAAAATAAAAATTATTCTTCCTTTTTTTCTGCTCTTGTAGGAAGGCATAACTTACACAGGGCCTTTCCAGTTAGTAAATCAGATCCTGTTTACCCTTGTGTTGTTTCCTTAATCCACAAGGTCCCATGCAATTCTGGACATCTTATAGCTGATGAATAAATGAAAATAGTTTATTTTTTATCCCACTGAAAAGCCTTTTTCTCCTTCCTAAATCTGTTAATCAATTTTATATGGGAAAAAAATGAAGATGAGAATATAGTTATTGCTTCACTTGCTTTTAAAAAATAATAAAAAATACATATGACTATTGCATAGATGATAGTGATAATTAAGTTATGGTATGAGAAAGGAAATACAGAGAGCTGTTTTCCTACTACTTGAGAAGCAGCCTTGGATGGAAAGAGTAATGATGTGAAGAATGAAAGAATGATGGGCTAGATCTGACTGGATACTACTGGAGTGTCTGTGGGTCTGGCATGATGGGAATTGGGTTAGCCTACTCTCTGAAAGCTGTCCAGTCCTGCTCACTGTCAAGATTTTAATGAGGTTTAACTGTAACTCTTTTCTTCCCACCATTGTGCCTTATGTCATTTAATAGTGCATCACCATGGTAAGGGCACTATTATAGAGCCAAATGGTTTTCTAGAAATTTCTGACATCAGGTTTCAGATGTCAGTTCTGTCTCCAACCCTGCAATTTCAGTTATTGTTACCATAGAAAGGTTTAAGAAGTTTATGAGGACCTATACCTGTTTGACCTCATACTGTATTGTTCACTCACTCAGTTCAGCTACATTTATCTTTGAGAGGTTTGGGGTTTCTTCAGACATAGCAGGAAGGCTCTCTGTTCTAGCTCAGTGGTATTCAAAAGAAATATAAAGCATGTATGTAATTTATGTAATTCGTATGTAATTTAAAATTTTCTAGTAGTTGCATTAAAAAAGATGAAACAAATGAAATTAATTTTATTAGTATATCTTAACTCAATATATCTAAATAAGATGTTTTAGTTTTTCTTACTATGTGTTTTTGTACTGTGATAACATCTCATTTGGATGCTGAATTTTTACCAGAAATACTTGATCTTTATTTAGATTTTGTAAAATTTAAAATAGTTGAAACAGATATGCTTGAGTTGTTTCAAACATACTTAAATTTTTTGATTAAATCAAGTATCATTTAAAAAATAAAATAATAAAAATTTAGTTCCTTTGTCAGTCACATTTTAAGTGCTCAGTAGCCATAGGTATAATTGGACACTGTAGTTCTAGTTTAGTTTCTCTATAAAGATTGCTTTCCTACAGATAATCATTGGCTAACTCCCTCACCTCCTTCAAGTTTTTGCTTAAATCTCACCCTCTCTCAGTGAGGCCTTCCTTGACCACTATTTAATATTACAACCTGCCCCTTACTTCCCACACTTCACAGTTCGAATTTGCCTTACTCTACTTCATCTCTCTTCACTGTATAATTGCTAATTTATTATTTTTATTGTTAGTTGCCTCCCTCCTTCTCTTCTACCTGCTAGATGTAGGCTTCTCGAAGGCAGGGATCTTTGTTTTGTTCACTGATACATCCCAACACGTATAGTGCTTGGCCTATAGCAGGTCCTCAGTAAACTTTTAGAATAAATTTATAAATGCATGAATCATGATAAAAACATTCTGAAATTATTTTTTTAAAAGATTTATTTATTTGAGAGAGAGAACATGTGAGCCTGGTGAGGGGCACAGGGAGAGCGAGAGAGAGAGAGAGAGAGAGAGACTCCTTAAGCAGACTCTGCTGGGCATGGAACCTGTCATAGGGCTCGATCCCAGGACTCCAAGATTATGACCTGAGCCCAAATCAGGAGTCAGACACTAAACTGAGTGAGCCACTGAGGTGCCCCCATCTGAAATTATTAATATACACTAGATTGCAGATATGATTCATACATGGTTAAAAGTATTATTGATCAAGTCCCTTCTTAAATGTATCTTGAATACATTCTCCGTACTTTATAATGTTTTAAGCTGAGAGTAGTGGAGAAAGAAATGAGTACAAACAAAGCATATATAATCTAGTTAGGTAAGAATCACAAAAAGAGAAGAGAAAATATGAAAAATGCTTTCTATTGCAAGCACTATAGAGAATTGACTTAAAATAAGGTGCTTTGGAGGTGCTACATATATCCCTTTGAGAATTTCATAGTAAATAAGTAGTTACATGTTTATCATTAACTATTTGGAGACTTGGGGAACACAACAAATAGGAAAACTAAGCATATTATAAAACTCACACTTGAAAACTAGTTTAAAACCATGACAGTGAAAGGGAGAGTAATTTCAGTTCTAAGAATTGAATTTAGACAGGGCGCCTGGGTGGCTCAGTTGGTTAAGCGACTGCCTTCAGCTCAGGTCATGATCCCGGAGTCCTGGAATCGAATCCCACATCAGGCTCCCGGCTCCATGGGAAGTCTGCTTCTCCCTCTGACCT
>CM052899.1:123655511-123687542 GCA_028534135.1 Potos flavus | reverse complement strand
CTGATGATTCATAGACATGTACCAGGGGCAAATAATACATTATGTGTTAATTAAAAAAAAATGGTGCTTTTGGGGTGCCTCAGTGGTTCAGTCGGTTGAGCATCTGACTCATGGTTTTGGCTCAGGTTATGATCTCAGGGGTGTTGGATTGAACCCTGCATTGGGTTCCCCACTTAATGGGGAGTCTGCTTCCCCTGACCTCTCTCTCTCTGTCCCTCCCCCCACTTCTGCACACAGTCTCTCTAAAATAAATCTTTTTAAAAGAATGGTGGTGGAGGGATGCTTGGGTGGCTCATTTGGTTGAGTGTCAGATTCTTGGTTTCAGCTTGGGTTGTGATCTTGGGGTTGTGGGACTGAGCCCTGCATTGGGTTCTGTGCTCAGCGGGAAGTCTGCTTGAGATTCTCTTCCTCTGCTCCTCCCCCACTCATGCACACATGCGCTCTCTTCTTCTCTCTCAAATAAATAAATCTTAAAAAAAAATGGTGCTGGAACAACTGGACATCCACATGCAAAAGAATGAACCTAGTCACAGACCTACACCCATTAAAAAAATTAACTCATGATGGATCATAGACCTAAATGTAAGATGAGAAACCATAAAAGATAAACATGAACTATGGTTATAGTTACATAAGCTATAACTGTAAAAGGTATTCTAGAAGATAACATAAGAGAAAGCCTAGATGACCTTGAATATGGTGATGATTTTTTAGATACAACACTAACGGTTTCAACCCATGAAAGAAAAAATTGATAAGCTGGGCTTCATTAAAATTAAAAACATCTCCGTGAAAGAGTGTTAGAGAATGAAAAGACAAGCCACCAACTGAGAGAAAATACATGCAAAGACATTGGATAAAGGATTGTTGTCCAAAATATACAAAGAATTCTTAGAAGTTAACATTAATAAAACAGAAGACCTGATTAAAAAATGGGCCAAAAATCTTAACATACCTCACCAAAGATAATATATAGATGGCAAATAAGACATATGAAAAGGTGCTCCACATCATATGTCATCATGGAATGCCTTTTATTTATTTATTTTTAAAATATTTTATTTATTTATTTGACAGAGAGAGATCACAAGTAGGCAGAGAGGCAGGCAGAGAGAGAGGGGGAAGCAGTTTCCCCGCTGAGCAGGGAGCCCGATGCGGGGCTTGATCCCAGGACCCTGAGATCATGACCTGAGCTAAAGGCAGAGGCTTTACCCACTGAGCCACCCAGGCGCCCCACGGAATGCCTTTTAAAACAACAATGGAATACCACTATCCATCTATTAGAAGGGCCAAACCCAGACCACCGACAACACCAAATTTTGGCATGAAAATGTGGAGCAAGAGGAAATATCATTTATTGCTGGTGGAATGCAAAATGCTACAACATTTGGGAAACAGTTTGAGGGTTTCTTAGAAAATATATTCTTAATATGTAGTCCATCAGTTGCACTCCCAGTTTACTGAGAGGAGTTGAAAATGTATGTCCACACAAAAACCTGAATACAGATGCTTGTTTATAGTAACTTTATTGATGACTGCCAAAACATGGAAGCAGTCAGTATGTTCTTCAGTAGGTGTATGTATAATAAACTTGTGGTTCATCCAGACAATGGGGTATTTAGCACTAAATGGAAATTAGTATGGAATGGCATGGGATAATTTAGCACTAAAAAGAAATGAGTTGTCAAGCCATGAGAAGACATGGAGAAACTTAAATGCACATTACTAAGCAAAAAAAGACAGTCTGAAAAGGCTACCTATTGTATGATTCTAACTCTATGACATTCTGGAAAAGGCAAAACTATGGGGACAGTAAAAAGATAAGTGGGTTGAGGCAGGGGAGAGCAATTAATAGGTGGAACACAGGATTTTTAGGGCAGTTAATGTACTCTATATGATGTTATAATGATGGATACATGCCATGGTACATTTTTCCAAACCCTTGGAATGTACACCACCAAGACTGAGCCCTAATATAAACTATGGACTTTGGATAATTGTGATATGTTAATATAGGTTCATCACTTGTAACAAATCTCTGGTGGGGGAATATTGGTAGTGGAGGACACTATGCATGTGTAGAGGCAGGGAGTATATGGAAAATCTCTATACTTTCCTCTAATTTTGCCGTGAATGAAAAACTGCTTTTTTTTTTTTTTTTTTTTTTTTTTTTTAAGGCTTCATGCCCAGCGTGGAGTCCAGTGCAGAGCTTGACCTCACAACCCTGAGATCAAGACGCTTAACTGACTGAGCCATCTAGGCGCCCCTCTAAAACTACTTTTTATTTATTTATTTATTTTAAAGATTTTATTTATTTGAGACAGTGCACACAAGCTGGGGGAGGGGCAGAAGGAGAGGAAGAAGCACATTCCCTGCTGAGCAGGGAGCCTGATGCAGGGCTCAGTGTCAGGATCCCAGGACCCTGAGATCACAACCTGAGCTGAAGGCAGATGCTTAACCAACTGACCCACCCAGGCACCCTAAAACTGCTTTTTAAAAAGCTGAATTTATACAGATCTTTGAGAATCATCCATTATACAGAATTGTGAGGGAAGATTATTTTGAACCTAGAATTATATACAAGCTTCCCACTTGTAAGTATTTTTATCACAATAGTGAAGAAAATAAAGTTAATTTACAAATACTAGAGCATCGACATCAAACTCTATGGTCTGGCACATAGTAGACAACTCAATATTTTGTTTTGTTTTGGTTTTTTAAGTAAGTATTAGAGTGAAGAATAAATGGATGAGTAACTGCCTTTGTAGAATCATATGGATATGGAGAATTCGACAAAAATCTATCCCTGGAGTTGCCTATTTAGCCAGTCAGTCACTCAAGATTGGGCCCTTGCCTGGAGAAAAATCCTGATGTTGACTCATATGTGCTGTGTTCTTGCATTTCCTTTTCAAGTCTGTGTTCCTAAATTATTGATACTTTCTTTTCTCTTTTAAAGTACTTTGTGAGTGCAAGGGATCCCCTAATTTTACTAATTGTCATATGTCATAATTGTTTTTGGTTTCCTTTCTTATTTAGTGTTAATATTGTTCTCAGTAAGAAGTTTCATTTACAAGCCATTGTCCCAGAATCTTGGTTTGCAAGTTTGGGAGTATCCTGAAAGGATGAACTGCAAGTGGAAATAGTCATATGCCCTTATTTCTTTTCCTCAGAGGTGGTTTATTATCCAAATCAATGATTGGTATATGAGAAACCAAATCCTCAATATTTATTATAGGTCATTCATATTTGTTGAGTGATGTCTGCCTAGAACATTTTGGGTATTCAATGAAACGATTCTCTAAGTAGTTTGTTTTTAAAATTTTGCCGCAGTAGACTTAGTTACTCTGTTTCTGTGGTGAATATTTAATTGTAGATTGGACTCTGCAGCTTTACTCCACAGAAAAGTGAATTGCTAACTTCATGGTTCTTGTCTAGATTTCTTGACAACCAGCCAAATTATCTGATTTAAATAATAAAAGATGACCACAGATGTCAGTGTAGTAAAAAATTTCTGGGGTGAAATGTAGAGCTGAAAAAGATTTGTAAGACCATAACAGGTTAGCTAAGAACAGTCACAGTTCACTTGGCTTTAGCCTCCATCCAGCAACAACATACAGGAAAATATCCATGGAATAACTTAGTGCTTCCCACTCACAAGTGTTTCTATTACAATGCTAAAGAAAATAAGTTAGTTTACAAATATTATAGCATTGACATTGAACTCCATGGGTTGACACATAGTATTTTATGTGAACTTGTGACTGAGTTTGTGTGTGTAACATGGTCCAATAGTATAAGACCGCTGAGTCACTGAGGTTTATGATTTCAAGTCATAGTCGATCCCAGGACCCCAGGATCATGACCTGAGCCAAAGGCAGGTGCCTAACGACTAAGCCACCCAGACGCCCCTTATACTGGAAATCTTAAGCCTCATAAGGCTACTGACGTTCTTTACTCCCTCTCCCATCCCTCTCTGTATTTCATAAACATGTATGAACTACTTGTAGAATGAAAGACATATGAAAGACACATTATAGGAGATGCAAAGATGTGCTGATGACATATATAACGAGGGACATATGAGAAATCTCTGAGTTTCTTTTGAAATACCATACCTCTTGCACTCTAATATAACTTACTCCACACATATTCATACATACACACTTAGAAATCATTGCGATAGAGACCTATTGTCCTTGATAAGAGTGTGTTTCTCACTAGAGGATGAAAAAAAAAAAAGTTAAGAGCTAAAGCCTAGAAGTTTAAAATCTACCAACAGAGTGGTGTCTACAAATAAGACACTGTATCATTGTATATGGAATGTTATAGGAGTAATATTTTGAAAATACTAAGTAGATAAACTTTTTATTTCCTCTTATAAATACTATAATACTTATAATACTAAATCTCCTTTAGTATTAATTCATAAGTAGTCCAAGGGAAGGAAAAGGCAGATACACCAGAACAAGGGGGATCATAGGATAGAGGAGGCAGAAATAGCATATAGGAAGTACCTCTAAAAGTATTGAGAGTGGAAGAGCTGTTTCCTGAACAACAAGGAAAGGAGAAGGGGAGAAGATTAGACTTTTGTGTCCTGGCTTCTCTGGACTGAAACCCTGAAAAGGGTTGATGTAGGAGTTCAGAAACTATAAGTTTCTGATGTAGGAGTTCGGAAATGGTAAGTTTCAGGGTATCCTTGAACAATTGGATTGTTTTGACTCTCCTTGAACAAACTGGATCATTTTCAAGGCCTGTTAGAAAAGGACCAAGTCTAACATGGGACCACCCAAGCAGTAAGTTGGAAATAGCAAAGTAGCAGAATATGCTGAGAACAAAGTTTCCTCTCCAGTTTTTTACAAAATTAAGGTTATTGTGAAATAATTCCTAGGTTTGCCTTTCGACCTAGTTAAGGTATCAGAGAGCACAAACCAGCTATGATTTTATTTTAAGAAGGTGCCCAGCAAGGCCAAAGAAGCTCATCTGTGGTAATGGGGTCAGAGGACATAGAAATTGTTTAGAATACCCAGTACCAACTGGGCCCCAAAAGCGGTAATTATTGAACCAGCAGTTAGATGTCACCAGTGCCGGAGACCAGCTTAACCACTAGAGCTAGCAGAGCACAGACTACAATTTCCCCTACTAGCAGAGTGCCACAATGTAGAGGGGGAACAATGTGCAAAACAAAACTGTATTTCTTTATATTGGAACTCAGCTTAGTTCACAAACCCTCGTGTCCATTAATGGTAGAAACGTTACTCTTGCCAATTAAAATTTAGTCATTTGTAAGTTGAAACTGTCTTCTTTGAGTGAATAGTTAAATTCAGAATTTTTTTCTCCCCTTCTCTTCTGTCCTTCCTAAGAGCAGTCTAAAATCTTGCCATTAGAAGAAAGGGATCTTGTTCTAGTGCTGACCTCTAGTGGTCACTGACCTGCACCAAAGTGTCTGATCCTTTTTTCTTTGGATGATGATGACGGTAATTTACATTTACTGCTGTATTGTCCTGGCTTGGCCTCTGGTCTCTAAGATACATGTACTTTGCATTTTCTGATCACAACCCTAAGTTCCTTTGGACCTCCCAGCTCTTTTTCAGCCTCTTCTATGGGCCATTGCGATATTACAGTTCCTTTTAGTAGTAATTTTCAAATTGAGATACATATAACTCTTGGTGTACACAGACATTTCAAGGAATATGAAAAATTTATTGTCAATTTTTAAAAATCAGCTGTTATAATTTATATCTGTTAATTTTAAGAGTACAACGCTATGACTTTTGACAAATTATACCATCATGTAACCATTAATACATTCACGATGTAAAACATCTCATCACCCCAAAAAAGTTCTTTCATGTCCCCTTATAGTCAGTCAGTCTCCTCCCTCCACTCAATCCTTCGGTAATCACAGATCTGCTTTTTGTCATGACAGTTTTGCCTTTTCTAGAATGTCATTTAAATATTATGCTGTATGTAGCCTTTTGTAACTGACTTCTTAGCATAATGCTTTTGAGATTCATCTGTGTTGTTGCATGTATCGGTAGTTCATTCCTTTTCTTAAAAAAAGAGCTTTATCAAGATGTAATTCAGATACCATATAAGTCATTCATTTAGAGGGTACAATATAATGGTATTTAGTATATTCACAGAATTGTTCAGCCATCCCTGCTGTGAGTTTTAGAACTACTGATGAATGCAGCAATGTGGATAGATTTCAAAGTATTATGCTAAATCAGTCACAACTTTACCACCTTTACTGTCGCCATCCTGGTTCAAGCCACCATAATCTCTGCTTGCATTATTATAATAACCTGCAAACTGATCTTCCTACTTTCACCGTACAGACTATGTTCAGCATAATAGCCAGATGGTCTTCTTAAAAAATAAGTGAGATCATATTATACCTTCGCTCAAATCGTGTCATTTTCTCACTTGCTCTTAGAATAAAAGCCAACATTTTTACAATGGCCTACAAAGGCTTGCATGATCTTTCCACCACCCTGCCTTACCTCTGTGACCGTATCTCCTACCACTCTACCATACCTACTGTTCCAGCCATATTGGCCTCTTGTATTCCCTCTGCCTGACGACTCTTCCACCACATTCTTCATGGCTGACCTCCCTATCCTCCTACAAATCTTTGTTCACATATCACCTTTTCAGTGAATCTTCCCTAGTCATCCAATTTTTTAAAAAGTTTTTGTTTTAATTCTGGTTAGTTAACATACAGTGTAATATTGGTTTCAGGAGCAGAATTTAGTGATTCAACACTTCTATAAAATCCAGTGCTCATCACAAGTGCCCTCCTTAATACTCTTCACCCATTTAACCTACCCCTCCGCCAACCTTCCTCTCAAGCAATCCTCAGTTTGTGCTCTATCGTTAATAGTCTCTTATGGTTTGCCTCCCCCTCTTTTCTTTTCCCTTCCCCTATGTTCATCTGTTTTGTCTTTTAAATTCCACATATGAGTGAAATCATATGGCATTTGTGTTTCCCCAAGTGACTTATTTTGCTTAGCATAATACACTCTAGATCCAAGTTGTGGAAAATGGCAAGATTTCATTCTTTTTGATGGCTGAGTAATGTTCCGTGTGAGTGTGTGTATGTGTGTGTATCTTCTACGCACACACTACATCTTTATCCATTCATCATCCAATGGACATTTGGGTTATTTCCATAATTTGCCTATTGTTGATAATGCTGCTATAAAGATTGGGGTGCATGTGCCTCTTCAAATTAGTATTTTTGTATGCTTTAGATAAATACCTAGTAGTGCAATTGCTCGGTGGTAGAGTAGTTCTATTTTTAACTTTTAGAGGAACCTCCATGCTGTTTTCCAGAGTGACTGTATCAGTTTGCATTCCCACCAACAATGTAAGAGGATTCTCCTTTCTCCACATCCTCGCTGACACCTGTTGTTTCCTGTGTTAATTGTAGCCATTCTGACTGGTGTGAGGTGGTATCTCATCCTGGTTTTGATTTGTATTGACATCTTCTTTATCCATTCATCTGTCGATGGGCATCTGGGCTTTTTTCATAGTTTGGCTCTTGTGGACATTGCTGCTATAAACATTGGGGTGCAGGTGCCCCTTCACATCATTACATTTGTAATTTGGGGGTATATACATAGTTGTGCAATTGCTGGGACATAGAGTAGCTGTATTTTTAACTTTTTGAGGAAATTCCATACTGTTTTCCAGAGTGGCTGTACCAGTTTGCATTCTCACCAACAGCATATGAGGGTTCCCCTTTCTCTGCATTCTCACCAATATTTGTTGTTTCCTGACTTGTTAATTTAGGCTTTCTGATTGGTGTGAGGTGGTATCTTTTTGTGGTTTTGATTTGCATTTCCCTGATGCCGAGTGATGTTGAGCATTTTTTCATGTGTCTGTTGTCCATTTGGATGTCTTCTTTGGAGAAATATCTGTTCATGTCTCTTGCCCATTTCTTGACTGGATTATTTATTCTTTTGTGTTGAATTTGATAAGTTCTTTATAGATGTTGGATATTTACCCTTTATCTGATAAAGCATTTGTAAATATCTTCTCCAATTCTGTCAGTTGTCTTGGTTTTGTTGACTCTTTCCTTTGCTGTGCACATGGTTTTTATCTTGATGAAGCCCCAATACCTCATTTTGCCTTTGTTTCCCTTGCGTTTGGAGACATGTCTAGCCAGGAGTTGCTGTGGCTGAGGTCAAAGAGGCTGTTGCCTGTGTTCTCTTCTAGAATTTTGATGGATTCCTGTCTCACGTTTATGTCTTTCATCCATTTTGAGTTTATTTTTGGGTGTGATGTGAGAAAGTGGTCCAGTTTCATTCTTTTCATGCAGCTGTCCAGTTTTC
The DNA here is from genome assembly GCA_028534135.1 of Potos flavus. Lineage (NCBI taxonomy): Eukaryota > Metazoa > Chordata > Mammalia > Carnivora > Procyonidae > Potos > Potos flavus. The sequence goes on along the minus strand of CM052899.1, from coordinate 123,679,206 downwards.
CCACTATCATTCGTTTAAGAGACTGTCTTTTTTTCTACTGGATATTCTTTTCTGCTTTGATGAAGATTAGTTAATCATATAGTTATGGGTCCATTTCTGGGTTCTCTATTCTGTTCCACGGATCTCTGTGTCTGTTTTTGTGCCAGTCTTGATGACTACAGCTTTGTAATAAAGTTTCAAGTCCAGAATTGTGATGCCTCCAGCTTTGCTTTTCTTTTTCAAGATTGCTTTGACTATTCAGGGTCTTTTGGGGTTCCACACAGACTTTAGAATTGTTCTAGCTCTGTGAAAAATGCTGGTGGTGTTTTGATAGGAAATGAGTGCATTAAATGTGTAGATTGCTTTGGGTAGTACAGACATTTTAACAGCATGTGTTCTTCCAATCCATGAGCATGGAATGGTTTTCCATTTCTTTGTGTCCTCTTCAGTTTGTTTCATAAGTGTTCTTCAGTTTTCAGAGTACAGAGCTTTTACCTCTTTGGTTAGGTTTATTCCTAGGTATCTTATGGTTTTGGGTGCAATAGTAAATGGGATCGAGTCCTTGATTTCTGTTTCTGCTGTTTCATTATTGGTATATAGAAATGCAACAGATCTCTGTAGGTTGATTTTATACCCTACAACTTTGCTGAATTTGTGTATCAGTTCTAGCAATTTTGGGTGGAGTCTTCTAGGTTCTCTACATAGAGTATCATGTCACTATGAATAGTGAAAGTTTGATTTTTTTTCCTCGCCAATTTGGATGCATTTTATTTCTTTTTGTTGTCTGATTACTGAGGTTGAGACTTTCAGTACTAAGTTAAATAACAATGGTGATAGAAGACATCCCTGTCTTGTTTCTGACTTTAGAGCTCAAGCTGTCCGTTGAGGATGATATGAACTGTGGGTCTTTCGCATATGTTGGGCCTTCATGATGTTGAGGTTATGTTCCCTCTATTACTACTTTGTCGAGGTTTTTAATCAAGAATGGATGCTGCATTTTGTTAAGTGCTTTTTCTGCATCTATTTAGAGGATCATATTCTTATCCTTTCTTTTATTTTTTTAAAGATTTTATTTATTTAGAGAGAGTGCGCCTGAGTAGGGGGAGGAGTAAAGGGAGATGGAGAGTGAGAATTTCTAGCAGACTCTGCACTGAGAGTAGAGCTTGATCTCATGACCCTGAAATTATGACCTGAGCTAAAATGAAGAGTTAGATGCTTAACTGACTGAGCCACTCAGATGCCCCCTGTCTTTTCTTTTTTTAAAGTGGTATATCACATTGATACTTGAATATTAAAACACCCTTATGGCCCAGGAGTAAATCTCACTTGATTATGGTGAATAACTCTTTTAATGTACTGTCGGATTTGATTTGCTAGTATCTTGTTGAGAATTTCTGCATCCATTTTCATCAGGGGTATTGGCCTATAATTCCCCACTTTACTGGGGTCTTTGGTTTTGGAATTAAGGTAATGCTGGCCTCATGGAATGAATTTGGAAGTTTTCCTTCCATTTCTACTTTTTGGAACAGTTCGAGAAGAGTAGGCATTAACTCTTCTTTAAATGTTTGGTAGAATTCCCTTGGGAAGCCACCTGGCCTGGGCTTTTGTTTGTTGGGAGACTTTTGATTACTGATTCAATGTCTTTGCAGATTATGGGTCTGTTCAAATTTTCTATTTCTTTCTGTCTCAGTTTTGGTAGTTTGTATGTTTCTAGGAGTTTATCCAGTTCTTCCAGATTGCCTAATTTGTTGGCATATAATTTTTCATAATATTCTCTTAAAATTGTATTTCTGTGGTGTTGGTTGTGATCTCTCCTCTTTCATTCATGATTTTATTTATTTGGGTCCTTTCTCTTTTCTTTATATAAGTCTGGCTAGAGGCTATCAATTTCATTGATTCTTTCCAAGAAAAAGCTCCTAATTTCATTGATCTGTTCTATTGGCTTTTTTTTTTTTCTTTCTGTATCATTTACTTCTTCTCTAATCTTTACTATTTTCCTTCTTCTGCTGGCTTTAGGCTTTATTTGCTGTTCCTTTTCTAGTTCCTTTAAGGTTATAAGGTTAAATTGTATGTTTGAGGCTTTTCTTGCTTTTTGAGGTAGGCCTGTATTGCAATATATTTCCCTGTTAGGGCTGTCTTTGCTGTGTCCTAAAGGTTTTGGACTGTTGTGTTCTCATTGTCATTTGTTTCCATGCATTTTTAAATTTCTCCTTTAATTTCCTGGTTAAGCCATTCATTCTTTAGTAGGATGTTCTTTAACCTCTGTATATTTGCAGTCTTTCCAAATTTTTCTTGTGGTGACTTCAAGTTTAAGGGCATTGTGGTCTAAAAATATGCATGGCATGATCTCAATCTTTTTGTACTTGTTGAGGCCTGATTTGTCACCCAATATGTGATCTGTTCTGGAGAATGTTCCATGTGCACTTGAAAAGAATGTGTATTCTGTTGCTTTAGGAGGAAATTTTCTGAATGTATCTGTTAAGTCCATCTGGTCCAGTGTGTCATTCAAAGCCATTGTTTCCTTTTTGATTTTCTGTCCACTGCTGTAAGTGAGGTATTATAGTCCCCTACTACTGTTGTATTGTTATCAATGAGTTTCTTTATGTTTGTTATTAATTGATTTGTATATTTGGATGCTCCCAAGTTGAGGGCATAAATATTTATAATTGTTACATTTTCTTGTTGGATAGACCCCTTTATTATGATATAGTGTCCTTATTCATGTCTTGATACAGTCTTTGGTTTAAAATCTAGTTTGTCTCAGATATGTGGAGCTACTCTGGCTTTTGACGTCCATTAGATGATAAATTGTTCTCCATCCCCTCACTCTTAACCTGCAGGTGTCCTTAGGTCTCAAATGGGTCTCTTGCAGGCAACATATCAATGGGTCTTGCTATTTCATCCATTCTGATACCCTATGTGTTTTGATTGGTACATTTAGTCCATTTACATTCAGAATGATTATTGATGATATGAAATTAGTGCCATTGTATTACCTGTAAAGTCGGTGTTTCTGGAGATTTTCTCTATTCCTTTCTAGTCTTTGTTGCTTTTGGTCTTTCTTTCCCACTCAAAGAGTCCCCTTTAATATTTCTTGCAAGGCTGGTTTAGTGGTCATGAACTCCTTTAATTTTTGTTTATCTGGGAAACTCTTTATCTCTCCTTCTATTTTGAATGACAGCCTTGCTGGAGAAGGTATTCTTGGTTGCATATTTTTCCCATTCAGCACATTGAATATATCATGTCACTCTCTTCTGGCCTGCCAAGTTTCTGTGGAGAGATCCGCTAACCTTATTTGTCTTCCTTGGTATGTTAGAGTTTTTTTTTTTTTCCCTTACTGCTTTCCGGACTTTTTCCTTATCTATGTATTTTCCAAATTCTGCTATATGTCTTAGTGTTGGCCTCCTTTTGTTGATTTTGATGGGAGTGCTCTGTGCTTCCTGGATTTGGATGTCTGTTTCCTCCCCCATTAGGGAAGTTTTCTATAATTTGCTCAAGTAAACCTTCTGCCCCTTTTCTCTCCCTTTTTCTGGGACTCCTATGGTATGAATGTTATTACACTTGATGGAGTTGCTAAGTTCCCTAAGTTTACACTCTTGATCCAATATTTTTCTTTCCCTCTTCATTTCAGCTTCATTATTTTCCATAATTGTTTAAAGATTTATCTGAGAGAGAGAGAGGAGAGAGAGGGAACATGAGCAGGGGGAGAAGCAGAGGGAGAGGGACAAAGCAGACTCCCTGCTGAGCATAGAGCCTGACACAGGGCTTGATCCTACCCCGAGATCATGACCAGAGCTGAAGGCAGATGCTTAACCGACAGCCACTCCGGTGCCCCTATTTTCCATAATTTTATCTTCTGTATCACTTATTTGTTCTGCTTCTTCCATCCTTCATTCCTTACTTCCAGTCAGTTTTGCATCTCGGTTATAGCATTTTTAATTTCAGCCTAATTTTTAGGTTTTTTTTTTTTTTTATCTCTGTGCTAAGGGACTCCCTGATGTCTTTTATGCTTTCCTCAAACCCAGCTAGTATCCTTATGATTGTTGTAATTTCTGGCTCAGGAATATTACTTATATCTGTTTTGTTTAGATCCCTAGCTGAGATCTCTTCTTGTTTTCTCTTTTGAGGTGAATTCCTCCATCTTGGCATTTTTTTCTGGACCTGTGTCTTCTATGTATTAGGAAAGCCTGTTAGGTTTTCTGCCTGAGAATAAAGGCTTATATTTAAGAGGTCCTATACTGTCCAGGGCCTGGTGCTTCAGAACGTGTTTCTGATATATCCTGTGTGTGTGCACTCTGCTGTTATGTTTTGGCCACTCTTTCCCTCAGGTTAGTCCTCTGCAGAGTTTATCCTTGCCTGCGGTGAGGAGTGTTTGGACCTTGTCCAGTGTGTGGTGAGTTTTAACTCGGTGTGTTTTGGTCGGCTTGTTAAAAGAGACTAAATCCTGTTTCCCCGAGAACCTAAACTTTGCAGCACTCAATGGTCAGTATACTTGGTGTGTGGCAGTGTTTTGGGCTGGTCTTCTGTGGAAGGGGCCCACTTTCTGCTCTCTGACTCTTAAGCACCCTTGCCCTGGTTTAGAAGCACGGGCAGAGCCCAGGGGGGTGGGGCTTGATGTAAGCGGCGCAAGCCTCCACTGTCTGCTCACTGAAGTCCATCAGTGCTTATGTGGGGAGGGGGGGGGGAGCAATGTCATGAGCCTGCTCTGTCCTCAGAGAGGGGAGTTTGCACCCGTTGCTGTTCCTGAAGCCCTTACAGAAGAGCGAACAGTCTCCCCTTGTTTGTCCCAGATTTCCCTCAGATCCCTGCCTTCACCCTGTCTGTGTCTGAGCCATCTGCCCACCCGGCAGCACTGTGCTTCTGTGTTTTATCTCAGGACGGCCAGCTGGGTTTCAAAACTCCAAATCTTAGGGACCTTGCATGCCACACTGATCCTCTGGGGGAGGGTCTTGCAGTGGTACAGATGGTGCCAGTTTGTCCCAGAAGGGCAGTTGCACTGAGCATGGGCTTGGAGTACATGGCAAAGAATAGCAAAAAGCTGGTGTCTCGGTTAGCGGTTAGCGGCCCATAGCAGGCGTCTCTGCTCCTATGCTAATGAACCAGATAGCTCAATGGCACCTGCTGGCTCTTTTGTCCCTGGAGAGGCAAGGCCATGTCTCCCAAATGCACTGCAAGAAGAGGGAACTATCTCTCACAGGGTGACCCCAGGGAGCTTCAGACCACACTTTCTGCTCCCAGGCCTCTTCTCTCTTTCTCTGCAGGAGCACCTCTGTACCTGCCAGGCTTCACCCAGTGATCGCATGGACTTCTAAAACTTTAGTCTCTGAGCTCAGCCTTGTAAAAACTTGCAATAACCAACCCCTCTCGTTTTCAACATCAGTGGTTTTGGAGAAGTGTTTTTCTTGTTTAATGCCCTGCACTCTCTTCTCTCTCTCTCTTCTCTCTCCCTGATCAGCACTCCTCTCTTCCCTAGCACTCGCTATTCTTTTCTCCCGCAAATCACATCTCCACATCTCCTACCTTCCATGACGTGGCCTCTTTTCTCCCTCTAGTTATACAGTTGTTCTCTCAGTCCTCAGATTGATTTCCTGATATTTGAATGATTTAGTATTTATCTAACTGTGTTTAAGGTATGAGGCAAGCATAGGGTTCTCCTACTACTCTGCCCTCTTTAACTCCCTAATCATTCAGTTTAAATTGCAAACTCTGCATGTACTCCCAATTTCCCTTGTAATACTTCTTTGAAAACCGTAGTACTAGTTTGAAAACTAGAAAAAAAACAACCAAACAAAAAAAACCTGTAGTACTTACTATATTCTAACATACTTATATCATTTGATTATTTATTTTGTTATTTGACTGCCTCCTGCCACATGAATATAAATTTACCAAGGGAAAGATGTTTATTTTGTTCATTAATCTATCCCCCAGTACCTAAAATGGTACAGGAGCATTGTGAGGACTCCTGGGACAGTGCACAGATAGCAGACTGAAACACATCCCCAGTCTTTCTGAAAAAGAGACCTGTTTGTCCAGGAGCTTTGGACTGAGAGGCAGGCTTCTGGTTTGGCACACATAAGGAGGCCTACAAAACTGCTGTTATGGAACAGAGGCCAATTGATGCAGTCTTTGTACTCTCCCTCTGCCTTGCTCAGGCTTGCTAGTATCGTCCAGAGAGGAGCTTACGCCATTCTCTGGTGCCATGATTTTTGCTGTTGATGCCAGGGGATACCTCTCCATCACCTTGGTCTGGTGGTAGCAGTTCCTAGGTCCCATAGGACTATCACCAACAGAATTCTTAAATAGTAGTATCACCCTCAGCGGCTGTCCCAAGAACTACCATAGCAAGAGGCAATAGACTGAGGAACTCAGTCTTTCTGTGAAAAAGGCTTATTAGTTTATTGCCAAAGTTGCAGCCTCGGGCAGGCTTCTGTTACACACACATCTAAGGGCTAAAACCTTCCCTGACACCTCAGAGAGTGGGCATTATCTTTATGCTCTCCCTCTGCTACACTCCAGAGTGCCATCATCCCTCACAGGGGAGTTCTTATATGTGTCTGGTATCCTAGTTTTTATATCTGGTGCCTGGTTTTAGTGGCTATCACCTAGGAAATATCCTTTGATCACTCTCGGCTCTGGTGGCCAGGGGCACTGGCACTCCTGTATCTCATGGGACTGTCACAGTCAGAGTTCTTGGTATGTACCAATCCCAGGAGACTACACAGACCAGATTGAAACACACCCCTAGTCTTTTTGTGAAAGAAGCCTACTTGCTAGTCTTAGAGCTTCAGCCTAAAGGGCAAATTTTAGGTTTGGAACATCTTTAAAGGCTATACAGGTGCTCTCAGTAAATGTGGGCTAGGGAATGCCATGTTTGCACTCTGGCTCACTCATACCTCCCAGGAGGGAGCTCATACACTTGTGTGGAGCCCCAATTTTGTGACTACTTGCCCAGGAGAAAACTCCAGATCATCTGGCTCTGGGAGCCAGTCTGGTCAATTACTGGGACCTATTAAAAATAAAAATAAAATATGCTGTTTGTATAATTACAAAGTTTTGAGAGACAGCTAAGAGCAAGAGCAGTGTCAAACAGTAAGTTTTATCTTCACAAGGCCAGCCTTTTAAGACAGAGAGGTAGTTGTTCCATCTGATGCATAGAAACCAATGTAGGCAGTCAAGCAAAATGAAGAAATAGAGGAATATATTCCAAATGAAAACAGAAAATGAAACTCCAGAAAAAATAAAACCTTAATGAAATGGAGATAAGTAATTTACCTGATAAAGAGCTCAAAGTAATGGTCATAAAGATGCTTACTGAACTTGGAAGAATGAATGAACACAGAACTTTAGCAAAGAGAATTTTAAAAAATGTAAAGATAGTTTAAGGGACTTACAGGACAGCCTGAAGCAGACTAATGTTCACCTATTTATAGGGGTCTCAGAAAGAGAAGAGAGAAGGCAAAAAATTTATTTGAAGAAATAATAACCGAAAACTTCCCTAATCCAGAGAAAGAAACAGACTTCCAAATCCAGGAAGTCGAGAGGATTCCAAATAAGATGAAACTAAAGAGACCCACACCAAGCTACATTATAATTAAAATGTCAAAATTTAAGGGAAAGCGACTCTTAAAAGCAACAAGAGAAAAATAAATTGTTGCCATGTGAGGGGACCCAAATAAGCTATGAGCGTATTTTTCAGCAGAAACCTTGCAAGCCAGAAGGAAGTAAAACAATATATTCAAAGTGCTGGAAGAAAAAAATTTCCAACCAAGAATATGCTACTCAGCAAAGTTATTAATCACAATTGAAGGCGAAGTAAAGAGTTTTCCAGACAAACAAAAGCTAAAGGAGTTCATCACCACCAAATGGCCTTAAAGAAATACTAAAGGGACTTACTAAGTTAAGAAGAAATATAAACAGTAACAAGAAAACATATAAAAAAATATATCTCTGGTAAAGATAAATATTTACTGAAGGGAATAGATTAATCTCTTAAAGCTAGTATGAGGGTTAAAAGACAAATATAGGGGCATCTGGGTGGTTCAGTTGGTTAAGCATCTGCCTTCGGCTCATGTCATGATCCCGAAGTTGCAGGATTGAGCCCCACATCAGACTCCCTGCTCAGTGGGGAGTCTATTTCTCTCTCTGCCCCTCACCCCATTGTGCTCTCTCTCTTGCTTTCTATCTTTCAAATAAATAAAATCTTAAAAAAAAAAAAGACAAATACACCAAATAATACAAAAATACAAAAAATAAATGTAACTACAATAATTAGTTAAGGGATACACATGATATGATGAAAAGATGTTTAATATGACATTAGAAACAAAACATTAGAGGGAGAATAAAAATGTAGACTTTAAAATGCATTCAAGGGGTGCCTAGGTGCCTCAGTGGGTTAAAGCCTCCGCCTTCAACTCAGGTCATGATCTCAGGGTCCTGGGATCGAGCCCCACATCGGGCTCTCTGCTCAGCGGGGAGCCTGCTTCCCCCTCTCTCTCTGCCTACCTCTCTGCCTACTTGTGATCTCTCTCTCTGTCAAATAAACAAATAAAATCTTAAAAAAAATATATATAAAATGCATTCAAACTTTAGTTGCCATCAACTTAAAATAGACTTACAAATTTTTATATGTAGGCCTCATGATTACCACAAAGCAAAAACCAGTAGTGGATGAACAAAAGATAGTGAGAAAGGCATCTTAAACATACCACTAAGGAAAGTCATCAAACCATGATGGAAGAGAGCAAGAGAAGAAAGGAATAGAGGAAGTACAAAACAGCCAGAAAGCAAATAACAAAATGGCAGTAATAAGTCTTTACCGATCAATAATTCTTTGAGTGTAAATAGATTAAATTCTCCAATCAGAAGATGTAGAGTGGCTAAATGGATAAAACAAAATAAGACCCATCTACATGTTACCCCCAAGAGATTCACTTCAAACATAAATACACACACAGACTGAAAATTAAAAGATGGGAAAAGATACTCCATGCAAATGGAAACCAGAAGAAGGCTGGGGACTTGAATACCACCCTTCTTACATCAATAGATCAGACCGCAAAAACTAGGGAAACATTGACCTTCAATCACACATTTGAGCAGATGGACCTAACAGGGATATACAGAACATACCATCCAAAAACAACAGAATACACATTCTTCTCAAGTGCACATGAAACATATCAAGGATATATCAAGTCTTCACAAACTTAAGATTGAATCATATCAGTCATCTTTTCCAAACCCAGTGGTATGAAACTAGAAATCAATTATAAAAAGAAAACTGAAAATTTAATATGTGGATATTAAATATTACTGAACAGCCAGTGGGTCAGTAAAGAATTCAAAAGTGAAATCCAAAAAAATACCTTGAGACAAATGAAAATGAAAATACCAAACCATCATACCAAAAATTATGGGATATAATGAAAAGAGTTCTGGGGAGAAGTTCATAGCATAAATGCCTACCTCAGAAACAAGAAAAATCTCAACCAACTTACACCTCAGGAAACTAGAAAAAGAAGGACAAATGAAGCCCAAAATTAGTAGAAGGAAGGAAATAAAAGTCTGAGGAGAAATAAATAGAGACAAAAAGATGATAGAAAAGATCAGTGAAGCCAAGGGCTGGTTCTTAGAAAATATAAACAAAATTGCCAAACATTTAGCTAAACTCACCAAGAAAAAAAGAGGGCTTAAGTAAAATCAAGAATGACAGAAGAACCACTACGGCTGGTACTACAGAAATACACAGGATCATAAGAGACTATGAACAGTTATATGCTAACACATTGGACCACCTAGAAAAAAATGGGTAAATTCCTAGAAACATAAAAACTTTCCAAACTGAATCAGGAAGAGGAAAAAAATCTGAACAGATCGATTACTAGTAAGGAGATTGAAGCAACAATTTAAAACCTCCCAACAAAATTCCGGGACCAAATAACTTCACCGATGAATTCTACCAAAGAAGAATTAACACCAATCATTCTTGAACTCTTCAAAAATTAAGAGAGAAAGGAACATTCTAAACTCATTTTATGAGGCCAGCATCACCATGATATCAAAACCAGACAGGAAAAGACAATTACTGAGAAGAAAATTGCAGACCAGTATCCCTAATGAACATAGATGCAAAATTCCTCAACAAAATAGTAGCAAGCCAAATTCAATAATACATTAAAAGGGTCATACCCTGTGATCAAGTAGAATTTATTCCAAGGATGCAAGGATGATCCAACATTTACAAATCAATCAGTGTGATACACCACATTAATAAAATGAAGCGAGAAAATCACATGATCATTTAAATAGAAGCAGAAAAAGCATGTGACAAAACTCAATATCCATTTATAATAAAAACTTGCAATAATGTGGGTATAGAGGGAGTGTCTGTCAACATAATGAAGGCCATTTATGACAAGCCCACAACTGACATTACAACCCAGTAGGGTTAAGTGAAAGCTTTTTCTCTAAGACTAGGAACAAGACAAGGATGTCTGCTCTTTTTTTTTTTTTTTGAAGATTTAGTCATTTATTTGAGAGAATGTGTGTGAGTGGGGGATAAGGAGAAGGAAAGGGAGAAAAGCAGACTCCCCACTTAGTGTGGAGCCCAGTGTGAGGCTTGATTCCAGGACCCTGAGATCATGACTTGAGCTGAAATCAAGAGTCGATTGCTTGACCTACTGAGCCATCCAGGAGCCCCAAGGATGCCCACTCTTGCCACTTTTATTCAACATAGTGTTGAAGTCGTAGTCACAGCAATTAGGCAAGAAAAAGACAAAAGTCATCCAGATTGTAGAGAAAGAAGGAAAATTGTCACTCTGCAAATGACGTATTTTATATATAGAAAACCTTAAAGATTCCACCAAAAAAACTGTTAAAACTAGTAAACTAAGTAAAATTGCAGGATATGGAGTCAATATACAGAGGGTTGCCTAGGTGGCTCTGTTGGTTAAGCATCCAGCTCTTGATTTCGGCTCAGGTGGTAATCTCAGGGTCCTGGGATTAAGCCCCAAGGTGGCCTCTGTGCTCAGAGGGGAGTCTGCTCGAGGATTTCTCTCCCTCTCCCATTTCCCCTCCCCCTGCTTGGGCTCTCTCTTTCTCTTAAAAAAAACCAACATAAATAAGTCTTTCAAAGTCAATATACAGAGAAATATGTTGCATTTCTGTACACCAATAACAAACTATCAGAAAGGGAAATTAAGGGGGCACCTTGTGGCTCAGTTGGTTAAACGCCCAACTCTTGATTTTGACTCTGGTTATGATTTCAAGGTTGTGAGATCAAGCTCCACATTCGGCTCCAGAATCAGTGGGGAGTCAGCTTGTGATTCTCTCTCTCTCTCTCCTCTCCCTCTCCCCTTCCCCCCACTTGCATGCATGCTTGCTCTCTCTCTGAAATAAATAAATCTTAAAAAAAGAAAAATTAAAATAATCTCCATTTTCAGTTGCATTAAAATGAGCAAAATACTAGGAATTAACCAAGGAGGAGAAAGACTTACGTACTGAGAAGTATGACATTGATGAAAGAAATCTAAGGAGACACAAATAAATGGAATGATATTCCATGCTCATGGATTAGAAGAATTCAAATTGTTAAAATGTTCATACTACCCATAGCAATCTATAGATTTAATGGAACCTTTATCAAAATTCCAATGGCGTTTTTTTCACAGAAATAGAACAAGCAATTTTAAAATTTGTATAGAACCACAAAAGAATCCGGATAGCCTAAGCAATCTTGAGAAAGAAGAACAAAGCATCAGGCTCCCTGATTTCAGACTATCTTACAAAACTATAGTAATCAAATTAGTATGGTATTGGCGTAAAACAGACACTCAGGGGCACCTAGGTGGCTCAGTCAGTTGAGCATCCAGCTCTTGATCTCAGCTCAGGTCTTGATCTCCGGGTCATGAGTTCGAGCCCCACATTGGGCTCCATGCTGGGCATGGAGTCTACTTAAAAAACAACGACATCTTCTGGGGCACCTGAGTGGCTCTGTCATTTAAGTGACCCCCTTTGGCTCAGGTCATGTTCCTGGGGTCCTGGAATTGAGCCCTGCATTGGGCACCCTGCTCACTCCCTCTTCCTCTACCCTCCCCTGCCGCTCGTGCTCTCACTTGCTGTCTCTCACAAATGAATAAATAAATCTTTATGAAAAAAAGTTAACAACAACAAAAAACGAGACACACAAATCAGTGGAACGGAATAGAGATCCCAGAAATAAACCCATACATATATGGTAAATTAATTTAGGAAAAGGCACCAAGAATATACAATAGGCAAAGGACAGTCTCTTTAATAAATGGTGTTGGGAAAACTGGACCATTTCTTAGGCCACTGACAAAAATTCATTCAAAATGGATTAAAGACTTGAAGATAAGACATGAAACCATAAAAACTCTGGAAGAAAACAGGGAGTAAGTTCCTTGACATCGATCTTGGCAGTAGTTTTTGGATTTGACACCAAAAGTAAAGGCAATAAAAGCAAAAATAAACAATTGGGACTACATCAAACTAAAAAGTTTCTGCACAGCAGAGGGAACCAGTAACAGAATGAAAAGGCAACCTACTGAATGGGAGGAAATATTTGCAAATCATATATCTAATAAGGGTTTAGTATCCAAAATATATGAAGAACTCAGACAATAGCAAAAAAAAAATAATAATCCAGTTTAAAAAATAAACATGCTCCGAATAGACATTTTTCCAAAGAAGACGTATAGAAGGCCAGTGGGCATATGAAAAGATCTTCAAAGTCACAAATAGGGAAATTCAAGTAAACACAACAGTGGGCTATCACATTGCCTCTGTTAGAAGAATGGCTATTATCAAAAAGAACAAAGGGGTTAGACTGCTAGGGGAAAAATACCAAGTGTTGGTGAGGATGTGGAAAAGGGGATCTTTGTGCACTGTTTGTGGTAGTATATATTGGAGCAGCCACTATGGAAAATACAGCCTTGCCATATGACCCAGCAATTTCATTTTTGGGTATTTATTTATATGAAGAAAACAAAACACTAACTTGAAAAAGTATGTATCACCCCCATGTCATTACAGGGGAAATTGAATCTTAAACTGCTTAGCCAGTGCGGTAGGAAGAAGTTAGAGGTTTTGAAGGCTGAAGACGAGAGGTGGGTTTTATAAAAATGGGTGCACTTTAAAATTTAAAATGTTTAGTTGTATAATATATGTATATATGTACACATACAGAGGAAAATACACATAAGTATATAGCGTGGTGAATATATTCACAACTGAATATATCAATATAATCAACACCCAGAACCAAACCAGAACCTAAATAGCATCCCAGATACTCTCGTTCTGCTTCCAGGTATTATTTACTACTCAGAGTAACCAGTATTCTGACTCTAATGTTATAGATGTGTTTTGTTTTATTTTGTTCCCTATCCCAATTAAATCATGGAGTATATACATGTTTGTGTCTCTTCTTTTGCTCAAAAATATTTTGTTAAGATTTATCCACATTTCTTAGATATGATTAGTTTATTTTCAGTGCTACACAAAATTCCATTGTATGAATATAACAATATATCCATTCTACTGTCGTTAGGCATTTGGATGGTTTCCAGTTTGGGACTATTATACATCATGCATTATCTAATACATTATATTAATGTATTTTGATATATATGCATAAATTTCCTAGGACATTTCACAGTTTTTTATCCATAGTGAACTCCCAAGTGTTCTTCAGATTTGCAGTCTATATATTTACTCTGTGTACCTTACTCAAATGGGAACTATAGTTGCAGGTTACCAAATCCGTTCCTTAGTGTTCTCACTAGACTTTTTCTAAAACTTACTTGGATTTTTAACATATATTTTGATTAAGTATGAATATTAATGTGTTTTATCAGATTGTGAGTGCTTTTTAGTACTTTGTTTTACTTGCTTGTGTATCCCAGCAGCTGGCACCGTTACCTGAAAAATAGTAAGCTGGTTGAGTGAATGGTGATAGCCATCATCATTGCCAGAGATTAACACAGCAAGTTCCCTCAGTTATGTGAACCATCTAGTTAGGGTAAAATCCTTGCTTTAGTTTGACATCTCAGAGTCAAAGGGTTAGGAATGGGAGGTGATCACTCTCTGAGAAGCCTACAACAGGGCTCAGAACTGAACATGCTGTGTGGTTAGAGGGCATCGCTGTGGCTTTTCAAGCCTCTTGGAGATTTCATGTGTTAATAGCAGTGATTCCAAAGGATAGTGTGGGGGCCAGATATAAATAGCAGAACACAAATGGGGTAATGTGCCACTGCCAAGCTACTGCTGGGGGTGTTTATAAAAAGAAAAGCATTCCCTTCTCAGCTCTCACTGTCAACAACCTCCCATCCTGAAGACACACTTACCACAACTGAGAGAGTGGGGAAACAGTTTGAGACCTAGCATCATTTAAACCTCCTCCACAGGCAGAAAAGCCAGGTAAACATTTTGACTTATTTACACTCAGACTACATAAGTAACGAATTTCCAGAAAACCCTGATTCAGAGCTTACTTGGCACATACTGCCTTGTGACAGTTATCTGTCAAGTATTACATATATATTTTTTTAAAGATTTTATTTATTTAGTTGAGAGAGAGAGAGAGAGAGAGTGAGAGAGAGCACAAGCTGGGGGAGAGGCAGAGGGAGAGGGAGAAGCAGGCTCCCAGCTGAGCAGGGACCTCAACACAGGGCTTGGTCCCAGGACCTTGGGATCCTGACCTGAGCTGAAGGCAGACACTTAACCGACTGAGCCACCCAGGCGCCCCTGTCAAGTATTATATTTCAAATCTTTTTTGGAAAGTGAAGTTCAACACAAAAATGGCATTTTGGTTGGATATTTTAGTATCTCTAGTGGAAGAAACTGTGCCTGAGTAAAGATGAGAATGTGGGGCCTAAGAGAGGACTCTCCTTTTTCTATGCTGTTCATTCCCAATTGCAGATGCCAGAATATGGTGCTTGGTAGGATAAAGTAGAGATCTCAGTTCAGTTCCAGTAATGTCAGCTTTGTTGTAGGTATGTGAAAGGAACCAACATTTAATTGAATCAGATAATGGCTGTGAAACAGCTTCAGCTCTTGAGAGCCTCTCACCCTCCTGTTTACTTCTTTCATTCTTCTAAATAATGGGACAAGTATTGGGCATTTGGCCAGAAGAGTTGTTTAATCTTATTAGAATTGCTGTCTACCTAATTTTTTCTTATTTTCATTCCTGCCATCAGAAATTTATGCAAGACACTTGTTTTATCCTTGGGCTTCTCTTGAATCTGAGGATTTGGGGGAAGGAGGCCCCCTTGGGTAAACCTCCAGTTAGTACCACTACTAGTCTCGTCATTCCCTCCATCCTACCCAGATGGGTGTGACTTAGTTTGCAAAGAGAATAAAAGAATGGATGATGTGCATGGGCCATAACTACTAGGGAATTTTTGGAAACTGGGAGCTAGTAGATCACCAGTCTGAAGTGGTTGTTTTTTAGTTTATGTTTTTAGTTTATTATGCTGAGGGGAAATTCAGGGAGAGGAAGAAAATATGACTACCAGTGACTGTCTATGGTGGGAGAGAAAACATGGCTGGAAGAGAATGGAAATGGACAGATTTAATCTTGAGCAAATTTCTGAAGTTCTCTGAGTTTTTGTTTCCCTATCTGTAGAATGAGAATGTTAGGCCACCAGACAGAATCTAATGGCCCTAACAGCCATTGGAAATTTACTGATGATCACTTCCTGACCATCATGATACCTACTCTCACCCTGAATGAAACACATCTAGTGTGTCATCCTGCCCTCCTTCCCTAAGCCTCTTTTTTAAGTCTGCTAAATTGGAATTTCTTCATTTTAATTTAGAAGAGAAAAATGAAGACAGGACATTTTGATATGGTCACCATGCTGCTGGCAGCTCTGATTCTAATGGACATTTTCCAGGTAATGTTGGGAATGGGAACTATGTGGTCATTGGAATGGGAACTCTTGATATAATATTGCCTGAGGCATTTGTGTGGGTTGATGTTGGAAATGAGAGTGACTAGAATAGATAGAATAGGTAAATTTGTTTTTTTGTTTTGTTTTGTTTTTTGTTTGAGGGTTTTTTTAAAATTTATTATTATTATTATTATTTGGTAAATTTGTTTTTTACAAGTAGCTTTTATCTTTTCATTTTACACATTAGATATGGGCTAACTATAGAAAGTTGAAAAAATTAAAATTAAGCAAACAGAGGAAAGTAAAAATCATCCACAATCCCTCCACTTAGAGGGAAAGGCTCTTAATCTGTTGGTGTATAGTCTTCTTGGCTTTTGTGTGTGTGTGTGTGTGTGTGTGTGTGTGTGTGTGTGTGTGTAATTTAGAAAAATGGGTTCACACTGTACAAAGTATTATTTTACTTTGCTTTTTAAATTACTACTGTACTGGGGCACCTGGGTGGCTCAGTGGGTTGAGGCTCTGTCTTCGACTCAGGTCATGGTCTCAGGGTCCTGGGATCGAGCCCCGCATCGGGCTCTCTGCTCAGTGGGGAGCCTGCTTCCCCCTCTCCCTCTGCGTGTCTCTCTGCCTACTTGTGATCTCTTTCTCTCTGTCAAATAAAAAAAAAAAATTACTACTGTACTATATGTCTATGTCACTAAGTATTCTTAAAATATGTATTTTGTCCAAATAAGATGACACTGCGGTGTTTGGTTATGTATGTTTTATTGAACTATATAATGACCATTTTTCACATCTGGTGTTCTTTTTTTCTGATAAAACTTTTATGATTTTATTTTTTGCAGTTGAATCTTTAAATGTTCTGTAACATATTTTTATGTAAGATATGAGTGAACTATCTCATTTGATTTCTTTCCCCACAATGTTAACTGTTACATCACTACTGAATATTTTTCCACTGTTTTGAAGTGCCTTCTTTATTAAGATATGTTAAATTCTTAAAATTTTATTTTTGAATTTAATATTCTGATCCCTTGTCAATAGAATCATTGTCCTATTGCTTGTACTACAGTATGATTTTTTAAATTGAGGTATAATTTACATATAAAAAACCCCCACCATTTTAAAGTACATAATTCAGTGGTTTTCATAAATATAAATTTATATGAATTCATTAAGATGAGTATTTATATGAATTTCATAAACATAAATTCACTGTGTTGTACAACCATCACCACTATCTCATTACAGAACATTCCCATCATCCCCAAAAGAAGACCCGTAGCTACCAGCAATCAGTCCCAATTCCCTCTTTCCTGCATGCTTTGACAGCCATTATTACGTTCTGTTTCTGTGGATTTGCGTTTTCTGGATATTTCACCTGAATGTAATCATACAGTATCTGGCCCTTTGTGTGGCTTCTTTCACTTAGTGTATTGTTTTCAAGGTTCATCCATGTCGTAGCATATACTAGTACTTCATTACTTTTTAAAGCTGAATAATATTCCATTGTATGGTTATGCCACATTTTGTTTATCCATTTATTAATTTTTTAAGATTTTATTTATTTGAGAGAGCATGAGCAGGAGTGCGGGGAGGGGCAGAGAGAGGGGGGAAGCAGACTCCCCATAAGCAGGGAGTGCGAGATCAGGACCTGAGCCAAAGGTGGACGCTTAACCAACTGAGCCAGCCAGGGACCCCTATGCCTTTATTAATCGATGGACATTTGAGTTCTCACTTTTTAAAGGCTCTTAGGATTGAATAATCCTGCTTCGAACTTTCATGTACAGATTTTTATGTGAACATGTTTTCAGTTCTCTTGGGTATATACCTATGAATAGAATTGCTGGGTCATATGGTAACTTTATGTTTTCCACAGTGGCTGCACCATTTTATATTCCCACCAGCAATGTATGAGGGTTCAGTTACTCTACATCTTTGCCAACACTTATTTTCCTTTTTTTTCCCTTTACGATTATAGCCATTCTAATGGCTGTGAAGTGGTATCTCACTGTGATTTTGCTATGCATTTTTAGCATTCTTTTGTAATATAATTTTCATGTATGTTTTGTGAATGTTCCATAATTTGTTTAACCAGTTTCTTTTCATTAACATTTAGGTCATTTCCACGTTTTTTGGTAATATTTTTGTAATAACTTTTTGCTAATTAAATTTCATTAGTATGGGCTTTTGTTTCAATGGATAAAACAGGAAGAAAATATAATCAGTGTGTTCACCTAGCCTTTTGGACATGTCCCTTAACGTCTATTCAGTTGTCCCTGAATGGTAGTGGCATTTGTGAACTTTTTCACTGCTCAAGGCACTCACTGTACAGAACACACAATCAACTGTGGCTTTGAGCCAGAAAGACTTAATGTCTAAAATTAGACCTGTGGAGACTGGTTAGAGGCATAGGAAAAGACAGGAACATACTGGACAGGATAGAATAGGATATGACTCTGATATGATGTGACTCAGATATGATGTGAGAAATGTGGGAGGTGGTTTCAGGGTGTGATGTGTTATACTGAAGTCTTGAAGATGAATCAGTATTAGTGCCCAAGATACACTGTGGTACATTCTGTGCTGCAGAGGAAGGTGCATTTCTTGGCTAGGAGATGGCAGTGATTTAATCTCCTAGAGCTCAGATTCCCACTTCAGGAAACTCAGTGACTTCCCCAGCAGAATATTGTGTGGCTGGTAATAAAGACAGTGTCTGATGCTGGCCCAGTTTCTTCATTTGTAAAATGATGTTAAGAATTGTCTGCCCAACATTTCATAATAGTTGTTAGGAAGAGAAAATTAAAGTCTTCTGAAAGTGCTACATAAATGTTAGTGGTCTTTGTCATTGGGAACAGGACATTTTGTTTAAGAGGACAGACTCTGGGGCCAGATTGTGTGGCTTCAAATCTCAATTTCAGACAAGTTACTTTATCTGTCTTAGTTTGCTCATCCTTAAAAAGGGACTAATAGTATCTACCACACAGGGTTGACATGAAGATTAAATGAGTTCATTAATATATAGGAACACTTAGTGCTTGGCATACAGATGACACCCTGAAGAAGTTTGTTAGATCTTAGTGATGGAGTGGCCATAGAGGGTGACTGAGAAGAAGATACCTAGGAAAACTCAAAAATGATGGTGGGTCTGTGTAAGGACCAGGTTGTTGTTGGTGGTTGTAGGCGGTAAGATAAGTTTGCTCTTGACTATTATTTTTAAAGATTTTATTTATTTATTTGACAGACAGAGAGACAAGAGATCACAAGTAGGCAGAGAGTCAGTCAGAGAGGGGGAAGCAGGCTCCCCGCTGAGCAGAGAGCCCAGTGCAATGCGGGGCTCAATTCCAGGACCCTGAGATCATGACCTGAGCCGAAGGCAGAGGCTTTAACCCACTGAGCCACCCAGGTGCCCCTGCTCTTGACTATTAACAGTTGAAGGGTCTTTGTGCAATTCAAGTGGAGTTACCAAGTAGGCAGGTGATAATAAGGGTCTGACACTTACAGGGACAGGTCAGAGGTATTTAGATGATAATTGACACCATGGGCATGTATATAATTGCCTAAGGGTAGAGTTGAGAGTTAAAAAATAAGTAGCCGTGAGAAATTCCCAACATTTAATGGCCAATAGAATATGTTGGATCTTCAAAAGAATCTAAGAGGTGTTGCCTTAGCAAGAGCTGTTTGGTTGGAGGAATGGGGGTGGGAAGCCGATTGAAGAGGTTTGAGGTATGAGTGGAAATGAAATAGAGATAGCAAGGGTAGACTTTTCTTTCTAGAAGTTTGTCTGTGAGGGGGAGAAAAGAGATAGTAGGAAGCAGATAGTTAGCCTGGGATATTTATTTTGCTTTTTAAAGTTGTTTATCTCTCTCTTTCCCCCTTCTCCCTCCCCTCACCCCTGCCATACACACTTTCACTCACACACTCACACACACACTTTTTCAGAATCATTCATGAGTTAAAAAAAAAAAAAATCATTCACACAGAAGCTGCAACTTTAATAGCTCCTAAGGGTCTTTATAAAGTTTTCAGCCGAAATCTCCTGCTTAGGTTGCAGCTTAGGCCACCAATGTACTATTACAAGTATAGAATAGTGGAAAGAGAAAATGATGAGGGCATTATCCTTTTATTTGTAGAAACCCTTAAATGGTGTCCCTGGGCAGATTTTCTTGTCCCGTGTTTTGATCCATAGGCCAGAGTACAGGTTCTTATTTTAGAGAATTTCTTTTTCTTTAGTGCCCACAGTTCTTGGTCATGCCACTTCGAAGAATGAAGAGGTAGATCAGATGAAGAGTGGTGGTCAGCAAAGCAAAGTTTATTGAGCGATAGCAAAGTGATTGTACAAAGCCTCTGAAGAGGGAGGGGACCCGAGAGGGTTGGCCCGGGAGTTTCTCTGTCTAGGGGTTTTAATGGGCTTGTCGGCAGGCCGTTTTAATCTGATTAACCCTCTGGTCACCTAGTCAGATTTTTGTCATCTATCTATCACGTGGGAAAGGGTGGAGTGCTCTTTCCGGGGGTGGTGTAAAATTCTTTTAAGGGTGGTCTCGTCTTGGGGGGCGAGACGAAGGGGGGTAGGGGGGTCGTCTCTGCCTGCCTTTCTTCCAACTATCCTTTATTAATTTAGTTCACTTGAGTATTTTGCTAGTTACTATGCTGGAAGCTTGGAATTCAAGAGGTAAATGTGACACAGATCCTGCCCTTGAGGAGCTTACAGTATAATACATGTATTCCTATCATGAAATAATGAAAATAACCACAGTGTGTTGAAGGCTTAATAGGTGGTAGGCAGTGTGGGTAAGGGCTTTGCATATATTCATTTTATGATTAGTTCTTTATAACAGTCCTGCAGTTAAGATATTACTTCCTTTATCCTCATTTTTAGATGAGAAAATCGAAGCTTAGAAATGTAAAGTAACTTTCCTGTATCTAGTTAATATCTAGTTATGGAATCTGAACCTAGATTTGTCTGGCTCCAAGCTAGTGCTAATTATATTATACAACCCCATTTATTGTTACATATATCATTTAAAGGTACATTAAGCCTTTTTCAGTTGAGTGTCGCAGAAACACAATTTCAACTAGCTCAAGCAAATAGGAAATCTTTTGATTGTTATGACCAAGGTAGATTGCAGTCTTTAGGTACAGCTAAACTCAGGGCCTTAACTAATGTCATTGGGGCCTCATCTTTCTTCCTTTCCTCTCTGCAAGCCTTCCTTTGTTGGCTTTATTTACAGACAGGATTCTCCATGAAACTATAAAGGATAACTATTGGCTGCCCCAAGCCAATATTACCCTTAGAGCTTATGGTTGTAGAGGAAGAAAGCTTTTTTTCTCCCCCCTGGGAGTGCTCTGGTTTTTAAACCTGCATCACTGGGACACCCGGGTGGTTCAGTCAGTTAAGCATCTGATTCTTTTTTTTTTTTAAATTAACATATAATGTATTATTAGTTTCATGGGTACAGGTCTGTGATTCTTCAGTCTTATACAATGCACAGTGCTCCCCACAACACATACCCTCCCCAATCTCCATAACCCAGGCACCCCATCCCTTCCACCTCCCCTCCCCTCCAGCAACCCTCAGTTTGTTTCCTGAGCTTAAGAGTCTCTTATGGTCTCTTATGGTTTGTCTCCCTCTCTGGTTTCTTCTTGTTTCATTTTTTCCTCTCTTCCCCTACAGTCCTGTCTTATTTCTTAAATTCTGCATATCAGTGAGATTGTACGATAATTGTCTTTCTCTGATTGACTTATTTAGCATAATACCCTCTAGTTCCATCCACATCATTGGAAATGGCAAGATTTCAATTTTTGATGGCTTGCATAATATTCCATTTGTGTGTGTGTGTGTGTGTGTGTGTGTGTGTACACACACTGCATCTTCATTATCCATTCATTTGTCGATGGACATCTGGATTCTTTCCATAGTTTGGCTATTGTCGACATTGCTGCTATATACATTGGGGTACAGGTGCCCCTTCGGATTACGACATTTGTATCTTTGGGGTATATACCCAGTAGTAAGCATCTGATTCTTGATTTCGGCTCAGGTCATGATCTCTGATTTCAGCTCAGGTCATGATCTTAGGGTTGTGAGATTGAGCCCCATGGGGCTTCATGCTGCTGAGTGTGGATCCTGCTTAAAATTCTCTCTCTCCCTCTCCCTGTGCCCCTCCCCACCCTGCCTGTTCACATGCTCTCTCTCTTTTGCGTGAGTGCACTCTCTCTCTCTCAAAAGAAAGAAAGACCCCTGCATCAATGCTTATCATTGGAACAAAGGTGCAGACCAGTTCTACCCAAACCATGTGGGGAAATCCTCAAAGGAAAATGAATACTATTTACCATTATGTATTTATCATGTACAGTATTTCACACATGATATTTCAGAATCATTCAGCAGTGTTAAGGGGTTGAGAAAATCTAAGAATTTTGTTCAAAGCCAGGACTGCCACCCATTTCTTTATTTTCACACTTACTCTTTTCTCTGCACCGTAAAGTTCAGATGAATGAATTACAGGCATAATCGTTTCCATATTTCTCATTGCTAACATTTACTGTTTCATACAGAGATCACAGCTGAGAAAAGTTATCGGTAACAGTGGAATATACTTCCTACATAAAAAATCATGTCCAAAAAAAAAATCATGTCCAAAGTTGGTTCTAAGCAAGGGAGAGATTCTAGGCAGGGCATGAGAGGGTGGAAACAGTAAGGGAGAGAAAGTGATATACACCAAGTGTCTCATTTCAAGAGTATTAATTTCCTTTTCCTTTTCTTTTGAAGGTGAAGGCTGAAATGTTAGACATGGCAGATAATGCATTTGATGATGAGTACCTAAAATGCACTGGCAGAATGGAAGTCAAATATGTTCCCCAGTTGCTCAAGGAGGAAAAAGCAAGCCATCAGCTCTTGAAGGATGTGTGGGAAAATGCAGAAGCCAAATGGGAAGCCCAGAAGACTCGCATCTTTCTCCCTATGAGTTTTAAAGATAACCATGGAATAGCACTGATGGCATATGTTTCCGAAGCTCAAGAGCAGACTCCCTTTTACCATATGTTCAGTGAAGCTGTGAAGACGGCTGGCCTATCTCGAAAAGATTATATCTATGACTTCCAGTTCAAAGCTTTTCATTTTTATCTGACAAGAGCCCTGCAGTTGCTGAGAAGACCTTGTGAGGACAGTTACAAAACTGTGGTCTATAGTGTAAGCCAGGATATCTCATTTACATTTGGAGGGCTAAGCCAAGCCAGGTTTGGCCGTTTCACCTTGGCATATTCAGCCAAACCTCAAGCTGCTGATGACCAACACATTCTGTTAACCATCCACACATGCTTTGGAGTTGCCATTGAAAATTTTTTTGATAAAGAAAGTGAAAGAATTATTTTAATACCCCCGAATGAGATTTTTAATGTGTCACAGGATGGGGCCAGCAATAACCTTATCCTTCAAAGCACAAACAAAACCTGCAGCCATTATGAGTGTGCTTTTCTAGGTGGTAAGTGTTTCTGTTCTGTCTGTGCTTGTCTGGTAGGGAAGGAGTGGGATTCTTAGGACCAGGGAAATGTCAGGAAAGAAACTGACAGATGTGTGAAAGGAAAAATGACATTGAGGGTCTCTAGGTCCTTTCATATCAGTAGTTTTTTTCCCTCATAATTTAATTTTATCAAAATAATACATTGTAGCATTCTGAAAAGTTAAAGAAATAAAATACTATAAGGCAATGGTTCTCAACTGGGGCAATTTTGCCCTGAGGGTAATTTGGTAATAACTGGAATTTTTAACTGTCACAGTCATCCCGAGTTGCTAC
>CM052899.1:123632244-123655411 GCA_028534135.1 Potos flavus | reverse complement strand
CATGTTCAAGACAAAAAGAAAGGAAGTGGGATGGCAGCTAAATCTGCCTATTTAATCAGGAAAGTAAAAGCTTTCCCAGAAACTGCTAGTAGATTTCTGATTACATATCCTTGACTAGAACAGCTATTTGATAATTCGTAACTTGAAGAAAAGCTTGGAAAAGAGGAAATTACCTTTTCCAGCCTCTCTGATATAGGGAGGCAAGGAGAAGGGAGTTAGAAATAGCTGTCATGTCAATAAACCAAATGTATCTAATAACCACCACCCTACACTCCTCCTCAGTGTTTGTGTATTTCTCCTTTCCCAGACTCCCAGTCTAATAAAGACTGGTACCTTTTCATTTATTTATTTTAAGATTTTATTTTTTTTTAATTTGAGAGAGAGCACAAGGGGGGAAGGGGCAGAGGGAGAAGCAGACTCTCCACTGAGCAGGGAGCCCAAAGTGGGACTCCATCCCAGGACCCTGATATCATGACTTGAGCCAAAGGCAGGCGCTTAACTGACTGAGCCACCCAAGCACCTCAAGACTGGTACCTTTTTAAATACCTTTTTAACCCCAGGTTATTAGTTAAATGATTTTTTTTGCATCCTTAGTTTTTTATATCCCCTCAGTAATTCACTCCAAATCCTTAGAAATATAAATTTCCACTTAGTACATTTAAACATATCAGATTCTCTCTCTCTCTTAAATATATTCCTTCTTGATTCCCCCTCCTCCCCCATCAAGCTATGATGTACTCTTTAGGTCTGCTGAATATCCTAAAATCTCTCCTCACAACTATAGAGACTTTTTGTTTCTCCCCTGTGAGGAATCCCCTAGATATTGGATTTTCTGCTCTTTCTTAAATTACTTCTTTGTTTGGCAAGGGTATGTGTTCTCCAAAAGTTTTTTGAGAAAAGGGCATAGAGGGAAATTTTTAAGACTTTGCATGTCCGAAAAATCTACCTGTAAGCTTGAATAATAGTTTGCATAGATTCGTATTTCTGTTTTGGAAATAATTTTCCTTGGAATTTTGGATATATTCCTTCATTGTCTTCTGGTTTCTGGTGCTGCTGTTGAAAAGTGTGAAGCCATTCTAATTACTAAAACCTTGAACGAGACCTTATTTTTTTCTTTGGATGGTTTTATAATTTTTCCTTACCCCCAGAATTCTGAAATCTTATGATGTTGTGGCTTGGTGTCTAGGAGCAAAAGGTTAATAAAACCCTTTCTCCTTCCTCCTGTAAAAATGGCCTCCTTTTGATCTTCTGACACTGTTTCTCTCTAATCTACTGAGGTGAAATGACAGCTGTGTAGTCATATAACACCGTGTAATGGTAAACATAGCCCTTCATTGGTAAAGTGCATCTGAGCTGGGAGGGTTGTGAATAAACTATAAATACTTGGGAGAAGCCATAGCTTTGGGCATTCCTGAATGTGGTTTGACATACGCCGGTGTTTTTCTTGCTGAGTCCTGAAACAACACTCATGGACTGGCATAAGAGATACCGTCTTCCTGTGGCATGAGGCTACTAAGCTAGGATGGTTCCTGGACCCACCTTTGTAAGCTTGTTTCCTTGTACCCGAGCTATCATTTTGGGAGCGAAAGAACAGGCCTGGATTACTGTGAGGACTTGCATTGAAGGGATGTATCTGATTTCTGCCCTGCAGCTAAATAGTGTGCTTTCTTGCTTTGCATTCTTCTGCAAAACTGAATAAACTAGTGAAAGGAGTCTTTGGGTCTTCTGAGTGTAACTGTCTAGCTGAACCCAAAACCAGGGCTCCTGATCAAACAGGGTGAGTATTGCAATAGGGCCTCAGAAGTGCGATAGACTTTTAGACTTTGACTCATTGTGGCCAAGGCACTGTGGGATTAAAAAAAAACAGGTATGAAAGTGCTGACGAGACACCATGCCTGTGTCGGGGGCTGATCCACTTATTTAATGGCAGAAGCGTTATGGCCATTGAGGTGCCTGGGGCACAAAATTTAAGGAAAGTCCTTACTCTTAGGGTCATACACTTGTACCATCTGCAAACTTGCATGATTCTAAGAGTGAGAGCCTTTTTAAATTTTGCACTCATGGGCACCTCATTTGCCTCACCCCCGTTTGGACCTGAGTTGCAAGTGAATGAAACTAACTATTCATCTTGAGAGGGCAGATGAAGACTGAAGCGAGTAAATTTGTATTGAGAGGAAAAGTGCCCATTCCCCTCACCAACCATATAGTGGACCTGACCAAAAACTAAGCCAGTCAGAGCTGGCTCATACCAGCTCATGGAAGCTGATTGTGGGCATACATCTCTTCCCAGTTCCTCATACATCACAGTAGCTTGAAATTGGCCATGGTTGAGAGCTTTACCATGGAAATCATTGAACAGTACAAATCAGGACCCCACCACCCACCCCAAAACCTCTTCAACTAAACTAACACATCACAGTCAGAAACCCAGTTGTAGCTGGGCTGACAGAATGATTCCACTTTGGTGCTCCTGATGCATTCAGCCAAATGCCATTTGTGGAGGCACTGGTTTTACAGAAACCCTGGCTGCAGTAGATAGAGGCCAAATCAGTCACTGGTTGATGGAACCCACAGAGTTGTTCGTGAGTGGGATTATGATGAACAAAAGGGATGGAACCATTGGATTGATTGAGAATGAGCCAGGGCTCAGGTCTGCATGAGGAAGTGCAGTATGAGCTCACGTGAGGAGGGGAGGAGAGAAATATGCACACGGCTGTGGGTATGCCCACAGGGTCAGGCAGAGGCTGTCACAGCAAGTTAATGTTCAAACCAGCCACAAGTGGAGACCTTTGCGGAGGCTAACATGCACTGTTTGTTTGGGAGTGGTGACAAAGACCACTGCAGTTGATTGTGTTGATTTAATGCCAAACTGTAATCTAACCAATGTCCTCTGCTGCCATCTAGAGACAACTATTGGGATCTCACAGGCAAAAACAAGTAATTAAAGCTAGGCTGTTTTCAACACTATGAAGGATAATAGGCAGGGGGTTTAAAAACTGAAGCCAGAAGGAATAATCAGAACCTTGTTCCATTGTGACTGAATATAACTCTGGATGAAAAAACAGTTGTTTCTAAGATGGATAAAAAAATCACACCAAATGTAGTGCTAACACAGTCCTGTGTTAATTGTTTTTAACTTGCTTATGATTTCCAAGATAACTAATTTTTGTAAAGACCCACAATAAACTTTTATCTAAAAAAAAATTAGGTCATTTGGTTAGGAATTGGAGAAAACACCACTGTCCCATTAGGTAATACAATTTCCTGGTGGTCAAAAATACTAATCTTGGTATTAATCTAAGAACATGTGAGTGAACTGTGAGTAAATGGCAACAAAACCCTTTCTCCTTCCTCATGGGGAAATTACTGCAGGTTAGCCTTCTGCTGTACTGCTTTCCTAGAAAACTTGATTAAAGGTGAAATGTCAGTGGTATAATCAGGCTAATTCCTTACTTTTAAAAAAGACCACATTTGGAAAACTACATGGATTAGGAAGGCTATAGATGAATTATAATACCTGGTAGAAAACCATAGCTTTGGGATTCCCTGGACCTTATAGTGCAGATATAATGTAAGATTGTATTGGAAGAATACTTAGAGAAATAGTAGAGTATACATCATATTCTGAACTCTCATTATTTTACTGAATAAGCTGGGCATAGATCATCTGACCTTTTGGCCAGTGTTTCTATAGAGAGGGTCAAGGCTGTATATATGTAAATATGTTCTACATATTAGCAGTCAGGGCAGGGAATATCAAGATTCTCTGGCTGGGAAAGTGGCCCTGTTAGAAAGGAGAAGTCCCTGGACACCAGTGGCTGGTATTAGTCTGTTTTGTTAATCTTACTCAGACCTGTTGAGCCAGCTCTCTGCTAAGCCATCAAAAGCGGAAAAGAAGATAAATCTACAGGGCTATTGGAGATTTAGTTTTTGTAAATCCACATCTAACCCTTGAGGGCTCATTAAACGTAAATATCTTCATTGGTTCTGACAGTCTTTTTTAGCCTTCCCTGGGAGGATTGAAGTTTGAAGTTTGTCTGAGATTGGCTGGGACTGAGACATCAATAAGATCTCATGTAAATAGGCCAGAGAGGACGTGACATATTCCTCACCAGGAGAAATTCACAGTGTGAGTCAACACCTAGAGCAATTTGGAAAGCTGTTCAGACTGTTTATCTGTATTTATAGCAAAAGAGAGAGCTCTTCACCATCAACTTCCTCCAGACTTCCATCCACCTGACTTGTTCATCCCTATGAATCAGGATTCAACCAGAGAATCAGAATCAGTAGAAAATATATAGGAAATAATATTAAGTCACTAACTGCAAGGAATTGGCTTATGTGATTGTGGGGGCTAGCTAGCAAGGCAAGTCTGAAATCTGTAGGTCAGGCTGTCAGGAAGGGCAGGCTGGAACTTTGGGGCATGAGCTGAAGCTGCTGTCTCCAGGCAGAATTTCTTCTGGGAAGCCTCAGTCTCTTAAGGCCTTTCAAGTTGATTCAAATCAGGCCCACCTGATTATCTTGGCTGTCTCCCTTACTAAGTTAGCTGATTATAGACTCTAATCACATCTACAAAATACTTTCAAGGCAACGACTAGATTAGTGTTTGGATAACAGAGAACTGTATCTTAGACATCTGACATAAATAAAACTGACCTTCACACCTACATTAGTTATCTATCACTGTGTAACAAATTACTCCAGAATTTAGTGGCTTAAAACAACATTTATTATTTCACAGTTATCTTGGGTCAGGAATCTGGGTGTAGTGTAGCTAAGTCTTTTTGGATCTTGCCATCTCATGAGGCTACAGTCATCATAAGATTTGACTGGGAAAGATCTGTTTCCCAGCTCACTCACATATTGTTGGTAGGATTCAGTTCCTTGTAGGTTCTTTACTAAGGCCTCAGTTCTTCATGAGCTGTTGACCAGAGGCCTCCCTTATTTCTAGTCACATAGGCCTCTCCATAGAGTATCTTACAACATGGCAGCTTGCTTCATCAGGGACCAAGAAAGAGTGCCAGTAAGTCATAGTCTTTTGCAACCTAATCATGGAAGTAACATCTCATCACCTGTGCTGTATTCTGTTTGCTAGAAGCAAGTCACTAGTTCAGCCCACACTTGAGAGGATTATATAAGGGTGTGAATACCAGGAGGCAGGGTCATTGGGAACCATGTCAGAAGCTGCCTACCGTTACATGCTGTCACTTCCTCTTGGGAATGCTGTCACTTCCTCTTGGGAATGATCCAAATTGGCTCTCCTTTTTCCATAATGATCAGTTCCACAGTGACCTCCTTGGCAAAGGAGACTAGCTACTACTGACTTTGCACTGGAAGCAAAGTCAGCCTACAGTTTCATATACTGGTGTTTTGATCTAATCAATATGATCTGTTTGTTTCCTGAGGTTATATGAAATATATATTCATTTACTGAAGTAAAAGCAAGTTTTATATAAATATCCATCCACTGAGGTCAGAACAAGCACACCTACTATTGCTCCAATTCACCTCATTCTTCAGTACCTAATTCCTTGGTGCTTGGGAACTCAGCCAAGACAGGTTAGCATGGTTGTATGTGACTTATAAATAGCTGAAGACAGCCAGACCAGTCAGCCCTGTAGAGACGTTTACTGGGGAGGCTGATAGAATTTTTTATTGGAAGTCCTAATCCTTTGCTTCTAGAGCCAGAAGCTGTAGTGGAGACAGTGTCCACACATGCTTGATTTTTTTTGCCAGTCTCCAGATGCCTTTCTTTTAGATGCATTCACTGAATATGAACATGTATGTGTATAGCATAAAGATTGACTTCATGAGTTGTGTTTGCTGTGTTTGTTTCCATAGAGAGGGACTGCATATGGTTTTATCTTCAGTAATCCAATTCTGAGTGTCTCAGTGGCCTGATCATACAGCCTTAGAGCGTTAGCGTTGGCACTGGTAGATTTCAGTCAGTCCCAAGGTGGTGCCTGGATCCCTGCCAGGATCACCATTTGAAGTTTTGCTCCTCACAAGAACATCCAAGGCAATGAACAAATTATTATTACGCTGGATGAATGCAGCATTCCATTGGATTTGCCCAACCTGGGGGCAGGCTCTTTTATTAGAGAACTGTGCTGTCTTTTCAGGTGTGAAGTCTTGTAGGTAAGGCCCCCATTGAGCCAGTAGTTTGGGTAAAGTAGTAAGCAAGCTTTTGTGGTGTCTAATGCAGAAGTTCTCAGATTTTCTTGGTTTATGGTATCCCTAGTGTCATAATTATGTCCATAGGCTAAAAGAAATACCTAAAAGTTCCATTTATTAAGTGAAGTCAAACAACTCAATAAGTATTATATTCATGTAAGTATTATGTACATCTTAGTAACTTTGAAAAAATAATACACAAAAATTTAAAAATATATTATTTCATTCTTAGCCACAATAACTTGCTAATGGGATATATGTGCCTATTAGACACTGCACAGTATCTCAAACGTTGGAATCAGATTAGATACCTAATTTGCTGATCCACATTGATTTTCACATATATTTGCTTTTTTATCACAATTGCTGAAAACCCAGCCTTGCAAATATATGTCATCAAACAGAATGTAACATGGTATAACTTTGAAACTGCATTATACTTCAAGCTAGTAGTTCATGCTATGTCTGACAGATACCACGTATATCTGTGTTTGTCCCAAAATTTTAAAATATCCCTTGGGAGCCCTGTGAATTTCTGCCACTGTTTGGAAACTGCAGGCACCTGTTTGTGAAAGTGGTTAAGGCCTTAGCAGCCAGGTTTGGCTCTTAATCGGAAGTAGAATTTCCACGTGATGGAACTTTTGGGGTTTTATCCTACCGATGGGACTTGAGAGAGAATCCATTGCATGATAAGATAGCGGGTTGAAGAGTTATGACTTTTCTTGCAGTGAGACAGTCTGTCTCAGTCCCAGTGACAGGCTGGCAGTAGCAGCCCTGCAAAGGGAGGCAGTGCTTATGTGCAGAAACCCGATTAACAAATACTGCCTTAGTCTTGTTGCTGGAAATTCTAGCCAGCTGTGAGTTTGGTCACACATCTGTAATTTCTTAGGATCTGAAGCAGATCAGGAACTCCTGAGAGGACTTTATTTACTCTTGTCTGGACTGTTTCTAAGTCTTCTTACTGTAGAGTTCACTGCTAAAATGACAATTTATAAGGTTTTCCAGTGTGACTATTGAGAATAGGCACTACTCTTGTTCCTGTGGGTTCTTTTCCTGGCCTCATGTAGTTTTCTCACGTGTAAGTTGATCAGTATTTTGCTCAATACTTGAAGGAAACCCTTGAAGATCTCTGGAGCTGTTTGTGCAGCACCTTCTCTTTAGTACTCTATAAAAATCAAATTATCTTGGTAATTTTTTTGTGGAAAAAATTTAAGCTACTCCAGGGTTATAATGTTACTCGAGTTTTCTACTTATTCTTGAGTTATTTTTGGTAAAGTCTGTTTTTCTAGGCGTTTGTCTTACATTTCAAATTTATTGGCCTAAAGCTAGTCATAGTAATCTCTTGGTTTTTTTACACCCACCAAATCTGTGGTTATATTCTCGTCTTTCTTTCTTTCTTTATATATTATATTTCTGCCTTCTCCTGTTTATTTTTGTATCAGTCGCATCCATTTTAACCCTGCTACTCCTTTAGAAACCCAAAATAGTTTACTTTCTGCTGCTGAAACACTAATGAAAAATTAAATCCAAAGTCAAATAGGGAGGAGAAAAGCAGTCTTGAATAAATGGATCTGTGTTAAACATTAAAGGAGATCCATCCTCTACTACTGAGAAGGCTCTCAAAAATTTGGTGCATAGGGATGCCTGGGTGGCTTAGTTGGTTAAACATCTCCCTTCAGCCTAGGTCAGGATCCCAGGGTCCTGGGATCAAGTCCCGCATCAGGCTCTCTGCCCAGCAGAGAGTCTGCTGCTCCCTATCCTTGCCGCTCCCCCCACTTGTGTATGCGCTCTCTCTGGCAAACAAATAAAATATTTTTTAAAAAATTTGATGCGTAAAAATTCACTTGGAGTCCTCGTTTAAAATACAGATTACAAGGCATCACCCGTAGAAATTCTATATCAGTAGTCCTGGCTAGGGCCCTGGAATTTGCAATTTCAGTAAACACCCGCATGATTCTGAGGTATGTGATTAGAAGACTACACTTTGAGAAACATACTCTAATTTGTGGTACAGATGAAAGATAAAGGCTTTAAAATCCCCCAGTGTCTAATCCCCTGGGTGAATCTCTCTCTTATACCTATAGCTTTCTTAGTCACACCGTCCCTCACCTTTACCTCACCCTCAGCTAAGCCCTCTGAGTGAAACTTGCACTCATTGATCTCCTGCTAATGCAATATTTTGTATTAGTCTCTAGACTTTTTTTTTTTTTTTAATTTCTAGTGTAGCTAGACACCTGGGGTTAGCCTCAGGGCACCATCCAAATTCTAATGGATCCGTACCACTTCCTGGACCAGTAGAAACTGGACCAAGTCACCTAGATTCTTGGTTCAAACTCCACAAATGGAACAGGATTGGAGAGCAGATTACAGAAAAGTGCATCTCTCATAGTGAAGACAGACCTCTTAGGGATTCCCCCATTTTATGTGGAGAGATTCATCCTCAGGTAGCTGAATATCCAGATTAGATCAGTGAATTACCCAGACATGGAGAGGAGACCACAAAACCCTAGGCCTTCTCTAGCATTCTAGGAAGACCTCCGTGGCTCATGCTGGCACCAAATCTAAACGTCCTCCCACTGAAGTTCTTGCCTTAACCACTGTTGGGCAGGCTAGCAGATTTCCCTATATGTCATGTCTCAGAAGAGTGCTGAAGCACTGATGATTTTTTTTTTATAAGGCCTTAGACTTAGCAAGAGAGTCTAGGGCCTTATAAAGATAATAGTTGGTAATGCCATATTCTTGCTTTCCAAAAACTGTGGATTTCCTTATATATATAGGTCAGTGTTCTGGGACAGACCACAGATCAGTGTTCTGGGATACACCAACTTGTTTCTTTATATGAATGTGAAGGATCTTTCTTTACATATCCAAGATCTGTAAGATCAGATCTGAAGATCTGATTGAGATTCTTTTTCTCCAATGAATAGGAATTGTCATAGGGGCACCTGGGTGGCTCAGTCAGATAAGCGTCTGACTCCTGATTTAGGCTCAGATCATGATCTCAGGGCATGAAATCGAGCCCCAGTTGTGCTCCGTGCTAGATGGACATGGAGTCTGCTTAAGATTCTCTCTCTCCCTTTGGCCCTCCTCCTGCTCTTGTGCATGGACACACCCTCTACACTCTCTCTTAAAAAAAAAAAAAAGGAATTTTCATAGTAAAGGGATAGGTTTTCTGTTGAGGACATTTAGTATCTGAAGAGAAGATTAATTAAACAGGTAAATTTTTTCCTAATGTTTGCAGACTAATCATAAAATAGAATCATAAAGTGTTAGCCTTGGATGGGCATTTGGAGGTTATTTGAAGCAAACTCCCAGTAAAAGATACAGATAAGGAAACTGAATTCCAGAAATGTTAGATGTTTTATCAAAGATCATCCTGCTGTTTGATGGCTATAATGTGAGTACAACAATGTAATTGTTCCACATTTCAAATCCCACCAAATTACGGATCTGATAGACTAAAGCTGACAGATTAGGTTACCAGTACCTGTAAGACCAATTTGAAATCTTTACTAGGGCAGAGTGTGTCTAACTAATAAAGCTTTGTCTTCATGTTTCAGGACTAAAAACTGAAAATTGTGTTGAGAACACGGGTAAGATACGCTTTTGAAGTATTATCTCTGTAAGGGGAATGTTACTTCTCCCAGGTATGGGTTAGAGCCACCACCCCACCATATTGTCATACCGCAGCCATCATTTTCTCAAGGCTGAGTTGTGCTGCTGCTGCTGCTGCTACCACCACCACCACCACCACCACCACCACCACCACCACCACCACCACCATCTTGTCAGGCGGAGGGCCCAGGAGCCTCTGTTGCTTGCTCTCCACCCAAGCCGTGCCTGTGGCTGTTTTCTCAAACAATGTATTTGCCTTGGGCATTGCAGGGACCATGCCACTCTCACCCTAACCTGTCCTTGTAGGCACTGAAGGACTTTCGAATGCCCCTATGCACAGGGCTAGATTCATATTCCCATATTTTGGTATCTTAGGAAATAATGTTTGGGAGACTAAAACGGGAAGGAATAGAGTGCATATGGCTGAAGGGGGGAGACAGAGGACAGAATGGTAATGTGGTCTGTCTCACCTTCCTCAGGGAAAAATAGGAGGAGGTAACAAAAATAATCTTCCTTAGAGGACCATGGGAAAGATTTGGGAAGATAAACAGCAATTCTAGGAGGAGGAGCATTATCAGATAAGCCCAACAGATTTGAACCAAAATTTCCAGAAAGTGCTTTAGGCTAAGGCATGCTTTGGGTGGATCCTTTTGAAGATTTCCTTGTTAAAAGATTTGAGAATAAATGTCTGTTTCTAGCTTGTTCCTGGCTAGTTTTTCTGTGAATTCTTCATGTAATTAAAATAAATCCATACCCATTTGTTTTTGAGATTGAAAGTTTGTATTTCTCATATTACTATATTTTTGGAAACCAACTGAAATCTTTTTTATTAATAAGCATTTAAAAATAGACTGAATCTGACATTTATTTACATCTGAGCACAGTACTAGGTAATGAAAACATGTTTGTATTTCAGAATATCATCTACCCATCTATCTCTACAACCCTGGTAAGTGGGCTCTAATTTTTAAAAATAATCCTTACATGGATATTTAGTATTTAGTGGCTCTTTCCTATTTAGCAAATTTACTTCTTAGCTGAAGAAAGAGTACTTTGTAGATACGAAGGTGTAACTTGAGAGGTAAGAGAAGAAGAAAAAAGAATTTATTCTGGGGGAAACGTAACTTTTTGTAAATGGGAAGATTGGATCTCTGGAGATCTGAATAATATGGAAACATTCTGGGGAGTAAGGTTGGTAGGACCTGACAGTTGCTCTCGACAGGCCTGAGGGTCTCTTAGGTACAGCTCTGTGTTCCGTCATTGGGGTTAGCCTGTGTGGCACCACATATCCAGATGAAAGGAGAAAAGCTACTCATTTTCATCTGCCAAATATGCTGGTATTTGCTATCATTTGACTAAAATGTCTGGGTGATTGATGCTTCCCCACTAAGTTTCCACTTCTGTTGATATGACACAAATCACTTTTTTACATTTAAGTTCCTTATTATGTGTTTGGCCCATGTAGCTACAGTAAGTTTTTCCTGACTGAAAAGAGAAAAGCATCTGGCTTTTCCTTAAGTATGCAATTGATGTTTGGAAGATACTTCCTGTCCCAACGTGAAGCATTTTATGAAGCTTCATGTGAACCCCTGAGGACTTGTGTAGCAGCACTTCTTACTGGCCCATTGCAGCGGCAAGTTTTACTGGTCATTTCACAGGGACTTCAGCTAACTCTTCAAGATGGACATTTTTCTACCTCATTGAGATCTCCAGGAGACTTGCTCTATGTGATGATTTTTCTTAAAAAAAGGGGGCCAGAGGAAGGTTCCAGTCCAATTTGGTGCATTTAGACTCTGGCTGACACTTAAGTTTAGTAGCTTTAGTTTATTGGACATACCAAGTGGTTCTTTATGGTTCTAATATCTGAGAATAGTTTGCTGTAACTACAGTAATTCTCAATTATTTTGTCTTATCATTAAAACGGATAAGTTTCTTCTTATAACTTAGGTGAGAAAGACCAGAACCTTGAAGACACTGGTAAGTTATTTTTGTAAACTCCAGGGGTTTTCATTTGCAATATAGCTTTCTTAGGGATGGAAACAGGTAAGCATGACATAGTAAGGAAAAGTGGGAAGAAGACAGAACCC
The DNA here is from genome assembly GCA_028534135.1 of Potos flavus. NCBI lineage: Eukaryota > Metazoa > Chordata > Mammalia > Carnivora > Procyonidae > Potos > Potos flavus. The sequence continues at coordinate 123,643,535 of CM052899.1, read as the reverse complement.
ACTTTAGCTTACTAGTTGGGTATATTGGAGCCTTCCTGAGTTACAGATCGACCTTAATAAAGATGACGCAGCCGCCTTCTCTCTTACCTAACTCTCCCATTTATCTCTGAGATGACCCGAGAGAATATTTAGAGACACGACATGAGGAACTAGTGCTAAAGAGCATATTTTCTGTGCTTGCTTTGCCAGCACATATACTAAAGAGTGTATTTTCTGCTTTTATGTTAGCTGTTACAGGGTAGAGAAAGGTGTGACTACTCACAAACTCTTGTAACCTAGGGTGTTGGACAGGGGCATTAAAAAATGGCATTATTTTTTCTAAATTAAAATGATTTTGTGTATTTATTTCTGCTTCCAGCACTTTGAGTAATAGATGCTTTTAGCTATATCCATCTGATTATTTAGTATATTTTGAAGTACAGCTCATACCCAAGTTTTTGTTTTTGTCTTTTTTTGTAATATTACTCAAATGTCCTCAAGGGTGCTGGGACAGGGACACTCATAAATTAATGGTAAGATTTTAAATTGGAACTTTTCTGAAGGACGGTTTGACGGTATGTATTACTTGCCTTAAAAATGTCCATGCCTTTTAACCTAGTTATAACACATTTAGATATTTGTACTAAGGAAATAAAGATTTGTGTACAAAATGGTTACAGTGTGTGGTGGCCAAAATTTATAAACAACCTTAGTGTCCAACAGTTGGGTATTGTTAAATAATATCCATATAATGAAACCCTAAACAACTTAAAAATCATATTTTTTTAAAGATTTATCCATTCTAGAGAGAGTGAGAGAGCACATGCACACATGTGAGCAGGGGGAGGGGCAGAGGAAGAGGGAGAGAAGCTGACTCTATGCTGAGCCACCGAGGTGCCCCTAAAAATCACGTTTTTGAAAAATATGAGAAAGTGCTTATAATATAGTGGCAAGTAAAATATGTAAAAAAGCATATGAACTGTAATAGCAATTTATTTAAAAATTTCAGAAGAGGGGCGCCTGGGTGGCTCAGTTGGTTGGGAGTCCAACTCTTGATTTCAGCTCAGGTCATGATCTGAGGGTTGTAAAATCAAGCTCCACGTCAGGCTCTGTGCTTTAGCAGGGAGTCTGCTCATCTGTCTGTCTCGCTCTTTCTCGCCTCCCCCTTCTACCCCTACTCCCATTTGTGCTCGCTCATGTGCTCTCTCTCTCTAAAATAAGTAAATCTTAAACATCAAAAGATACAAACTTCCAGTTGTAAGAGAAATAAGTACTGGAGCTATAATGTATTAGCAGGATGAGTATAGTAGTACAGCAGTATGGTGCATTTGAAAGTTTTTAAGAGAGTAGATTTTGAGAGTTCCTATCACAAAGAAAAAAGCCATTTTTTTCTTTTTTTAAATATCTGTATGAGATGCTGGATGTTAATTGTGATCATTTCATAATATATGTAAGTCACATCATTATGCTGTATACCTTAAACTTACACAGTGCTATAAATTCCATCTCAGTAAGGCTGGAAAAAAATGCTTAAAAATGTACATGTATATATACATAGCAAAGAAATTGAAAGGAGATATACCAAAAATATTGAGGATGAGTAGCTCTGAGATCGGGGATTATGAGAAATTTTTAATGATTTCCTGTGTTTTTCCAAATTATCTGTAATTATAATGTATTATGTAATCAAGAAGTTTTATTTTTAAGAAATATGACAAATGTAGGTGGGAGTCTTTGGATTGAATCTTAAAAAAAAATCAAGAGGAGTTGTTTTGCATAATCTAGGAGAAAGCCTGGATTGCTAGCCATAGTTGCTCTCACCGTCAGTCAGTCAAGCTCCAGTGGATTTAATGTTCTCCCCTTTTACCCGGGTCCCTGCCGTCTCATAAAGCTTTTAGTTTTCCACTGTAAATAGCCATATACATTAATTAATTTATTTATTTTTAATTAGTATTCAAGTTGATTGCATTTTTCACTAAAGAGTTTCTGTTCTCATCTTTAGGAATGAGAAGCCTGGAGTCCACTGTCTTACCTGGTAGGTGATCTTTTCCCTTACCCTCAAAGACTAGCTACAAGGAGACATGAGGGCTGACTCCTAGGACTAAGGAGAGTTTGAGGAATGAGTTAAGCCAGAACAGAGGGACTCCATTAATTGAATGGTTAGTATGTTCCATGCAGTGTACTGAGCACTTGTATGACTTATTTCCTTTAATCATCACTTACTACAAACCTACAATGTATTTCTTTTGCATAAATAAGGCATTGAAGCTCAGAAGGATTAAGAAGCCTGACCAATCATAGAACTAATAATTATAATGACAGTAGAACTAAACCAAGCAGAGTCTTAAACTCAGTACGGTTTCATTTAAAAGCTACTGTACTAGGACTGCCTTATAAAGATAAGATTGGAGAGATAGGGGCCAGATCATGGAAGTTCTTAAAAGTCCAGGCTAAGGAATGGTTCTGTCAAAGAGCCATTGAAAGGTGTTTTTGTTGTTACGGTTTTCTTCTTCCTTTTTTTAGGGTTGGAGAGGGGGGAGGTGTAGACAAAAGAGAGCATTCACAGTGCAAGGTAATTGATTAACACTAATACTCATTTCTGTCTTGAGGTATGACAAGCCATGAATCCACCCAGATGCCTGGTAAGATGGCTTTCTTTTTACTCTCTGGGCCCAAGTATGAAGTGAGAAGAATTCCCCCAGGCATTAAAGAATATATTCTCATGAGACTATTATTTAACATTTCCCTTACAGCTGCCTACTAACCATTCTACAAAGATTTAGCTGAGGAAGAGAGTAGAGAGGAAAAAAGTGTCTTTCTTCTCTAGTATACATGTGTTTCTGGAGCAGGAAAGTTAGCCTGTTAGGGGCATGGCTGAAGGCCAGGGTGCTGGAACCTGGAGGTATGCAAACCAGCGCCTTCTGGGTTCTACAGCTAAAGTTACTCAGTAGAAACTTCAGCTTCAGGCAAAAGCTAACTTTTAGCTTTGGCTAAGAACTCCGCATCTAGAATTTCCAGGTAACAAAATATAGTCTTCTGGCATACGGACAAACTCAGTGTGGTGCCGTGGCAGAAGGCCCCTCTAAGCTTGAAGTAGATTTGCACAACGGGGGTTCTCGTAGCCAGAAGTTGTAAATAAAAAGCCAGAAACTACACTGCAGTGGGAGCTTTGGCACTTGTATCACTTAAGCTCATCAGATAAGAGTTGGGAAAATATACTCAATGGAGCAAACTGTAAGTCACTGAAAACTTCTTTTTCATTTAGGAATGAAAATTCCAGAAACTTTTTCACTACCAGGTAAGCAGTGGTTGGCATAAGAGAGAGGAAGGTGCCAATTTGGGGAGTATAGTTATAGTTGTCACCATTAGATAATGCAGGGGAGCCTAAGTACTTTGCACAAGATAACGTAAGTGAATAAAGGACCCACGTTTCTTAACTTATGATGTAGTACCCATTCCTTAAGACTTGTGGTTCTTCAAGTGTTCTTCCAGCTTTATTTTACCATGGCAGATTTAACTTGCCTATCAGATATAATCACGAAAATGTTAAATGGGTATTTAAACAGTGTGAGGCTGTTGCTGAGGACAAGGCCATCGAGGGGCCTTGAGCTGCTGTGGCCAGAGAAACTGAACAGTAATTTCTGTCAAGTTCCTCAGAAGGGGCTCAGAACTTATGCTTATAGAGGAGGAAAAAGGTCCCTAAACTTAATTTTTTTCCTGGGACAAAGAGAAGTAAATTTTTAAAAAAGTAGACATAATTTACAAGAGAGCTATGGATAGTAATAACACTTCTCTGCCTCAGAATTGTTATCTTTCAAATAGGCTAATACTTGTCATTCTTGCCTTATGGGGATATCTATAAGGACTAGACAAAACAAAATCTCAGGGTACAAGCCCCCATTTAATGAATAAATCCTTTCTCCTGGGTTCACGTAGTATTTTGAAAATAATTTTTGATGTGTTTTATTATTACGGAATGGATAGCACTGAGGTTTGCCTAACATCGCTGTCTGTGGAAATAGCACAGTGCTGTATACAGATACAGCATATTCACAGTTAATCGCCTAACTCACAGATATGGGCCCGGAGAGAAGGTCCAGCAACTCTGTTATATTCACCCGGATTTGTCATGTTGGGCCACCTGTTTATTTGCTCACAACTTTGAAGTGAGCCTCTAACAACACTGATGACACATCTTGTGTGTCTACAACTCTTCAGCTCAGTGACCTGAGTTGCATAGCGTTCTCATTGGCTCCTTCGAGGCACAGTGGTTATCTGAAAGGCAGCTGCTGAGCCGGTAGGGAATGAACACAGGCTGTGTAGACAGACCCACTTTCATTAAGTCTCTTCTCTGCCATTTTCCTCTGGGTAACTTCATATAAGTTATTTCACTTTTCTTTGCTTCTGCTTCTGAATCTGTAAAATGGGGAAAACATTGTCTTTTCTCCATATCTCATTAAAGTCCTAATGAGATAAAGTCTGGCAAAATGAATGGTAGTTTAAAGTAGTAGTAAATGGTAGTTGTCTTTACTATTATCTGAAGTTCTTTCTCATTTAGGAATAAAAGTGGTACAACTGGATGAAAAACCTGGTAATAAATTCTTTATTGGGGGTGGAGATATCATGGTTTTCTGGGTCCTTTACCATCATCATTCAGTTAGCTCAGTCTTAAGAGGGCAAAGGAAAACACCTGGGCTGTACAGCTTCTGATAGTCCAGTCTGCAAGGCAGAAGGAGAAAATGTTGAGAAGCCAGTGAAAGCAGCAGGCTGCTATTACGGCTCTCTGGGCTAACCAAAGAAAAAGACAGTTGGCTTGCGGGTGGATCAGTTGGCTTCCAGCTGCAGGGGTCTATTCCAGAATGGGACAGGAGGCTTCCCCAAGGTAAGGTGGCTACTGTGAGGGAATCTGTAGTAATTGGAACGTCATCAAAGAGCTGCGTATGGGAACCCTACAGCATGAGACCAGTCATTCAGTGTCCCTCACTGCACTCACCATGTCCTCCAACAAATAGGCCACTAGGTTTTGCTGGGAATGTTTGGTATTGTGCTCTCTCCTAGAAAGCTGTGTGTAGTGCAGGCTTTTTAAAAGTGTCAAAAAACATTTACACAGGATCTCATTTAATCCACTTAAGTACTGTTATTGCCATTTTAGAGATGAAGATATGGGATATAGGAAGTTTAAAGAACCTGTAAAAGACTAGAAAGAGGAAACTGGGACTCAGACTTTTAAAATTTTGTTCACCTTCTGTCACATGACACTTGTCTTCCAACCAAATGTAGTTATAGAAAATACACCTCTATCCTGGGCCCCTAGAATTGGTATTTGGTTTCAAAGCTGTCAAAATACGGCAATATCGTAATATTTCAGTGCTAGCATAGCATTGTAACTGAGGTCATATATCACAGTAATTGAGAGCAGAGGCTTTGAAGTTAGACATTGCTACCACTGATTACCTCTGTGATTTTATGCAAGTTTTGAGGAACATCTGTATAATACTGATAACTATACCTACCTACTGAGACTGTAAGAAACAAGATGAGGTACATAAATCATTTGCACAAAGTATGACACACAGAAAGCACTCAATGATAGGTATTAATGTTGTACTTGGGAATCTTAGTTCAATGTCCAGAAAAAGTACTTTTTTTGTAAATAAAATTTTAATCCTTCTTTTAATGGAAAAACATATACATAATGGTAAAAAAAAAAAATTCAAAGAGCACAAGTGAGTAAAAATGAAACCCTTCCTTAACCCCACACATAAATCTGAACCTAATACTCTGCCCTGCAGGCCCATTTTCAGAGATAACCAAGTTTGCTTAATCATTTAATCAGATTTTTCTCTTCTGGATAAATAGATGTACAATATAATTATCTCAAAATCTGTTTATATTTTAGAAGACAAAAGTCAAGAAGATATTGACAATCCTGGTAAGAAATATTTCATTTCCTTAGTTGATAAATGTCTGATCTGCAGTATAGAAAAAGTGACAAATTTATTTTTCCTCAATAACAGGTACAAAGTTTCAAGAGTTTAAGGCATCATAATATGGGATATAATGTCATATGAAAATGCTTATTATGTGTATATGGTGGGAGTAACTTAATTTCTTAAGCAGTCATTTTCAACTGTGTGTTTCGTTTAGAGCAGTGGTTCTCAACCCTCTCAACCCAGTCTCCCTTTTTATAACAAATATTTATAAAGCCTTTATAGTGTCCTGGAATAACATTCATAGATAAGAAAACCTACTCATACCCTTAAGAATATCAATATAATGTCCTAATTATAATTTATAACAAAATTATATAGATTTCAACGTGTAAGTGCCTATATTATTCTAAAAGAAATGGACAGATGATTGTATTTACTTATACAAATTGGACTTAAGAAAAGATCTGAAGGTATTCTGTGCAAGTTTAAGAAAATGAAAGACAAGAAATAGAAGCTGGATAGAAACTGATGTTTATTAGAATTATCCAAAAATATTTTGTTTCTATATAAAATTGATTCAGATTCCGGGCTTAAGCATTATAAATAGGTTATTAACTTATATGTATGTCTGCTAGTGCATTTGAAATTTGTGTCGAAGTGAGTTGGTTTTTCATTGTGCAAACACTGTCCAGAGCATTGCAAGATATCTAGCCCTGTACTACTTTTTTTTTTTTTTAAGATTTTACTTATTTGACAGAGAGAGAGAGAGAGAGAGAGCACAAGCAGGGCGGGGGCAGGCAAAGGGAAAGGGAGAAGCAAGCTCCACTGAGGAGCAGGGAACCTGATGCCAGGCTTGATTCAAGGACCCTGGGATCATGACCCGAGCTGCATAGCCCTCTACTTCTACCTCACTGTTGTGACTATCAAAAAATACCCTGACAGCAAACCATAAGAGACTCTTAAGCATAGGAAACAAACTGAGGGTTTCCGGAGGGCAGAAGGGTGGGGGGATAGGGTAACTGGGTGATGGACGTTAAGGAGGGCATGTGATGTAATGAGCACTGAATATTATGTAAGACTGATGAATCACTGACCTCTACCTCTGAAACCAATAATACATTATGTGTTCATTGAATTTAAATAAAAATTAAAGAAAAAAAAAAGCAACTGAAGCAGCATGCTACTTTTAGAGATCCTAAAGATTACCTACAAATGGAAATGATTTATAAAAGGCGCGAAATTCTGGAAGAGGTTCAAAACAAAAGAAGGAAATGCTCAGGATCAAGATTCTAATTCACAATTTCCTTATACTCATGCTGACATGAGTGTCCATGCTGATAATTTTAGTAGGGATGGTGTCATTAAAGACAAATTTAACTTTTTAAAAAATATTTTATTTATTTGGGAGAGAGGAGGAGAGAAAGCATGAGCACAGAGGAGCAGCAGAGGGAAGAGGGAGAAGCAGACTCCCCGCTGAGCAGGGAGCCGGTGTGGGGCTTGATCCCAGGATGCTGGGATCATGACCTGAGCCGAAAGCAGACACTTAACCAACTGAGCCACACAGGCACCCCAACAATTTAAATATGTATGTATACTCTACAGATTCCAAACTGCCTGTTAGGGGGCAGTACTGCTCTCTTGAGAACCACTGCTCTATAGTAAGAAACTAATGTACGAGAGTACTAATGTATGAGAGTGTGCCTGCCTGTCCCTTTCCCGTTCTGTATACATACAACTGCATGTTTATAATTATGGTGAGTAAATTGATAATATGAGTTAAAGACATAAAATTTATTGGCTGTTTCTCTTGGCCTTACGTATGAAATCTGAGTGGTGACTCCATTTGGATACTTCCCAGTCTTCCCTCGTACAGTCTAAACCAAAACACAGCCATAATTAAGTTATGGGCAGTGTGAAACAGATCATCCTCATATGAATGGACTTACTGTTTCTTTTCACCAGTTCAGGTGAAAGGGAAACCGTTTCCTCTAGGCAGGTGTTTCATGTATGGAGGAGAAAAGTTAATTTTTTTTTTCAGTTGGCAGGGTTTAGTGTTAAAAAATGCAGCTGTATTTAATCACATATTGGTAACTATTAGCCTATCTATATGAAATATAGTCTCGAAATAGAATCAAACTTTACCTTGCATGTATATACAGAAAATGAAAACAAAAAATTGCTAAGAAATTCTAGAGAACTTGAACAACAACAAAAAGTATCTTGTCTACGTAGATATTAAAAAGGCTGTGGAATCCTAGATAAAAACTATGTCAGCACACCCTGATGATATATATGAAAATACAGCCTGAAATCAGTAATGAACTGTATTTATTCCAGCATTGTTCCTGGTTGGTGTTTGAGGAAAGTTTGTAGTTAAACTTGAATGTCTACATATTAAGGGTACATGGTTTAGGTGCATGAAACTGGCTGTCAGAAATGACATGTGTCAATGACTGTGTGTTCTCATTAACAGCTCCAGATCCAGTTCCAGTTCCAGGTCCCAAAACCCATCCCTCTGCATCCTCTGGCCAGATGCTCCTTCCAGCGCTGGGGACATTCATCATTTTAATTGTTGCTTCTGCTGTAAATCTCTTTGTTGCTTTGTAGTCTCATATATTCTTTATTTACTTAAAATATACTCAAGGAATCCCACAGGAAACCATCAACAGGAATGATGTATTTTTTCACTTGTTGGTCAAAGTCACTTGATAAAATGAGAACTGAGTACTTTTTATTTACTTTGTAAATTCACAGTTGGTCCAGATATGTTATAGAATTCATTTTTCATTTATTTCTTTATTGATGATTGCAAAAAAAAACCCTGTATACTTCTGATTGAATTCAATAAAAGACTTTAAGATTATTGGATATAATTTCAGTAGAATTGCCAGATATTAAAATATCCAATACTATTAGTGACTAACATGAATTTAATTCCTAAATTAGAATGTTAAAGAAGTTTTACTCATCAAAAAAACAAAACAAAAAAAAGAAGTTTTTACTCATCTTTGAAGGATCAAACTTTGACTTCAAGTTTAGTATATGTGCTACTGAAGCGAGCACTCAAACTTTGACTTCGAATAGTATCACCCCACAATCTCTTCATCTTCCCTTGATATATAAACACTTTGTATTTCTGTAAACCTGACTGTTTACCAAGTGTTTCACATGTAGTCCCTAACTTAAATCTCATATTAATCCAGGAAAATAGACAGTAGTGAAGGAATGTATATGCTAAGCAAGCAAGGAAAAATGAGATTATACAGTAGGGTGTTCTTTTTCCCAGGGTATTGTGGTAGTTGAATAGTGACTGATTTAGGCATGGGCTTTGGTAACTGGCACTTGTTTATATTTTGCAATGTTTCAAAAAAGATTTAAGTCTACTTTGAAAGATAAGAGAAAAACTACTTAAAATCTAGACTAAGTGTTACAGGTTCAACGTGCTTTTTTAAAAACGTTGTCTGCACACTTTTTCCCCTCTCTCTGGTTTATTTATATTTATTTATTTGGAAGGTTTTATTTATTTGTCAGAGAGAGAGGGAGCACAAGCAGGGGGAGTGGGAGAGGAAGAAGCAGGCTCCCGCTGAGCAAGGAGCCCAATGTGGGACTCAGTCGCGGGGTCCTGGGATCATGACTTGCACCCAAGGTGGATGCTTAACTGACTGAGCCACCCGGGAGTCCCTATTTATATTTATTTTAAAAATTTTTAATTGAGGTATAATTGACACACAATATTATATTAGTTTCAGGTATATGACAGTGATTTAAGAATTATATACATTATGAAATGTTTACCACAATAAGTGTAGTTACCAGCTGTCATTATACAAAGTTATTAAGTATTATTGGTCATATTCCCTATGCTTTATTTTTCATCCCTGTGACTTACTATTTTATAACTGTTTGCACCTCTTAATCCCCTTCATCCATTTTGCCCATCCCCCTACCTCTCTGGCAACCACCAGTTCTCTGTATTTATGGGTCTGTTTCTGTGGGGTTTTTTGTTCATTTTTTTTTAGATAGTACCCATAAATGAAATCATATGGTATTGTCTTTCCCTATCTGAATTTAGAATTATTTAAATCTAATTAATTAGAATTTCTAAGTAGAATACTCTCAAGTTCATGTCATCACAGATGACAAGATTTCATTCTCTTTATGGCTGAGTAATATTCCATTGTATATACACAACTTCTTTTTACATTCATTTATCAGTGGACACTGGATTGCTTCCATATCTTGACTATTTATAAATTATGCTTCAGTGAACTTGAGGTGCATATATTTTTTTGAGTTAGTGTTTTGGTTTTCTTTGGCTAAATATCCAGTAGTGGAATTATTGGATTATATAATATTTCTATTTTTAATTTTTTGAGGAACCTCTATACCGTTTTCCATATTGGCTGCACAAATTTACATTCCCATCAGCAATGCACAGGTGTTCCCTTTTCTCTACATTCTCACCAACACTTGTTATTTCTTGTCTCTTTGGTACTAGGCATTCTGACTGGTGTGAGGTGATAGCTCATTATTGTTTTGGTTTGCATTCCTTAATGATTAGTGATGTTGAGCATCTCTTCATATGTCTGTTGGTTATCTGTAGGTCTTCTTTGTAAAAATTCATATTCAGATCCTCTGCCCATTTTTAATCAGACTGTTTATTTTTTTGATTAGTCGTATGAATATTTTTTGGATATCATCCCTTTATTAAATATATAATTTGCAAATATGTTCTCCCATTCCATAGGGTTGCCTTTTTGTTTTGTTGATGGTCTTCTCCTGTGCAAAAAAGCCTTTTATTTGGTATACTTCCGGTTATTTATTTTTGCTTTTGTTTCCCTGTCTGAGGAGACAGATCCAGGAAAATATTTCTGGGGCCAATGTCCAGAAGTTTATTTACCTCTATGTTTTCTTTTAGAAGTTTTATGGTTTCAGGTCTCACATTTAGGTCTTTAATTCATTTTGAGTTTATTTTTGCATGTGGTATAAGAAAGTGATCCAATTTCATTCTTTTGCATGTAGCTATCCAGTTTTCCCAGCACCATTTATTGAAGAGACTGTCTTTTCCATGTTGTATATTCTTCCTTCTTTATCATAGATTAATTCACCATATAAATACGGGTTTATTTCTGGCCTCTCTAGTCTGTTCAGTTGATCCATGTGTCTTTTTCTATGTTGGTATATACTGTTTTGAACATGACAGATTTATATTATAGTTTGAAATAAAGCAGCATGATACCTCCAGCTTTGTTCTTTCTCAAGACTGCTGTCACTATTTGGTGTCTTTTGTGGTTCCATACAGATTTTAGCATTATTCGTTCTAGTTCTATGAAAAATACTGTTGGCATTTTTATAGGGATTATACTGACTCTGTAGATT
>CM052899.1:123607261-123631744 GCA_028534135.1 Potos flavus | reverse complement strand
TTTGACACAGAGAGATCACAAGTAGGCAGAGAGGCAGGCAGAGAGAGAGGAGGAAGCAGGCTCCCTGCTGAGCAGAGAGCCCCATGCGGGGCTCGATCCCAGGACCCTGAGATCACGACCTGAGCCGAAGGCAGAGGCTTTAACCCACTGCGCCACCCAGGTGTACCAATAAATAAAATCTTAAAAAAAAAAAAAAAAAAAAACATTGGCTAGAGGGACACCTGGGTGGCTCAGTCGATTAAGCGTCTGCCTTCAGCTCAGGTCATAATCCCAGGGTCCCGGGATGGAGTCCTGGGTTGGGCTCCTTGCTAAGCAGGGACCCTGCTTGCCCCTCTGCCTACTGCTCTGTCTGTTGGGCGCTCTATCTCACTCTGACAAATGAATGGATAAAATCTTTAAAAAAATAAATAAATAAACATTGGGTAGAAATCACCTGTGAAGCCATCTGTCCTAGACTTTTGATGTTAGGAGTTTTTTGATTACTGATTCAATTTTGTTACCAGTAATTGGTCTGTTCACATTTTCTGTTTCTTCCTGATGCAATCTTGGAAGATTGTATGTTTCTGGAAATGTACGTATTTCTTCTACGTTGCCTAATTTATTGACATACATTTTTCATAGTAGTCTCTTGTCTCTTATAATCCTTTGTACTTCTGTGGTGTCAGTTGTAACTTCTCTTTTATTTCTGATTTGTTTGGGTCCTCTTTTTTCTTGATGAGTTTGGTTTAAGGTTTATCAGTTTTGTTTATCTTTTCAAGAAACAGCATAGTTTCATTAGTCATTTTTATATTTTTTTAGACTGTATGTTATTTATTTCTGGTCTAATCTTTATTATAATTTTCCTTCTTTCTACTAACTTTGGGCTTTGTCGTTTTTCTAGTTCCTTTAAGTGTAAGATTAGATTGTGTGAGATTTTTCTTGTTTCCTGATAAATAGGTTTAGTGCTATTGATGTTCCTCTTAGAACTGCTTTTGCTGCATCAAAGATTTTGAACCAGTGTGTTGCCATTTTCATTTGTCTTGAGGTATTTTTTTCATTTCCTCTTTTTGATTTCTTTCTTGACCCATTGTTTATTGAATAGCATGTTGTTTAGTCTTCATGTTTAGTCTTCATGTTGTGTTTTTTCAAGTTTTTTTTCTTGTAATAGAACTCTGGTTTCATAATATTATGGTTGGAAAAGATACTTAATATGATTTCAGTCACCTTAAATTTATTGAGATTTGTTTTGTAACCTGACATGTGATATTTCATGGAAAATGTTCCCTGTGCACTTGAGAAGAATGTGTATTCTGTTGTGGGATGGAATATTCTGTATATATCTGTTAAATCCATCTAGTTTAATATGTTATTCAAAGCCACAATTTCCTTACTGATTTTCTGTCTAGGTCTACCTGTCGATATAAGTGGGGTGTTAAAGTCTACTATTAATTGTATCAGGGATAGTTCCTCCCTTTAGGTCTGTTAATATTTACTTTATATATTAGGTGCTCATATATATATATATATATATATCATAATATTTACTTTATATATTAGGTGTATAATTGTTATATCCTCTTATTAGATTGATCCCTTTATCATTACTTAATACCCTTGTCCCTTGTTATAGTCTTCATTTTATTTACTTATTTTTAATCATTTTTTTCATTATGATAAGTATACTCTTTAATCCCTGTCCCTTATTTCCCCCATCCTTCACCCACCTCCTCTCTGGTAACCGTCAGTTTGTTTTCTGTAGTTGAGTCTGTCTCTTGGTTTGTCTCTCTCTCTCTCTCTCTTTAAGATTTTATTTGTGAAAGAGGGAGAGAAAGAGCACGAGCAGAGGGGACAGGCAGAGGGAGAAGCAGACTCCTCACTGTACAGGGAGCCCAATGTGGGACTCGATCTCAGAATGCTGGGATCATGACCTGAGCTGAAGGCACATACTTAACCAACTGAGCCACCCAAATGCCCTCTGTCTCTTTTTTATTTTCCTTTGCTCATTTTTTTTTAAAGATTTTATTTATTTATTTGACAGAGAGGAGAGAAATCACAAGTAGGCAGAGAGGCAGGCAGAGAGAGAGGGGGAAGCAGGCTCCCAGAGAGGCCGATGCGGGACTCGATCCCAGGACCCTGAGATCATGACCTGAGCCGAAGGCAGAGGCTTTAACCCACTGAGCCACCTAGGTGCCCCTGCTCATTTGTTTTGTTTCTTAAATTCTTCATATGAGTGAGATCATATGGCATTTGTCTTTCTCTGAGTGACTTATTTCACTTAGCATTATACTCTCTAGATCCATCCATGTTGTTGCAAATGATAAGATTTCATTCTTATGGCTGAATAATATTCCATTGTGTGTGTGTGTATATGTGTGTGTGTGTGTGTGTGTGTATGTATATGTGTGTATGTATATATATATATATATATATATATATATATATATATATATATATATATATCACCTCATCTTTATCCAGTCATGTAGTGATGGACACTTAGGCTGTTTGCATAATTTGGCCATTGTAAATAATGCTGCAATAAACATAGGGGTGCACATATCCCTTTGAATTAGTGTTTTTTGTATTCTTTAGGTAAATACCCAGTAGTGTAATTCCTAGATCATAGGGTAGTTCTATTTTTAATTTTTTGAGAAATCTCCATACTATTATAGTGGTTGCACCAATTTGCATTTCCACCAACAGTACAAGAGGGTTCCTTTTTCTCCACATCTTAACCAACTCTTGTTTATTGTGTTTTTTATTTTAGCCCTTCTGAGGAGTGAGGTGATACCTCCTTGTGGTTTTGGTTTGCATTTCCCTGATGTTGACTGATGTTGAACATCCATCTTTTCATGTGTCTTTTGGTGATCTGGATGTTCTTTGGATAAATGTGTATTCATATCTTCTGCCCATTTTAAAATCAGATTATTTGTTTTTTGGGTATTGAGTTCGATCAGTTGTTTATATATTTTATATATTTTTATATATTTATATATTATATATATTTTATATATTTTTTATATATTATTTAATATATTTTATATATTTTGGATAGTCTTTATCAATTATGTCATTTGCAAATATCTTCTCCCATTCAGTAAGTTGGCTTTTAGTTTTGATTGTTTCCTTTGCTGTGTGGAAGTTTTTTATTTTGATGAATTTCCAGTAGTTTATATTTGCTTTTATTTCCCTTGCCTCAGGAGACATACCTACAGAAATGTTGCTACAGCTGATACTAGAAAAATTACTGCCTGTGCTCTCTTCAAGGAGTTTTATGGTTTCAGGTCTCACATTTAAGTCTTTAATCCATTTTGAGTTTATTTTTGTGTACGGTGAAAAAAAGTGGTCTAGTTTCATTCTTTTGCATATTGCTGTCCAGTTTTCTCAGCACCATTCGTTGAAGAGACTCTTTCCCGTATTCATTCCTCCTTTGTTGAAGATTAATTGACCATATAATTTGGGATTTCTGGATTTTCTGTTCTTTTCCATTGATCTGTGTGTCTGGTTTTATGCCACACTGTTGTAATTACTACCACTTTGTAATATAACTTGAAATCGGGATACCATGTGATACCTCCAGGTTTGTTTTTCTTTTTCAAGATTGCTTTGGCTATTCAGGATCTTTTGTAGTTCCATGCAAATTTTAGGATTGTTCTAGCTCTGTGAAAAATGCTGTTGGTGTTTTGATAGGAATTACATTAAATCTGTAGATTGCTTTGGGTTGTTATAGGCATTTTTAACAATACTTGTTTTTCCAACCCATGAGCATGGAATGTTTTTCCATTTCCTTGCATCATCTTGAATTTCTTTCATCAGTGTCTTATAGTGTTCAGAGTACAGATCTCTTATCTCTTTAGTTTATTCCTATTTTGTTTGTGGTGCAAATGTAAATGGGATTGTTTTATTTTTTTAAAGATTTGTTTATTTGAGAGAGACACAGAAACAGACAGCACAAGCAGGGGGAGGGGCAGAAGGAGAGGGACAAGCAGACTCCCCACCAAGTGTGGGTCCAGTTCAGGGCTCAATCCCAGGACCCTGGGATCATGACGTGAGGAGAAGGCAGATGCTTAACCGACTGAGCCACCCAGGCTCAGTTTTCTGAATTTCACTTTCTGATGCTTCATTATTAGTGCGTAAGAAGGCAACAACAGATTTCTGTACATTGATTTTGTATCCTGCAAATTTACTTAATTCATTTATCAGTTCTAGTAGTTTTTTGGTGGAATCTTTAGGGTTTTCTATCTACAGTATCATGTCATCTGCAAATAGAGTTTGGCTTCTTCCTTGCCAATTTGGATGCCTTTTATTTCTTTTTGTTGTGTGATTGTTGCAGCTAGGACTTCCAGTACTATATTGAATAAAATTGGGGAGAATGTATGTCCGTGTTTTGTTCCTAACCATAGGGGAAAAGCTCTCCTTTTTTCACTATTGAGTATGATGTTGGCTGTGGATTTTTCCTATCAGGGCTTTATTATGTTGAGGCATGTTCCCTCTGGACTGTTCCCGCTATACCTACTTTATTGAGGGTTTTTATCATGAATGGATGTTGTACTTTATCACTTGCTTTTTCTGCAGCTATTGAAGTGATCATACATATTTTTTTTTTAAGATTTTATTTATTTATTTGACAGAGAGATCACAAGTAGGCAGAGGCAGGCAGAGAGAGAGGGGGAAGTAGGCTCCCTGCTGAGCAGAGAGCCTGATGCGGGGGCTTGATCCCAGGACCCTGAGATCATGACCTGAGCCGAAGGCAGAGGATTTAACCCACTGAGCCACCTAGGCGCCCCTGTGATCATACATTTTTAATCCTTTCTCTTATTGATATGATGTATCATCATTGTGAATAGTGAACCACCCTTACATCTGAGGGATAAATCTGACTTGATGGTGATGTATGACTTTTTAATATATTGTTGGATTCAGTTTACTACTATTTTGTTGAGGATTTTTGCATCTGTAGTTATGAAAGGTATTGTCCTGTAGTTCTCTTTTTTTGTAGCATCTATATCTGGTTTTGGTATCAGGGTGCTACTAGCCTCATAGAATGAATTTGGAAGTTTTCCTTCTTCTGTTTTTTGGAATAGTTTGAGAAGAATGCATACTAACTCTTTAAATATTTGATAGAGTTCACCTGTGAAGCCATCTAGTCCTGGACTTTTATTTTGGGGGAGTTTTTTGATTACCGATTCACATTCACTGCTGGTAATTGGTCTGTTCAAATTCTCTATTTCTTCCTGCTTTAGTTTTGATAGGTTATATATTTCTAGGAATTTATCCATTTCTTCTGAGTTATCCAATCTGTTGGCACGTAGGTTTTTATAATATTCTCTTATAAATGTTTGTATTTCTGTAGTGTTGGTTGTTATTTCTCCTTTTTCATAAATTTTGTTTCTAGTTTCATAGTGCTATGGTCAGAGAAGATGTATGGTATGGCTTTGATTTTTTTTTTTTTTTAAGTGGTCGAAGCTTGTTTTGTGGCCTAAAATGTAATCTTTTCTAGCATGTGCACTTGGAAAGAATGTGTATCCTCCTGTTTTAGGATGGAATGTTCTGAATATTTATGTTAAGTCCATCTGGTCCAGTGTGTCATTCAAAGCCATTGTTTCCTTGATGATTTTGTTTGGATGATCTGTCTGTCCATGTAAGTGGGGTTTTAGTGTCCCTTACTATTACTGTATTACCACTGATTATTTCTTTTGTTACTGTTTTATATATTGAGGTGCTCCCATGTTGGTTGCATAAATATTTAATTGTTATATCCTTTTACTGGGTTGTCCCTTTTATTATTATATACTTCTTTGTCTTTTGTTACAGTCTCTGTTTTAAAGTCTTACTTTGTCCAATATAGGTATTATTAATCTGGCTTTCTTGTGGCATCCATTTGCATGATGTTTCTCTATCCCTTCACTTTTTTTTTTTTAAGACTTTAATTATTTGAGACAGAGAGAGAGAGCATGAGTGGGGTGAGGGGCAGAGGCAGAAGCAGAGTCCCTACTGAGCAGGGAACTTGGGGCTCAAGCCCAGGATCCTGGGATCATGACCTAAGCCGAAGGCAGACCTTAACTAACCAAGCCACCCACACGCCCCACCGTCCCCTCACTTTCAGTCTGCAGGTGTCTTTTGGTCTGAAATGAGTCTCTTGTAGGCAGCATATAGATGGGTCTTCTTTTTTTATCCACTCTGTCACCTGTGTCTTTTTTTTTTTTTTTAAGGTTTATTTATCCATTTTAGAGAGCACATGCATGCACTTGGAGTGGCAGAGGGAGAGAGAGAGAAGAAGACTCCCCACTGAGCACAGAGCCCAACAAGGGGCTCAATCCTACAACCCTGAGACCATGACCCAAGCTGAAACCGAAATGGACAACCAGCCAACTGAGCCACCCAGGTGCTCTACACCCTATGTCTTTTGATTGAAATGTTTAGTCCATTTACATTCAAAATAATTACTGATAGGTATGTATTTATTGCCATTTTGTTACTTGTTTTGTGGTTGTTTCTATAGATTTTCTCTATTTTCTTGCTCTCTTTTATGGTTTCTCTTTATTCTTTGCATATCTATTACTGGTTTTTAATGTGTGGTTTCTATTAGGTTTGTGTATAACGTCTTTTGCATAGAGCAGTCTATATTAAGTTGATGGTCACTAAAGTTGAAACCCATTCTCTATTCCTCTCCTCCCCAGTTTTGAGTATATGGTGTCATAGTTTACCTCCTTTTACCTTGCGAATCCCTTGACTAATTTTTACAGAAGTATTTATTTTTACTGCTTTTGTGTTTTTTATTTCTCATACTCTCACTTAATGGTCTTTCTACTCAAAATTCCCCTTTAGTATTTCTTGTAGGGCTGGTTTAGTGATTGTGAACTCTCCTTAGTTTTTGAGGAACTGTTTATCTCTCCTTGTAGTTTGAATTGATAGCCTTGCTGGCTAGTGTATTCTGGCTGCAGATTTTTCCCTTTCGGCACTTTGAATGTATCATGCCACTCTCTTCTGCCCTGCAAAATTTCTGCTGAAAAGCCCCTGATAGCCTTAGGGGGTTTCCCCTTGCATGTAACTGTCTTTTCTCTTGCTTTTAAATTTTTTTCTTTATTGCTACTTTTTGACATTTTAAATACTGTGTCTTGGTTTGGACCTCGTTTGGTTAAATTTGGGGTGGGGGGGAATCTCTGTGCCTCCTGGATATCTGTTTCCTTCCCCAGATTAGGAAATTTTTCAGCTATTATTTCTTCCAGATAAATTTTCTTTCCCCTTATCTCTCTCTCCTTGTGAGATCCCGTAATGTGGATGTTATTACACTTGATGGAGTCACTAAGTTCCCTAAGACTATTCTCAGCTTGCATAATTTTATCTTTTTCTCAGCTTAGTTACACTCCATTACTGTGCTTTCCAGGTCGTTAATTTGTTCCTTGGCTTTATCTAGCCCGCTGTTGGAATTATTCCGTCAAGTGTATTTTAATTTCATTGATTGTGTTCATCTCTGGTTCTTTTTTCTCTCTGTGTTAAGGGTCTCACTGATGTCCTCCACTCTTTTCTCCAGACCAGTGAGTATCTTATGATCATTACTTTAAATTCTCTACCAGGCATATTATTTATATCCTTTTCACTTTGGTCTGTTCTGTGGTTTGGTCCTTGTTCTTTCATTTGGGAGCGGTTTCTCTGTCTCATTTTGGCTGACTTTCTGTATCTGTTTCTCTAGGTTAGGTAAGTCAGCTACTTGTTTTGCTCGTAACAATAATAGCTTTGTGAAGGAGAGGTCCTATAGTGCCCTGCAGTGCAGTGACCCCTGGTCCCCAGTGCCTAGTGCTCCAGGGAGTGTGTCTCCTGTGTGTGTTGTGTGTGCTCTGCTGTTGAATCTTTGTCTCTTTTTTCCTTCAGTCCAGTTGTCTGCAGAGGCTCTCTCGGCCTGTTATAGGCAGCAAGGTATGCAGTGGTCTGCCTGCAAAATGAGACCTGCCCCCCTGCCAGAGGAACTGAGATCCTGTAAAATGGGTGGGTCAGGAGAGTTGGTGTTGGCAGGGTTGGCATAGGTCTTCTTGGGGAGGGGCCCATGGAGCCAGGGCTTAGGCAAGTATGACTGGGAACAGCGGATCTACTGAAGCAAGGGGGGACAGGGCTTGGTGCCAGCCAGTTAGGTAAGGAGTTTCAGCACCACATTAGTTTTCGTGGGTGGCCATTGTTTATGCTGGGGCTTGGAGGAGAAAAATGGTGCCTACCAGCTCCTTTGTTCCTGGAGGGGTCTCCCTGTCTGTGGGCTGCATTCTGAGCTGAGGAAATCATTATCCCTCCTATCTGCCCCCAGTGTTTTTCAAACTGCTAGTTCTAAGCTATATTTGTGTGGGTGGGTTGTTGTGCTTTCTCTTTATGGTGGAGACTTCACTTCAAATGTTGTCCAGGCTGAGCTGAACCCACTAAATTTTTAAATTCTAAGCTTTAAGTCCTGCTGGTTTTAAGAACTCAAAATAATTCAGCACCTCTCACTTTCAAAGGCAAATACTACAGAGATTTGTCTTCCCCATTTGTGGACTGACTCCCTCATGTGAAAGACTATTTTCTGCCCTTCTCTGCACACCAGCTCCCTCCCCACTGTGGATGGCCATGGTCTGATTTGCTCCCCAGCTGCATCTTCACTCTTCCTACCTTCTTTGATGTGGCCTCTTCTTAGCCTTTAGTTGTGAAGTTTGTTCTGCCAGTCTTCGGGTTGTTTTCTAGGTTATTTACACTGATATGGGTGTTATCTAGTTGTATGCATGGGACTAGGTGAGCTTAGGGTCCTCTTACCCCATCTTCCCAGCCAACCACAGTTTTCATTTAAAAGTCTACTTCATCTGATACATATATTGCTACCCTGGCTTTTTTTTTGGGGGGGGGGCTCTTTTTGCATGGAGTATCTTTTTCCTTTCACTTTCAGTCTGTATTGTCTTTAGGTCTGAAAGGAGTATCTGGTAGGCAGCATATAGATGGGTCTTGTTTTTTTTATTCATTCAGTCACTGTTTGTCTTTTGTCTTTCGATAGGAACATTTAGTCTCTTTACATTTAAAGCAATTGTTGATAGGCATGTACTTACTGCCATTTTATTGTTTTCTGGTTGTTTAATGTAGTTTTCTGAGGGTTTCTTGTTTTGTTTTCCGTACTCCACTAAATGTAGAGCCTGATGTGGGGCTCGATCTCACAACCCTGAGATCATGACCTGAGTTGAAATCAAGAGTCATATGCTCAACTGACTGAGCCACCCATCCTTTTTTCTTATCTTCCTTTCTTCCCTTTTGATTTGATGACATTCTTTAGTGTTATGCTTTAATTCCTCTTTACTTTTTGTGTATCACTTACAGGTTTTTGGTTTGTGGTTGCCATGATGTTCATATATAACATCCTGTGTGTGTGTATATATATGTGTGTAGATTATACGTTAGTCTATAGTAAGTTGATGGTCATTTTAGTTCAAACACATTTAAAACCACTACTTTTTTTTTTTTTTTTAAGATTTTATTTATTTGACAGAGAGAAACACAGCGAGAGAGGGAACACAAGCAGGGGGAGCGGGAGAAGGAGAAGCAGGCTTCCCGCCGAGCAGGGAGTCCCGATGTGGGGCTCGACCCCAGAACCCTGGGATCATGACCCGAGCCAAAGGCAGACGCCTAACGACTGAGCCACCCAGGCGCCACAAAACCACTACATTTTTATATGCCCTGTCCATGTTTTATGTATATGTCATATTTTACATCTTTTTGTGTATCCTTTAGTTATTGTAGATATAACTGATTTTACTACTTTTGTGTCTTAACCTACATACTAGCTTTATAAGTGATCTCGTACTTTTACTATGTTTTGCTTTCACTAGTGAAATTTTTCTTTCATAGTTTTCTTCTAGTTATGGCCTTTTCTACTTACAGAAGTCCCTTTAACATTTCTTGTAAGGCTGGTTTAGTAGTGATGAACTTTTTAAAATTTTGCTGGGAAACTCTGTATCTCTCCTTCAATTCTGAATGATAACTTTGCTGGGTAGAATATTCTTGGTTTTAGGTTTTTTCCTTTCAGCACTTTTAATATATCATGCCACTCCCATCTGGCCTGCAGTTTCTGGTGAATGGTCAGCTCATAGTCTTAAGGGGTTTCCCTTGTATGTAACTAGTTGCTTTTCTCTTGCTGCTTTTAAGATTTTATCTTTGATTTTTGATATTTTAATTAGTATGTGTCTTGATGTAGACCTTCTTGGATTCATTTGTTTGGGGCTTCCTGGACCTGGATGCCTGTTTCCTTCCCCCGATTAGGGAAGTCATCTACTTTTATTTTTTCAAGTAAGTTTTCTGCCTCTTTCTCTCTTCTCTTGGGATCCCTATAATACAAATGTTAGTACAATTGATGTTGCTGCAGAGTTCCCTAGCCTCATCTTTAAAATTCTTTTTTGCTCAACTTCAGTGGTTTCCACTACCCTGTCTTCTAGATTGGTGATCTGTTCTTCTGCATCATCTAACATGCTGTTGGCTCCCTCTAGTGTAGTTTTCATTTCAGTTATTCTTCCGCTCTCACTGGTTCTTTGTTATATTTTCTACTTCTTTGTTAGAGTTCTGTGTATCCACTCTGGTCTCAAGTCTGAGCATCTTTATGACCATTACTTGGAACTCTTTTATCAAGTAGATTGCCTGTCTGTTTCATTTAGCTCTTTTTCTGAGGTTTGTCTTCTTTTGTTGTCTCATTTTGTCTGGGTGTTTCTATGTATCGGGTAGGTCAGCTACATCGCGTAGTCTTGAAAGTAGTGGCCTTAAATAGAAGTCATCATGTGGGGCCCAGTAGCGTAGTCCCTTTGGTCACCAGGACCCGGCACTCCAGGGGTGTCACATGTGGGCTGCATGCACCCTCCTGTGTTGTGACTGGGCCATGACTGCTGAGGATGCACTGGTCGGTAGAGCAGGCCCCCGGCACAGGTGAGTGCAAGACCCGGCTGCTGCGGCTGCACATACACAGGGGGGCAGGGCCGGCTGCAGTGACTGGTCATGACTGCTGTGGGCAGACCAGTGTGCAGGGCTTGTTCCCTGCATGGCTGGCTGCCAGGCATGGCTCTGGCTGCTCTGGGTGTGCTGATGGGGTGGGGTTAGTTCCTGGTGCAGGTGGCTGAGAGGCCTCGCTACAAGTGTTGCATATGTGCTGGAGGGCAGGGGTTGGACCCTCTCCCTGCAGGATTTGTTTGGGAAGGGCCTGGGGCTAGGAGGAGGCTGCCTGCAGGGTTTAGCGTGGTGGGAGCTAGTCTGGAGGGGAGCCTGCTGAGACAGGTCCACAGGGGAACACCAGGGCTGGATGAGGGGTGATAGCAAGGAAGATGCACTGTCAACTGGCTCCTGCCAGCAGCTGGCCAGCGAAGCTCAAGGAGGGAGGTCAAGAACAATTGTGTGCAATAGCATATCTTTTCATGGACTATCTACAGATCGATACCCCTCCAGCACATATGATTAGTCAATAAATCTTCACATCTAAGCCAGACACTTTAAACTGCTGCCTTGGTGCTGGTTCTTGAACTCAGTTATATAGGGCTCTTGCCTTTTAAGAGTGGGGTCTGTTTCCTGTTGCCCTCCTAGAGTCTCCCTGTGAGAAGTCCTACAGATTTTCAAGCCAGATGTTACTGTGGCTCATATTCCCAGTGATCTCTGGGGTTGGGAGTGCCCTATTTGGGATATGATCCCCTCCTCAGGGAAAACCTCCATATCCGTATATCCCTCCTGCTTGTGGGTTACTACCATGCTAGCTATTTGATTCTCAACTGCATCTTTGCCTTCCCTGCCCTTCTGAGTGTGTGTGTGTGTTTCTGTCTCTAGCTGTAAGAGTTGTGCTGTTAGTGTTGAGGTCATTTTCAGAGTTCGTTGCATCCTCAGTGTCTCTGTGGTGGGAGGAGAGCCCAGCATCCTCCTATGCCGCCATCTTCCCTGCAGTCTCAGTGTGCTTCAGTTCTATTTACCTCTCTTCATGTTCAGAATTTTGAGTGGACTATCCACAAGAACTGTTACTCAGGTCAAGATTAAACTTCTATAAATTGTGCTGGAGAACACAACTTAGTCCTCAGGCCAAAGTGGGTCCTTGCCCTTCCTACCCACCCACACAAGAATCTATCATGTACTTGCTCCGACCACACTTATACTTTGACCTAGTCCAGTTATCTAAAAGGCCGCAGGAGCAAAGATGATAGACCTGCCTTAACCCATGCAGTCAGCAGGCTTGAAACTTAGGAGGCTGACTGGGTCAATCTTTAAAAGGCAGATCCTGGGTCCTGCCTAGGAGTATTTATCTTGTGAAATTAGCAGCCTAAGAATATCAAGAGCATGAAAAATGAATGGCTACAGAAGTGAACATGGTATGCATGATTAGCAATCTGTGCACTAGCATTTATGGCTCAATGAGTAGAAGAAGTTCTCATTGGTTACATCAACAGCTCTTCCTGATATGAGGGTGTCTAGGAGGACAGAAATTCCTCCTATACTCTGCTACATGGAAGAGAAGCATGAGATTGGCTGTTTTATGGGCCAACGAGAAAACACAAGGAAAGAGAAATTCCTCTTCCAGCACTGTTGGAATTGCAATGAATTGATTAGGAAGGTACGATGGAAGAGGGTATAACAAGTTTGCATGCCATCAGTTTGGCAAAAGTGGCTGCAAACTTTTACCAGCTAACTTAGAAAGAATCAGAATCATTTTTAAAAGTTCCCAGTCTCCTAGTTTGCAACTGGACAGAAATTCATTCACTGGGATCTGAAAGGATGACCTCTGGATATTTATCACTCTTCACCTTCCCTATAAACACAGTGGCAAGATTCATAGGCCTGTTTCTCCAAACACCTCTCATGACAAGCCAATGCAAAGTTAAAGCATTACAAGAGGGGCCAGTAGGCCAGGTTGAAGTCTGTAGTCAGAAGTTGTTCAAAATTATCTGATGGTTAAAAAATCACTTTCACATATCTAATCCAGCTTTTCTAGTGTTTTCAAATACTAATGATATATTAGGGAATTCTTTACCATAGTTGACACTTGAAATTAAGCTTTATCTGCCATAACCTAGTCAAAATATGTCAGCATTGATACATTTTCCTTAGGTGGGAAAAATGAGACTCAAGGAAAGACTGAAATTCTTGAATTGTGAATATGATTTAATATCTGTGAGGACATGGTTACTCTCCCATAGCCAAATAAAGCATCAGACAGAATTATATAAAGGTAATTACAATCGAGAATTTATTTAAATTTTCATCTTTTTTAGAAATAAAAAGGCCTAAAAAACAAAAAATGTTGCAAAAATGATAAAATGAAATTTTGTTATATCCTAATCACTTAAGTGTGTTCTGTAAATTCCAAACAAGTAAAATAATATAAAAATATATTTTCAAATCTTTATAGAATGAAAAGAAAACCATATTAATCATTACTCTTCAATTTCCTTTACTCCTCCCACAGATGAATTCACAAATATATAAAAACTGAGGTACATTTACATTCTGAAGTACAAAGTTCCAACAGCCAAGTAGTTGTACAGTTTATGTTGTTATGGGCAAAGCAGGTATTTCATATTTACTTGCTATGGAAAGCAGCGTACAGGCTCAATGGAAAATAATCATTAAACACTGATTAGTTTTAAGAACAATGCTGTTGTCAAAATGTACAATAGTACATAGTTTTGGTAATTATGTACTTTTCTCTTTTATAGTAAAGAACAGCTTTCAGGTGTAAATCTTCCAAAGGCTATCTTTGAAGAGCTGTGAAGTGGATGTCATTTCAGATTTGATGAAAAAAAAGTTGTCAGTAACCTTCTCAAAAACCAGGAGAGGATTGTTTTCCATTTTTTCCCCTCCATGTGGTCAGTTTCATTCCTAAGGAAGGTCTGATGTAGCAAGAAGATACATTTCACAAACCCTTAACACAGGTTTGTAAACTGTCAACTAAAGACACCACCTCTGATGTGGATGGTTTCATTCAATCCATGTTCTACCAACTTTATATCTTCTAAGTCATCTTTTATGATGCTAATCAAGTGGCTAAGGCCTTCCTGTTGCTGTTTTAAATGCTAGAAGGAATTTAAAAAATAGATTAATGTAGTAATCTATTAAACTGCAAGTTACCCACAGGAATAAGGACTTTTTTCACTATTTTATTAGCAATACAGCACTTAATAACTGCTCTAAATACAGTGCACATGCATATCTAAACATTCATACTACATCTTTTGCTACCACATTTCTATGATGTATAACAACACACTGTAAAAAAACAAGATCAAATGAATATCTTCAACAGAAATTTTACAGAAGATGCAGATTTTATATTAAATTAGAATGGAAGAAGGTACCCGAATATAGATGACTAGCAAAATAATCATTCTGTAAACTGAATTTTCATGTTTTAAAGTATCAAGTACATAATAATGATAATGATGATAACTACAATTACACTTTTAAGTATCCAGGTGTTTGTTAAGGCAGTTTTTAGAGCCTCACGGGTACTAACTAAATTATTTAACATTCTTTTAAGCACCCTGTGGTGCTATAGATACAAAAATTGAGATGCAGGTAAGAAACCTGCTCAAGTTCCTAAACTAGCTGATAAGATGTGATTCAATCCCAAAGTAACACACTGCTTTTTATTGTATTAGGTAAGTGTTTGTTACTCCAGATTTTACTGCATAAACTCAAATATAGTTCTTTACCTCAATAGGCTGACATCTTTTTCAGCTAATTTTATTGTAGATATTTACAATGGAATATAATCAATACATACTTACGTATGTATACCTAAGTTCCCAAGAATCTAGAGGCCAAACTGGTCTTTAGCTGTATAAAATAACAATATCCATTCTAAAGCACATAATAAAATTGATTTGTGGATGACCATTTTAACCATCTAAAATCCTCAGGGCCATGCCAACAGTCCCACCTAGTATGTTCTAGAAAATTTACCATTTTGCTATCTTTAGATACAGTTTGATTTAATGAAAACCACTGACTCTATTTATACTAAAGAAAATAAGCTAGAGCAGTACTTCCCAAATTTTTCAAACCAGATGAGCCTAAAAATGGTTGTAGTAGTTTTGGCCACCCCGGCCTCCACCCAGGTCCCTTGAGGGCTGAGGGGACCCATAACTGAAACATACTCACAATTTATATGTGGCATACAAGTTGGGAATATAGGACATAGAGCAGTTACATCTCAGACTTTCGTGTACATAAAAATCACCGACCTTAAATAAAATCTAGATTAAGTAGGTACAGAGTAAGGACTGAGATGATGCATTTCTAATGTCCTCTCAGGTGCTACTGCTGCCGCCACTACCACCTACCCATTGAATAGCAGGGTTTAGCGAACTCTCTGCCTTTACTAACTGAATTCATCTTTTATTATAAAATATAAAAAATATCCATTTTAACCATTCTTCAAAGTGTACAGTTCAGTAGCATTAAGTATATTCACATTATACAAAACTCTTAACTTTAGAACTTTCGTCTCCCCAAATAAATTCTATACCTAATAAATACTCATTCCTCACATCCCCTCCCCTCAGGCCCCTGGCAACCACCATTCTGTGAACTGTACTAGGTATACTGTAAGTGGAATTATACAGTATGTGTCCTTTTAAACTGGCTTATTTCACTTGGCATAACATTTTCAGGATACATTCATGTTGTAGTGAGTGCCAGAATTTGTTTTTAAGGCTGAATAATATTCTACAATGTATATACACTGTATTTAGTTTATTTATCTGCCTATGCACACTTGAGTTACTTCCACATTTTGGTTACTGTGAATAACGGCAAGAACACAGGTGTACAAATATCTGAGTGCCAGCTCTCAGTTCTTCTAGGTGTATATCCAGAAGGAGAATTGCTGGATCATATGGTAGGCAGAGGTTTAATTTTTTGAAGAACTGTTTTCCACAGCAGCCACACCATTTTACATCGCCACCAGCAATGCACAAGGATTCTATTTTATTCACATTTTTGTCAACACTTGTTATGGATGTGAAATGAATTCACCTTTTTAAAAGGTGCTAATGCACTTACCTGCTTGATTTCTCGTAACAGATCTGCATCTATGTAATATCTTTCCTCAGATTTGACTGCTCCAAAATGATTCTGCATCCTGATTTGGGACATCAGTTCATTTAGTCGGCCCTAAACATAAGACCAAGTCAAATTACAACTGCTAACAACAGGTGGTTTTTTTTTGTTTTTAAGATCTCTTAGAGAGAGAGTGTGTGTGCGTGCACGTGTTGGGTGGGGTGGGGGGGGGAGCAGAAGGAGAGGGAGAGAATCTCAAATAGACTCCACTGAGCAGGGAGTGGAGCTCAATCTCATGACCCTGAGATCATAAGCTGAAAATCAAGAGTTGGACATTTTACTGACTGAGCCACCCAGACACCCTAAGAGAATCTTCTTTTCTTAAAAGGATGGGTACTACTCTAATAGAGTTGTCTAATTCTCCCTGTCTGTTATGTGAAACATTAACACAAGCCAAAAACAACATTAAGAGTCTACTTCAGAAAGGAAGTTTTGATGAAAGAGAGCAAAATATTTTAATAAAAACCAGTATATAAAATTCCTCTTTTTGAAGACTGGCAAATTCTAGCTTTATGGCCTACCTTGAACTGGGTAGGTGCATTCAGTTCACACTGAATTGTATCTAGCTGAACTCGCAACTGCTCTTCATCAGCTTGGATGGCATACCCACTCTTCCTTTGAATTTCCTGTTTGATTAGGACCTATATAAAAAAAACCCACCAACAATACCAACAGAATCATAACTCTCTTTTTAGTTTGCAAGTAATTTTATTACAGTCAGTCGCTGAAAGAAACCAGCTCAATAACACACTAACAATATAGTAGGAATCTTAACAGTTCAAGATTTGAATTAGGTTTGCCCATTTTTATTTGGCACTCTAGTGTATTGATATATGCCTCTAATTTGTTTTTAATGCCTATATAATTTTTCATGCAATAACCAATAATTTATTCCTCTTATTGAGGGGTATATATTTTGTCTCTAGTTTTGATGATATAAACAATATTATAATAAATATTTCTATATATATAGATTCGCTTATATAGACCCCCCCTCAAAAAATGAAACTGCTGGGTTTAAAAGCATATTTTCAGTCTTTAACAGAAGCTGCTAAATTGTTTCACAAACAATTTAGATTCATAAGCCACATGAAAGTACCCCTTTCCCCACATTCCAATCAGCAGTAAGTTGTTAAAATTTTCCCCAAACTGATGAGTATAAATGGAGCCCACATTTTTTCTTTAATCTGCACTTTCCTGAAAGTTAAAGCAGCATCTTTTAATAGTGAAGAACTACTTTATATTTGCTCTTCTGTGAATTTGCCCACATTTGTTGGTTTTTTGGTCAAAATTAAGGGATCTCTTTGTATAATATGAATAATCAGTGCCATTTGCAAATTCAATTTTCTTTTTCTGTTACCTGTCACACGACTATTGACAAATGGCTCTGGCACCTTTTGCAACAGAAAATTTTCTAATTATGTAGCCAATTTCGTTTTATAGTTCCTGGCTTTCCGGCCAAAAATCTCTCCAATCCCTAGGGCTGTGCATGTAGCTTCATAAATTTCTTAAGAGTTATCTCTCTAATCCACCTGTTTTTGTCTATGGTAAAATACTGCAGTCCATTTTTCCCCTAGAGAGCCAGTTACTCTATTTATTAGAGAAACCAACTGAATTGAAATACCACCACTTTGTCATACTAAATTTTAAGATACACTGGCATCTATTTCTGGATTCTCTGTTCCGTTCTGCTGATCTTTATTGTCCAATTCTATGCCAATTCCACACTGATTTGTTATAGAACCTTTAAAACAGGTTCTAAAATCTGACAAGTCCCCTTCACTATTTTGTTCCCCCAAAAGCTATTGTCAAAACACTTCTCCATCTTTATGAACTGAAAGATTTTAATTGTCTTTAAAAGTTGTATTTTTTAATCTTATAAAATGAATAGTAAGACGCATCTAAGAGGTTTATACGTCTATTTGTAAAGACTTTCACTTTTTACTTCCCTCATAAATTTATTCCTAAGTATTTTACAATTTTTTCATCATAGTAAATGGAATATTTTCCTATTTTCACTAGTAATATAAAGAAATGCTGGTTTTTGTACATTTACCATGTATCTAGCCATCTTACTATATTGTTTTTTTTCCTTGAGTTTTCTAGATACACAATCATGTCATTAGCAAAAAGAAAATCTTTTCCAATGTTTGTTAGTTACTTACCTTTATATTTATGAAAACCTCCAAGATAACACATTTATATAAAATATATTTATGTACCACTTATATTTATGAAAACCTCCAAGATAACACAATAATAATACTGGGTATTACTTTCTGAAATGTGATTTTAGTGCTCTGCTTTGAATTTTTGCTAACAGTCTTTATCATATTTTCTTCTTTAATGTGTTGATCATGATAAATTATATGCTGATAGATTTCCTGTTATAAAACTAAGCCCGCATCCCTGACATAAACCTTAATTACTTAGTCACAGTATATTCCTACAGGATTCGATAAACAGTTCGAATCTTTTTGCTTATATTTCATTTAAAACTACTGCACTTCTGTTGTTTTTGGTTAGATTTACTGAGGTATAATCCACATATAACAAAATCCACCCATTTTAGGTGTACAGTTACTATGAATCTTGATAAAGTCATGTTACCATCGCCACAATCAAGATACGGAACATTTCCATTTACTCCTTGTAGTTACTCCTCTCCCCTTACTACTTGCCCCTGGCAACTATGGATCTGTTATCTGTCTCTAGTTTTGCTTTTTGCCTAACACCATAAAAATAGAATCATGTCATATGTAGCCTTTAAATCTGGCTGCTTTCACTTAGCATAATTTATATCTCTATTTATTAGACATATCTGTTAATAGATTTTTATTTTGGGGTACCAAACACAGGGATGTAAAATAGTGCAGCTGCTCTGGAAAACAGTTTTTAGCAGTTCTTCAAAACGTTAAACAGAGTTACCATATGATCAAGTAATTCCAATCCTAGGCTTATGTACCCAAGAAAAATGAAAGCACACATCCACACAAACATTTGTACACAAATGTTAATAGCAACATTCATAATAACCAAACGGGAAACAACCAAAATGTTCATCAATTGATGAACAGATTAAAAATGTGGTATATTCATATGATGGAATATTATTCAGCAATAAAAGGAAGTATTATTACATGCTACAACACAGGTGAACCTTGAAAACACTATGCTACATGAAAGAAGCCAGTCACAAAAGACCACATCGCACGATTCCATTTATATGAAGTGTCCAGAATAGACAAATCCACAGAGACAGAAAGTGGTTGCCTAGGGCTGGGAGGTTTGGGATGAAATGGGGAATGACTGCTAACAGGGATGGAGTTTCTTTTTAGGGTGATGAAAATTTCAAAAACTGACTGTAGCAATGTTGCACAGACTAAATACACTAAAAACCACTGAATTGTATACTTTAAATGGATGTACTGAATGGCTGGTGAATTTTATCTCAAAGTGATTTTAAAAAATGAGATGGTCTATATATTTTTCCCTTTTGTCTAGAATAACAACAATGGAATTAGCTCTTTAGTGGTTAGACAGAGTTCAGCAATCAAACTATCTGGCCTTGGTATTTTTCCATGGTTGCTATTTAGTAAGTTTCTCAATTGTTTTTCTAGTCTATTTAAGATGTTTGCGTCTCTGTAGATGAGTTTTTAGCAAAATTGAAATCAGCAAAATTAAGCAATTTTCTCTAGCTCCCAAATTTGTTGCCCTGAATTGCATGTAGTATTTTCTCATTCTGTTATCTATAGTAATGTTCCTTTTCTCACTACTAAACTCCTAAGATATTTAGCTATTTTAAAAGATCTTTTCAAAGAAACAGCTTTCAATTTATTTTCTGTACTATGATTAATTTTCTTGTTTCACTCATTTCATATCTTTATTTCTCTTATTGGCTTCTCTTGATAGTCTAACTTCATGAGTACTAGGTTCCTTATTTTTTGCATTTGTATTTTAAAAAGAAGGCTTTATTAAAGGCTATAAATTTTACTCTGCCTACAGCTCTTCCTATATTCCACTGATTCTGGTAGGTAATGTTTCTGTCTTCATGATAGTTTATAATTTCAATTTTTGTTGTTCATGCTTTTATTCCCTTTTGTTAATTTTGAAGTTCTATTGTTTTTCATCCTGTTTTCGTTAATGGTTATACTCCCTTTTCTAGCACTGAAAATCAAGTATTTTTTTTCCTACTACTTTTGTGAAAACAGTGATCTGATACAGGCTTTCTTTGCATCAAGATGATTTATTTCTTCACTGCTTCTAGCCTCTCAATAAGACGTGAATTTTAGAATATATTTACTTTCTTCACCCACTCCTGTGAGACCTCTCCTCCACTGCCTAAGTTTTACTGAGAAAGTTTGGTACTTTCAGTTTCAAATTACTATTACTTCCTTCACTGTGTTTTTCTCTATTCCAAAAAAATTCTCTATTAAGCACTGTCTCACATACAGTCTTAAAAATGTTTTTAAAAAAATCTGCAAATTACTACCTGTAAGGTTCTGTGGGAAAGGTCCATGAGTTTCCTCTTATATTGTGCAATTTTGGCCATAGTTGTAGTTTGATTCTTCTGTAATTCACTAATATCTTCAGATATGATCTATTTTTTAAAAGAAAGTTTTGAAGGTAAGTATAGACATCACAAATATCAGGTTTATCTATATGCAAAATGTAATCCTAAAATGAGATATATCTCTCAAAATATAAACTCTTTAAATCTGCTTTATATTTCTTCCATTCAAAGGTTTCTTAAGAGCTCTATGAAATTTAGTGATGAGGCAAAATGTACAGAAAAATAAAACATATACTTCAGAAATAAGGAATTTTTAGTAATATTAACCACCAGCCCATGAATGGAAAAAGTAACAGCTATAAAGTGACCTTAATAG
Organism: Potos flavus; assembly: GCA_028534135.1. NCBI lineage: Eukaryota > Metazoa > Chordata > Mammalia > Carnivora > Procyonidae > Potos > Potos flavus. The sequence goes on along the minus strand of CM052899.1, from coordinate 123,610,790 downwards.
ACCATTAAATCTAACTACTTCTGGAAAATATAGTATAGTCCAGTCTTAGCTGTTGCAGAATGCTTGAGAGGGAGTGATCAAGTGTAAGGGAAAAGGAAAGATCTTAATCATACAACCAAATACATTTTTATGCCTCTGCATCTTGGGATTGCTCTTTGCCTGGCTTGAAATCATACTGTTCTGCCTTATAAAATCTTAACCTTACAGATGGGAGTTAAATCTGATTTCATTAAAGCTACGCAACCTGAATTAATCCCATTAATTGTTCCTGTCATTGATCAATCATTCTGTGGCACTGACTTACATTAAGAGGTTTTAAGAAAGAGGGTAAGAAGATTGTGCAAAACATATTTTAGTATGTACACCTGGACATGTCACCTTTTAAGGCAACTTTCCAGCAATAGATCATGCTGCAGGAACAAAAGTAGGAAGCCATGTTTTATACTATGTATTTTCGGCACTTCCCCCACCCCAGTTTTGAAAAGTTGGTGGCCTTCCAGACACAAAAGAATATAGTGGTCTTCTAAACCAGTAATAACTAAGAAAAAATAGAAATGTTACCATCCAGTATTTATTCACAAACACTAAAACAATCTAGGAATTAACCCTAGAAAAAATGCACAAGGTTTTTAAAGAAAGTATTTAAAACTGTTTCAATGGACAGTACCTCAATGAGTAAAGACCTCAATGAGTAAAGAAACATAACATGTTCATGACAGAATAATTTATTAAGATTCAATTCTCTACAAACTATGTTTAATGCAATTCAACTAAAATTCTAGCATTTTGACAAACTGATTCTAAGACTGTTATAGAACAGTAAGGATCAATCCATAAAGATGCAACAACTCTGAAACAAAGAAAAATCAGAGATTCACTCTACCACACACTGAAATACACTACAAAGCCACAGAGTGAAAAAAAAATGTGAAACTGATTAAAGAACAGAATACATCACACATACAACACACACACATTTATATATGGGGACCTGATTGGATAAATGCTTTGATAAACCATTGGGGAAAAATAAAACTGGATGTTATTTACGGAGGACACTGGAAAATCTGACCCACTTGAGAAAAATAAACTTGGGTTCATACCACTTATTGTGCAAACTTGAAATCCATGAGGACAGAAGACCCTAATGTGGAAGATTAAACTCTAAAATATTAGGGAAAAAAATGTAGGAGACACTTAGCCCTTGGGGTAAAGAATGATTTCTTGAGCAAATTCCCAAGAAAATAGGGCAAGATACTAGTGGGTATTATTACACTAAAGTTTTCTGTTCAACTAAGGACACTGCAGAGTTGGCAGAGAGTTGAGAAAGTACGAGATATCTGAATAATATAATCAGACTAGAGATTAAAATCCAGAGTAATGGTGAACTCCTAAAATTCAGTAAAGAAAAGTTAAGTGCAACAGAAAAACTAGCAAAAGACAGGAATTAAGTCTGATTTTGGACAAGATGGACTTAAGTATATGCCACTCTAGCTCTCCTATTGAATATAGCTATAAAACTTGCACAGAATGCATGGGCAACTATTTGAGGACTCTGAAGAATAAAGAGTGGCAAGAGGATTGGAAAAGAAGACATGAATTTGAAGTACCACTGATCTGGTGGTGAGTTACCACTGTCCCCCACCTCTGGCATACCCCCACTCTGATTTCAACAAAGCCCCAAACTGAGAAGTGAGCATGCTGACAGCTCCAAGAAAAGCCTATATTAGCACTGATGTAGGAGATACACTGTAACATCTAGAGAAGGTTTCCTCAATGCCAGTACTATAGCAGTCCTTCCTCATCCCTGAGGGATGTGTTTTACAACCCCCAATGGATGCCTGAAACCATGGATAGTACCAAGCCCCATATTTACTATGTTTTTTCCTACACATACAGACATACAGATGATAAAGCCTCATTTATAAATTAAAATTAGGCACATTAAGAAATTAATAAAATAGAACAATTATACTGTAATAAAAGTTACATGAATGTGGTCTCTCAAAATATCTTATTGTACTGTACTCACCACTGTTCTTATGATGATGTGAGATGATAAAATGCCTACCTGATAAGATGAAGTGAAGTGAATGACGTAGACATTGTGACACTATTGTCCTTCTGATGATTCATCAGAAGGATCATCTGCTTCCACAGAGTGGTTGACCGTGAGTAACTGAAACCACGGAAAGTGAAACCGTGGATAAGGGGGAACTACTGTATTAATTTGGGCTAGATACTTGTTGCAGAGGCACTGTTCCATACACACTAGGGTGTTTATCAGCATCCTTGCCTCTACTCAATAGTTACCTGAAGCACTCCCCCAGTTCTAACAACCAAACAAGTCCCTAGACATTGCCAAATGTGCCCTGAGGACAAAACACCACCCCACACCCGCTGAGAGATGCCCTACGGCAATCAACAAAAAATTGAGATGATAGTAAATTAAAAACCGAATGCTAAAAAGTGTCCAAAAAACCCGAAAGAAGGCAGAAAAGAGGAAACAACAGATCTTCAAAATACATGAAGCAAAAACTGTGACAGAATTGAAAGGAGAAAAAGACAAGTCCACAATTGTAGCTGGAGACTCCCAATTCTCTCAAAATAGACCTAGTAAACAGTAAATGGAAAAATCAACAAAAATAAAGAACTTGAACAATCTACCAGCCAGATCTCACTGACACTAATAGAAAACTCCACCCAAGAACAGCATTATCCACATTCTTTTCAAAGGCAAATGGGTTAAAAACCTTAGAACAATTGAAATCATACAAAGTTTTCTGACCATAAAAGAACTAGACTAGAAATCAAGAGAGTAAAAGGAAAATCTCCAAACATGTGGAAATGAAACATAATCTATTAGTCAAAAAAAATCTAAGAACTGTCAAGTGAAATTAGAAAATATTTTGAATGTATCAGATTCAATGATATCAGAAAATATGACATTATCAGAATTTGTGGGATTTAGTTAAAGCAGTGCTTCTGAGAAGGAAATTATTAGCATTAAATGCTTTATTAGGAAAAAAAGTCTCAAATTAATACCCTAAGCTGCTACCTAAAGGAACCAGAAAAAAAGAAAAATAAACCCAAAGCAAGCAGCACAAAGAAAATGGTTAAAAAAAGAAATGAAATTATAAACAGAATACTAGAGAAAAATTAATGAGACCAAAAACTTGGTTCTTTCATAAGATCAACTAACTTGACAAACCTCTACTAAGACTAAAAAATAAAGAGAGGTAATAGCTTCTTTGCTCTTATTTTGAAGAACTTTGGTCATACCCAATTTATAGTACTGTGGCAACTCATTTTAAAAATGATGCTGACAAAAAAAAAAAAAAAAAAATGATGCTGATAAATCCAATGTGTCCAGCCCAAGATAATGAAGGCTCTGGAAATCATGTCTCATGAAAAACCATGCTTAAGTTTATAGCCAGAGAAGAGAATGATAAAAAGGAAGAAATGATTACAGCGTTCAAATATCTGTAGGGCTATCATAGGAAGCACAGTGATTACTTACAAATCAATG
>CM052899.1:123383776-123606761 GCA_028534135.1 Potos flavus | reverse complement strand
TTTTTTTTTTCCTTTCTTTTTTCATTTTTCTTTCTTTTTGGTGATAACTTCTGATTGCTCCGAAACTTTCCAGGGTGCACCTTGCCCGGATTGTGGTTGATATTTTCAGCTATACATCCCCTCAACCACCTCTCACCAGAATGACTAGGAGGAGGAACCCCAACAGAGGAAAAAAATCAGAGACCGTGACCTCTGTTACAGAACTACTGGATAAGGACATAAGCAAGATGTTGGATATAAAATTCAGGATAAGAGTTATTCAGACTATGGGTAGATGGCAACACAGAATCTCTAAGAGCAGAAGTGAGAGCTGATCTGGCAAAACTTAAAAATGCTATTAGTGAGATGCAATCTAATCTAAATACTCAAACAGCTAGGGTAAATGAGGCAGAAGATCGAATTAGTGATCTAGAAGACAAACTGATAGAAAAGAAGGATCAGGAAGAGGCCTGGAACAAACTTAGAAGCCATGAAAACAGAATTAGAGAAATAAATGATGCCATTGAACATTCCAATGTCAGAATTATTGGGATCTCTGAGGGGGTAGAGAGAGAAAGGACTAGAAAATATAGCTGAGCAAATCCTAGATGAGAATTTCCCTAATCTGGGGAACTGAACAAGTGTTCGTGTCCTAGAGGCAGAGGGGACATCCCCCAAGATCAACGAGGACAGAAAGACCTCTAGACATGTGATTGTGAAATTCGTGAATCATAAATTCAGAGAAATCTAGGGGGAAGAGATTCTTTATGTACAGAGGGAGGAACATCAGAATAACATCAGACCTGTCCACAAAAACCTGGAAAGTCAGAAAGAGCTGGCAAGACATATTCAGGGCACTAAATGAGAAGAACATGCATCTAAGAATACTTTATCTGGCAAGGCTGACATTCAGAACGGATGGAGAGATAAAGAGCCTCCAAGACCGGCAAGGTTTAAAAGAATATGACCACCAAGCTGGCACTACAAGAAATATTAAGGGGGTTCTATAAAAGAAGAAAGACCCCAAGAGTGATAGAGAACAGAAATTTACAGAGACAATCTATAGAAACAAGGTCCTCACAGGCAACACGATGACAATAAAACATATCTTTTAATAATGACTCTCAACGTGAATGGCCTGAGTGCTCCCATAAAACGGCACAGGGTTGCAGATTGGATAAGACAGGACCCGTCTATATGCTGTCTACAAGAGATGCATTTTGAACCTAAAGATACATCCAGACTTAAAGTGAAGGGATAGAGAACCTTCTTTCATGCCAACAAGCCTCAAAAGAAAGCTGGGGTAGAGATTCTCCTATCAGACAAATTAGATTTTAAACTAAAGACTGTAGTCAGAGATACAGAAGGACACTACATCATTCTTAAAGAGTCTATCCAACAAGAAGATCTAAGAATTGTAAATATTTATGCCCCCATCATGGGAGCAGCCAATTACATAAGCAAACTGTTAATCAAAATTAAGAGACATATTGATAAGAATACGTTAATTGTAGGGGATCTTAACATGCCACTCTCAGCAACAGACAGATCATCTAAGCAGAAAATCAACAAAGAAACAAGAGCCTTGAATGACACTGGATCAGATGGACCTCATATATACGGAACATTCCACCCTAAAACAACAGAATACTCATTCTTCTTGAGCGCACATGGAACTTTCTCCATAAAAGACCACATACTGGGCCAGAAATCAGGTCTCAACCAATACCAAAAGACTGAGATTATTCCCTACATATTCTCAGACCACAGTGCTTTGAAATTGGAACTCAATCACAAGAAAAAGTTTGGAAGAAATTCAAACACTTGGAACCTAAAGACCATCCTGCTCAAGAATGTTTGGATCAACCAGGAAATCAAAGAAGAACTTAAACAAATTCATGGAAACCAATGAGAATGAAAACACATTGGTCCAAAACCTATGAGATATATGGCAAAGGCGGTCCTAAGGGGGAAATACATAGCCATCCAAGCCTCACTCAAAAAAAAACAGAAAAATCCCAGATACACAAACTCTCTTCACACCTTAAAGAACTGGAGGATCAACAAGAAATAGAGCCTACCCCATACACGAGAAGGGAAATCATTAAGATTAGAGCAGAGATCAATGAATTAGAAACCAGAGATACAGCAGAACACATCAACAAAACTAGAAGCTGGTTCTCTGAAAGAATTAATAACACAGATAAACCACTGGCCAGACTAATCCAAAAGAAAAGAGAAAGGACCCAAATTAATAAAATTATGAATGAAAGGGGAGAGATCACAACTAACACAAAGGAATTAGAAACAATCACCAGAAATTATCAACAGCTATATGCCAATAAGTTAAGCAACCTAGAAGAAATGGATGTATTCCTGGAAACCTTTAAATGTCCAAAACTGAAACAGGAAGAAACTAACAACCTAAATAGACCAATAACTAGTTATGAGATTGAAGCAATGATCAAAGTCCTCCAAAAAAAACAAGAGTCTGGGGCCTGATGGATTTCCTGGGGAATTCTAACAAACGTTCAAAGAAGAAATAATACCTATTCTCCTGAAGCTGTTTCAAAAAATAGAAACAGAAGGAAAAACTTCCAGACTCTTATCTATGAGGCCAGCATTACCTTGATCCCCAAACCAGGCAAAAAGACCCCATCAAAAACGAGAATTTCAGACCAATATCCCTGATGAATATGGATGCCAAGATTCTCAACAAGATCCTAGCTAACTGGATCCAACAGTACATTAAAAAGACTACCCACCATGACCAGGTAGGATTTATCCCTGGGATGCAAGGGTAGTTCAACATTCGCAGATCAATGTGATAGAACAAATCAATAAGAGAAGAGAGAACAATAACATGGTCCTCTCAATTGATGCAGAAAAAGCATTTGAAAAAATACAGCATCCTTTTCTGATTAAAACTCTTCAGAGTATAGGGATAGAGGGAACATTTCTCAACTTTGTAAAATCCATCTATGAAAAACCAAGAGTAAATAACATTATCAATGGGGAAAAGCTGAGAGCCTTCCCATTGAGATCAAGAACACAAGGATGCTCACTCTCACCACTACTGTTCAACATAGTACTAGAAGTCCTAGCGACAGCAATCAGACAACAAAAAGAAATAAAAGGTATTAAAACTGGCAAAGAAGAAGTCAACTCTATCTTCGCAGATGACACGATATTTTATGTGGAAAACCCAAAAGTCTCCACCTCCAAACTACCAGAACTCATACAGCAATTCAGTAATGTGGCAGGACACAAAAATCAATGCACAGAAATCAGCTTTCTTATACACGAACAATGAAACTGTAGAAAGGGAAATTAGAGAATCAATTCCATTTACAATAGCACCAAAAACGTAACCAAAGAAGTAAAGGATCTACACTCGAGGAACTACAGAAACTCGAAAGAAACTGAAGACACAAAAAGATGGAAAAACATCACATGCTCATGGATCAGAAGAATAAACATTGTTAAAATGTCTATGCTGCCCAGAGCAATCTATACTTTCAATGCCATCCCGATCAAAATACCATTGGCATTTTTCAAAGTGCTGGAACAAACAATCCTAAAATTTGTATGGAACCAGAAAAGACCCCAAATCGCCAAGGAGATGTTGAAAAAGAAAAACAAAGCTGGGGCCATCACATTGCCCGATTTCAAGCTTTACTACAAAGCTGTGATCACTAAGACAGCATGGTACTGGCACAAAAACAGACACATAGACCAATGGAACAGAGTAGAGAGCCCAGAGATGGACCCTCAACTCTATGGTCAAATAATCTTTGACAGAGGAGGAAAAATATCCAGTGGAAAAAAGACAGTCTCTTCAATAAATGGTGCTGGGAAAATTGGACAGCTACGTATAGAAGAATGAAACTCGACCATTCTCTTACACCATACACAAAGATAAACTCAAAATGGATGAAAGACTTCAATGTGAGACAGGAATCCATCAAAATCCTAGAGAACACAGGCAGTAACCTCTTTGACATCGGTCACAGGAACTTCTTTCAAGACACGTCTCCAAAGGCAAAGGAAACAAAAGCAAAAAAGAACTTTTGGGACTTCGTCAAGATAAAAAGCTTCTGCACAGCAAAGGGAACAGTCAACAAAACAAAGAGACAACCCACGGAATGGGAGAAGATATTCACAAATGACACTACTGAGAAAGGGCTGATATCCAAGATCTATAAAGAACTTCTCAAACTCAACACCCAAAAAACAGATAATAAAGTCAAAAAATGGGCAGAAGACATGAACAGACACTTCTCCGATGAAGACACACAGATGGCTAGCAGACACATGAAAAAATGTTCATCATCATTAGCTATCAGGGAAATTCAAATCAAAACCACATTGAGATACCACCTTACACCAGTTAGAATGGCAAAAATTAACAAGGCAAAAAACAACAAATGTTGGAGAGGATGTGAAGAAAAGAGAACCCTCTTACGCTGTTGGTGGGAATGCAAGTTGGTGCAGCCACTTTGTAAAACAGTGTGGTGTCCACAAAAAATTAAAAATAAGAGCTACCCTATGACCTGGCAATTGCACTACGAGGTATTTACCCCAAAGATACAGATGTAGTGAAAAGAAGGGCTATATGTACCCCAATGTTCATAGCAGCAAGGTCCACAATAGCCAAACTGTGGAAAGAGCCGAGATGCTCTTCAACAGACAAATGGATAAAGAAGATGTGGTCCATATATACAATGGAACATTACGCAGCCATCAGAAAGGATGAATACCCAACTTTTGCATCAACGTGGATAGGACTGGAGGAGATAATGCTGGGTGAAATAAGTCAAGCAGAGAAAGTGAATTATCATACGGTTTCACTTACTTGTGGAACATAAGGAATAAAAGAGGACATTAGAAGGAGGAAAGGAAAAGTGAAGGGGGGGAAATTGGAGGGGGACACAAACCCCGAGAGACTGTGGACTCTGAGAAACTTGAGGGTTTTACAGGGGAGGGGGGTGGGGGGATGGGTGAGCCTGGTGGTGGGTATTAAGGAGGACATGTACTGCATGGAGCACTGGGTGTTATACATAAACAATGAATCTTGGAACACTATATCAAAAACTAATGATGTATTGTATGGTGACTCACACAATAAAAAAAAAGAATCACAACGGTAGCCTTCATTTTGGTAAGGCCTCATAAACAGAAGTGTTTAATTAAGAAAATAATATGCGAAATAATATGTGAGAGGCTGCTGGGAAGATGGTGGAATAGGAGAAACCAGGGCTCACGTCTTGCCACGTGGCCACCTGGAGAACACCCATATTGGCATAAATAACCCAGAAAGCAACCTGAAAACTGGAAGGACAAACTCCACAGCCTGACGTAGACAAAAGGCCAGGCGAAGCAGATCCACCCCACAGTGCCACAATCCTGGCAATGTGCACAAAGCCCAGCCAAGGGCCGGCATCACTCCAGAGTGAGTCCTGCTCCAGGGAGAGGGTAAGATAACCACATACCAGTCTGCCTAAGAGCCCAGCAGTGGGCTGGGGGCAGGCAGCTGGTCTGACTGCAGGCCCCACCCACCAACAAAAGCTTCTCAGGGAACAAAGGGCAAGCGCCTGCAGTTTGGTGCTACTTCATCTCTGGCAAACACTGCTCTGACTCAACTCAAGCCCAAGGCAGCCCTGGACTGGCCCACCAACACCACAGGCACCAGACTCTGCCCACAACAGGCAGAGAGCCATTGCAGGCTGGACTGAAGGCAAACACAGCTCCGCCATAATGTTAGGACACCCCCTACAGCAAAACACTTAGGAGACACCCCTGAGACACCATTTTCTGGTGAAAAGGAGACGTTGCACTGTAGGACCTCTTCATAAAGTCACTACTTTCAAGTGCGGGAGACATAGCTGACTTTCCTAACACACAGAAACAGACACAATAATAGACAAAATTAGGAGACAGAGGAATATGTCCCAAATGAAAGAGTGGAACAAAATCAGAGCAAGAGACCTAAACAAAATGCAGACAGATAAGTAATCTGTCTGATAGTGAATTTAAAGTAATGCTCATAAAGGTATGTGCTAGAATTGAGAAAAGAGTGCATGACCTCCATGAGACCCTCCACCAAGAGACAGGAAACATAAAAAAGAACCAATTACAGATAATGAACTGACTAGATGAAATTAAAAATAGACAACCTGGAATAAATAGCAAACAAGAGGAAAAAGAAGAACGGATCAGCCACCTGGAGGACAGAGTAATGGAAAGTAATCAAGCTGAGCAGATGAGAGGGAAAAAAAAATACTCAAGATGGGAACAGACCCAGGGAACTCAGCGACACTGTCAAGCCTAACAGTTGCATGATAGGGGTCCCAAAGAGCAAGAAAAGGGGCAGATTTGTTTGAAGGAATAAAGCTGAAAACTTTCTGAATCTGGGGAAGTTAAGAGAAATCCAGATCTAGGAGGCACAGAGCCCCCAACAAAACCAACCCAAAGAGGTCGGCACCGAGACACAAAGTAAATAAGATGGCCGAAAGTAATTATAAAGAGAGTTTTAAAAGCAAGAGAAAGGAAAGCAGTTACATACAAGGGAAACACCATACGGCTATCAGTGGGTTTTTCAGCAGAAACTTTGCAGGCCAGAAGGGAGCGCCATGATAAATTCCAAGTACTAAAAGGAAAAAATCTACAGCCAAGAATACTCTATCCAGCAAGGCTTTCATTCAGAATAGAAGTAGAGACAGTTTCCCAGAAAAAAAAGTTAAAGGCAAGCCTGCCACGTCCCCATCACACATTGATACCATTGGCCTGTGGGTCCCAAATCCATAGTCCAGCCGCCCTCCTGCCTGAGTCAGCATACATGGCCTGCCACCTACTCAATGCCAACTTAACGTGCCTTCACCTCAAATTGCCAAGGACTCAAACTGACACTGTTCCCCTCAAATTCCAGCCCCTGTTCTCAAGTTTGTGCACAAAAGTGGGCACAATTATAACAGCAGAATGAAGCAACCCAAATAGTGACACTAATTCTGTAGAATATATAATGGATAAAAAGAGTGTGCTAGGCTGAGAACATCTCCAACAAGCACATCAAAGGACAATACATACAGCATGATTCTGGTTGGTGAAAGAAACAAACCCAGGAAAAATAAAGTAAGATGAAAACAGAGGGAGACAAACCATAAGAGACTCTTAACTGTAGGAAACAAACTGTTGCTGGAGGGGTGGTGGGTTGGGGGATGGGGTAACTGGGTGATGAGCATTAAGGAAAGGACGTGATGGAATGAGCACTGGGTGTTATATGCAACTGATGAATTACTGAACTCTACCTCTGAAATTAATAATATATGTTAACTAATTGAATTTAAATTTAAAAAAGTACCCCCCACCCAAAAATAAAAATAATATGCATTCCCTGGCTGGAAAAGGACGTAACGGCCTAATAGCAATGGTAAGCCAACAATTCTAAATTCTTTGTTAAAATATACCAAATCAGATTTACATGATTTTGGAGGCTCTATATTAAGTAGTTGCACAAAACTGTAAATTGTTAATTTGCAGCATACACTATATTGTTTCATTCTAAGACATAACAGTAATCCACACAGTAAAAAGAAGTGTCTGTAATCTCTTTTACTATTCCCAGAGGCAGAGAATGAAGCTAAATGCTTACATCTAATCTGGTCTGATGCTGCTTAGTCATCTGATCTTGAACCTTCAGTCTTCGAAGAAGTTCTTTGAAACCCACCATGGGTACAGGAATTAACCTGAAGAAATCCAAGTGGTCAATTATCAGATCTTAAGCCTTTTGCTATTATTACAAAGTACAAGAAATTAAGGTTTTCATAATAACATTCATGTAATTTCACAATAAATTTCTAGGGTTCAAAGGCAGATCAATGACTATGAGATCAACAATGTTAATGACTATGAAATCAACAATGTTAAATCACAGATTTTTTTCAGCCTTATTTTACAAATGCAATAAAATTCAGTCAAAAATTATACTTCTAAAGGCAATATTAGGGGAATGATACTCAGATTTCAAGGTTTTCACCATACTATATACGGCCTTATCAGTCAACTTTTTTTTTTTAAAGTAGGCTCCCATGCCCAACATGGGTCTTGAACTTATAACCCTGAGACCATGCGTTCCATGCTCTACCGACTGAACCAGCCAGGGGTCAACATTCTTTAGCAAATTATTAGTCCTTATATGAAAATAAGATGAAAGTATACTCACTTTTCAGAATCAGGGTTATCCACCTTGGCTTGTTCCCAGATAATAGGATCAACACCTACGAAAACAAGAAATACTTTTTCTGAAAAAAACTATTCTCTGTTTTTGTATTTGTATGAGAAAGGCCTTCTTAAAATAAGATTTAAAAAATCCAGAAGCTATAATGAAAACTGACTATTCAGTATGACCACTACAAAAATAAAAATTTTTGTAGGATAAAACTTTAGTAGATTAACCTTCAGAAAATAGAAAAAGCTCCTATAAATCAGAAAAGACAAAAATATCTAATAGAAAATGGGTAAAGGACATGAAAAGTTAATTCACGAAAGCTACAAACACAGCTAATAAACATATAAAAAGATGCTCAGTTGACTAGAAATCCGGGACATGCTAATGAAAGTAAGTGATTTTTGCAATCAGAATGGCAAAATTAAAAAAGACTGATAATCTCATTACCGGCAGAAACAGATCAAAATGAGAAAATATTAAAAAAGAAAAATACGAGAAAAAGAACACATTCCTGTCACAATGTGTACAACTTTCTTTGGAGAGCAATTTGGCAGTATCTAACAATACATAAATATAATCTCGACTCAAATTTCATTACCAGAGATCTATTCTAAAATACATATCCACGTGTTCTAAGACATATTTAAAAAGATGTTTAATTGTTGCGTAGTTTATAATAATGAAAAGGTGGAAATGACATAAGTGACGTAAGGTACATCCATGGTATTCCATGTAGATTTTTAAAAAGAGTATTTACTTTCTTGTACTGATATGGGATGGGAAGTGCTAAGAAATACTACAACTGAAAAGGCAAGTTGCAGTAAATGTACAGTGCAGAATCCTTTTTTTAAGGATTTACATGTACATATGCTATATTAAAATCACAGATAAAGGACTAATAAAGTAAATTATTAGTAGTAGCTATTTCTGTGGAAAGGAGTAAACAAGATCTGCAATACAGTCAATCTAGTTATGCCATCTACAATCTTTTTTGGTGAGAACACATTTATTTATTAGGTTTTACTCGAATTCTCAGCACAAGTTAGAAGAAAATAAAAATATTAAAAGTAAATTACCTTTGGGTAGATAGATTATGGATTATTTTTCTTTATTTGTCATTTCCCAACATTTTTTTTCCTTTTTGTTACTTCAATTTTTTAAATTTAATTTTTTCAGTGTTCCAAGATTCATTGTTTATGCACTACACGTAGATACACTGTTTATGCAATACATGCCCTCTTTAATACACACCACCAGCCTCACCTATCCCATTTCCCAACATTTCTAACAAGCATATTAGCTACAGAATAAAAAACCTAAATGAATTAATACAATGAAAACATTCGAAACTTTGTCCCAAATTAGAAGACATGATAGACACTGGTTTTATTAATAACCAACTAATACCTCCCAAAATAGGGGAAGCATATAGATTTAGAAATCTTTCATTTCCTCAAATCTGTGACTAAAAACATACCAGCAGGAGGATTCTGTAAAAGTTGTTTGATTTGTGCAGGAGAAAGTTCAGTTCTAGTCATAGAAAGGGTTACACCAAGTTGTTGCAACTGTGTTTTTATATTAGTTTGTTCAAAATGGGCATATAGTGTTGTAGCTGGAACTCTTCTTGAAGTACCATTTGGAGAACGCTCAACAACATAAATGACAACTTCTGTCCTGGGAGAAAAATAACCAAGTTATAAAATAGCACACAACTCATAGCTACAACTCAACATCAATGTAGCATGTGATTTTAGGAAGGTGCTAGCTGAATTCAGAAATCGTTGTTTTAGAAAAGAAAATAGAATTTTCTTAAATCTTGGAAAATAAGAACCCTTAATGTTATGTTCACTTGTAAATCAACTTAAACAATACAGTTAAAATGAGACAGACATACGATATTTGTAAAAGGTTTGCTTCGCTGCAAAGTCCCATGTAAATGTTACTATCTTTTCCAGAATTGAGAAGTACTTTGGAGATTCTGTTGAAGCTTATCTGATCTGTTATTATATTTCACTAATAATAATTCTTCTAACCAAACATATCCCAAAGTAAATGTTTTGCCACTAAGTATGAAAATTATACAGAAGACATAAGAAGTAAATGAGTCATATTTATCCATGAATGAGCATGAATAGTAATTAGTTAAAACTTTCTAGTAACACCTTTGTGGCCTTTGATTTGCACACACAGCCATGATTAACGTTTCTTCCTGCTTCTGAATGAAAAATCTAAGGAATCATTAGTATCTGGTAAGTTAAGAACTCCAAGATTAAGGGGCTCCTGGGTGGCTCAGTCGGTTAAATGTCCAACTCTTGATTTCAGTTCAGGTCATGATCTCAGGGTTGTGAGATCAAGCCCCACATCTGGCCTCCGCACTGGGTGTGGAGCCTGCAAGATTCTCTCCCTCCCCCACCCTGCCCCTCCCATCTCTGATAGATAGATAGATGGATAAATAGATAAATAAATATAACATAAAATAAAAATAACTCCCAAGATTAAGAAAAAAAGCTTTTAAACAAATGTTGTTATAAATACGGAATAATCCCTAGCGGAGTAATAACATTCTGCTCTAAGATTTAATTTGTCCTTTATCAACAAAAACGCTGTTGGATCACTCTCTTTGGACCAAGGCACACAGAAATAAGCAGTACATTTAATGTATACTTACTGATCATCTGGCAATGTTTTAATACCCTCTACATTTACAGTAAGGGTCTGGTTTCCTCCCAAGACTTTATGCAATGATTCTACCAACTGCTGTTGTTGGCTTCGAATATCTGTTTCTTTTTTGTTGAAAACTAAAACCACTAGCCCATCTTCATCTTTATTATTGGGCATACAACTATATCCTACTGCCTGTAGAATGACAAAATAAACAATATCAAAACTATGTACAGATTTTACATCAGATGTTTAATATTAATATGTTAAGTACCTGCTAAAACAGGGAAAACAGCTTAATGTCTGCTAATGAAGGAAGTAATTCTTCTTCCCACCACTCTGTGCCCTAGGTCATCACACAAGGATAAAGAGAAACTATTTTACCCAAGAATAATATAAACTTACAGTGAAATTAGAATTTCCTATTCAACAGAGTAACCAAATAGACTTCTCCTCTAAAAAAGTTTGATATTCATTATTGTTGGGTGTTTCTGAACTCTAATGAAACAATTCTACATGTCATTATAAAAATGACTGCAAAAGTAATGGACCAAGACCTAATTTATTTTACTATACTGACTTACAGAATCTTAAACGAAGTTTTAGATATATCAAAGATATGATTACTATACTTTTTTTCTAAATATAAATACTTTTAAAGTAGAATAACACCATCAAAGTTACAACACTATAAAGAATGTCTACATCATTTTATGGTCTCATGTAATACAAAACTTTACAAAGCGTGTTAGTTTTTAACATAATATTAAATATGATAAATTATACCTTTCTAAGGAATTACTCTTTTAGATAGAAGCCTTTTCTTTTGTCACCACTTATAATGCAGCTTTTTAAGAAAGATTTATTTATTTGGGGGTGGAGGGGGAAGGGGAGAGGGACAGAGAGACTCTCCAGCAGACTCCTCACTGAACAAAGAGCCCTATGCAGGGCTGGATCCCATGACTCTAAGACCATGACCCAAGCCAAAATCAAGAGTCAGATACTTAACTAACTGAGCTACCCAGGCGCCCCATAATCCAACTTCTAAAAAAGAATTTAAATTCATTCTAGACTAGTTCTCATTTTACCATATGTACGTTATATATCAACTTAAAAAAAAAGGTTATATTCAACCTATGTCCACTGTATAGCTCTTAGTCACTAAACAAAAATTAAAATTCCAACTATATTCAGTTAAAAATTCCTTTTGTTAGAGTGAGGAGATAGATGTTCTTTGGTAAGATAAGCTAGTCACTTTTTGTTGTTTAACCATGTTGAGAAGGATCTGATTCTCAGCCTTGCAGCTCCAAACACAGGCTTACATACATATTGATTAGAGATGGACACAGGCAACGAAAAGTGGTTTTGTTTTGTTTTGCCACTGAAAAGTGGCTGGAGTGCCTAGGTGGCTCAGTCAGTTAAGCATCTGACTCTTGGTTTTGGCTCAGGTCGGGATCTTAGGGTCATGGGATCAAGCCCCAAGTCAGGCTCCACAGTCCTCAGAGAATCTGCTTGGGATTCTCTCTCTTCTTCTGCCCCTCACCCCCGCACACATGTGCTCTAAAAAACACAGTAAATACATCTTAAAAAAAAAGTGGCTGAAGTATAAACTGGATTGCAATATATTATTTATGAAAAATATGTCATCAAGTTGACCTAAATACTCTCACTGGCTGACGAAACAATCTCTGAGAAGTCAAATTCAAATGAGAAAGTTGTTTGGTAGGCATGGAATCAGAAAGAAAAAGATTATACTGTTTTAATGGCTTTAGCATCCAGCTATAGTAGTGACAACAGAATCATACATGCCAAATAGAACATACAATCTGTCTGCTGGCTAGAGTATACATTCCTGGACAATGTTAGATGATTATCACTAAATTCTGCTTTTGAGTCTCCATTTCATAGATGCCAAGCAGACCACTCCCCTTCTGTTAACATTTTTCCTCAGTTTTAAATTATATTCTGATCATACCTTCCTTCATTCATACTCTGGTCACCTTCGATCACATATATGTAAGAAAGCACTTCAATTTAGTAACTTCTATATCTTTAAAACAAAAGTATAATTGTACCATATTCAAGGAGTACTAAAGACCAAGCAATTGTTTTCTTCATATTATTTTAATCCAAATATCACATTCTCTCTTACACACACTCTTCAAGTGAGGATCAAAAGAAATACTAATACCTTAAATCGGCAAAAGGGATTTTCTTGTGTGAATTCCACTGGTGGAATGTTATTGTTGAAATATCCTTTTCCTGTTCCCCAGAAGGCCTGCAGTTGATTCCATTTTGCTAAAATAGCATCCCTCTCATCTCCCAACAGCGTTGGAGCAGAAAGAGCACTTGCAGTGTTTATCAGTTGGTTGGACTGTGTAGGAGCTTGTGTGGGCTGACTGAAGAGACCACCTAATGCTAGAAATGTACCCCATAATTAGTATTTAAAAAAAAAAAGAATCAACCAATTCAGATCCTAGGTATGGTAGGCAGAATAATGCCCCTTCCCCCACCAATGTCCACATCCTAAACCCCAGAACCTGTAAATATGTTACTTTACACAGCAGAAGAAACCTTGTAAATGTGATGAAATTAAGAGACTGAGTTCAGACTATCCTGGATTATCATTAAGTGGGCTCAACACGATCATAAAGGTCCTGAAGAGGGAAGGGGGAGGTCAAAGTGGGATAAAGGAAGGGGCTACAAGCCAGGAAATGTGAAGAGAGACTAAAAGCTGGATAAGGCCAGGGAATGGATTCTCCCTTAGAGCTTCAAGAAGGAACAAGCGCTGCCAACACCTTTATGTTAGCCCAGTGGAACCCATTTCAGAATTTCTGATCTCCAGAACTGTAAGATAATAAATTTGTATTGTTTTAAATACACTAAGTCTGTGATACTTTGTTATAGCAACATTAGGAAACTAATATACTAGGACAATCCTTATAGTGATTATCTTCTTAATACAAGTAATTCCATTACCAGTACACCAGTTGGATTCACATAAAAAAAAAAAAAAACCCGCATATGGATATGATATGGAAAAGTAAAGTTTGTGAAGTGCAGATTTGTTTTTTAAACCTTTATTGCTATTACATGTGTATAATAAATACAAATTGGAGGACACAAAATAAGCAAAAAGAATCATTATACCCATGTTTTATCAGTATCAACTTAATCACTTTTCCTTCTCTTACTACAAAGAAATATATAGCAAAAAGAACAACAAATGAACTAATCATTAGGATTCTAAGCTAAAAGCTTTAGCAGGCCATGTAGCTTTGGGTAAGTCACTTAACTTCTCTGTGCTACAATTTCTCCAACAGAAAGAGTAAAGTTGTTAGATCAGACCAGTATCTCCAAAGTGGGAGGCAAGTATCCCCAGTAAATGAAATTATAGCTGTGAGGCAACAGCTGGGTCACTAAATGGACTAATTCACATAACAAACAGTTATCTTTTAATTATCTGATACTATATTTTAAAAGTCTCAGTTTGGTGCCAGCCTGCTTTTAATGACTCACACTTGCTTATCTCACATTTTACCAAAGGAAAGAATAAGGCTCGGAGCTTATTTAGGCAAAAGTATTAGCTAGAATCTATTAACGCAATTACATTTTCTGTGTACTTAATTTCAGTTATCCTGTCTTTATAGCAAACGATACTGGTTTTCGATTTATAGCAATAGTACAAATCTTCCTTTTAAAATAAATATGTAATGTTTAAAAGTAAACGGACTTAAAATTCTTAATAATACAAATGGTAAAGAGATAAGAGAAAACTCATGAATACCAAAATGCTCTGAGTTTCAGGGCCACTATATTAGATGATATTTAAGTTTTCTTTCAGGTCTAAAGGTTCTAAGTACCACAAGGTCGTTGGGGCTGCTACAGGGCTAAAGAGGGTCTCTTATTACCCTCCAGATACATAGTATTAATTTCCAAATGGGCACATATAAAATTTGTAAAGAATTGGACTAGAAGCCAGAAGACTTGAAAGCTGGTTATTATAAGCTCAATAAGCTATTTATTGTAGGGGCGCCTGGGTGGCTCAGTGGGTTAAGTGTCTGCCTTCGGCTCAGGTCATGATCCCGGTGTCCTGGGATCGAGCCCCATGGTGGGCTCCCTGCTCAGCAGGAAGTCTGCTTCTCCCTCTCCTTCGATCCCTCTCCCCACTTGTTTTTTCTCCCTCTCTCTCAAATAAATAAAATCTTAAAAAAAAAAAAAAAAAAGAAAGAAAGAAAGAAGGAAAAAGCTATTTATTGTAGCGTTGGGCAAAGAAATTCCTAGGCTTTATCTCTTCAACTTTTAAATGAGATAAACTATAATCTGTACTGATTTACATTTAGCTTCCTTTGTACACTTCAAACTAGATTACAGCCATAGGAGTCTACTCAGAGTTCACTAGCTGGAAGGCATTGAGGAATTCCAATTATAAAACCCAATACACTCTTTTCAAATCTTAGCATATTAGATTTCTTATACCTTTCTACTTTCTCAGTGCCCTCATGCTGTTGATTATTCCTTAATCTTCAACTTCCACTGAACACACATCCTCCTTGAAAAGTTCTTTTCCATTACATTTCCTGACCATATATAGTCTCTCTTGGTTTTATATATCATACATACATACATTCATTCATTCAACACTTATTGAGTACCCACTAAATGTCAGACATAGAGCTAAATACTAGGGATGGAGTGGTAAACAAACTGAGCACATCAAACCAATAGTAAACAACTATGATAAGTTCCTCAGAAACACAGAGGCTATCAGAGTACTACATGAGGGACCTAATCAATTTGAGGGCGGGAGGTCAAGAGAAGGCTGCTCCACTAGAAATTCACTAAGGCGTAAAGGAAGCAGTCAGCCAGGCCATGATGTAGGGGCAAAACAGCGTGTGCAAATCTCTGCTAAAGAGGACGGGGAAGATGAACCAGCAGAAGTAATAAGGAGTACTTGCCTACAATTAGGCAAGAAAAAAAATAGAACAAGTATCTTTGAAGTTAAGGGCTCATATTGGCCAAAACTGACGATTTGAGCATCAGAAAGAATAATGAATGCAACCAACTCAAGCGCATTCAATTTATTAAAACTCTTGCATTCAGAATTATATTTTTTAAAAGATAAAAAATTTTAAAATCCTCAATTCCTTGGACACCACTGGAAATAATCAGGCCACCAACAACTTCTTACAAAAACTGTCAATTAAAAAGAATTTAGCCGGGGCGCCTGGGTGGCTCAGTGGGTTAAAGCCTCTGCCTTCAGCTCCAGTGATGATCTCAGGGTCCTGGGATTGAGCCCCGCATCGGGCTCTCTGCTCAGCAGGGAGCCTGCTTCCCCCCTCTCTTTCTGCCTGCCTGTGATCTCTCTCTGTCAAATAAATAAATAAAATTAAAAAAAAAAAAAAAAAAGAATTTAGCCTGCCCTTCCTATACAAATTATATTTCAGGGTGACCAAGCAATTTTGCGGGATGAATAAAAACTTCCTTTTACAGAAGAATTTTAGTATGGAAGGGAGGGCAGAGTTAGGAATCACCATTTTGCAACTCGTAATAAAATAATTGATTGAGGCAATGATCATCAATGAATGAAACCATTAAGTTAAATACGGATTGGGAACTTTGTTAAGTCAGATTGGCTGTCAACCCCCTGAACCCACTGATCAATCTTAGCATCACCAAAAGTGGAATACACCTTTTAATGTAATGCAGTATGAAGTACATTGCACAACTGGCAAAGTATCCATGCCAAAAAGTCAAACTTGAATCTAATAAAGCACCTAAAGCTAACTTGATTTACCAGAAAAACGGGAGACAAAGTTAAATGATACTACAAGGAAACAAATCTAGAATTGGGGACATTTCACAGGACAACTGGCCCAGTTTCTCCAACAATTCTTGAGGGGGGGAGAAAGGAGTGGGGAATTCTCTATACTAAAAAGAAACGTGAGGGGTGCCTGGGTGGCTCAGTTGGTTAAGTGTTCAACTGTTGATTTCGACTCAGGTCATGATCTCAGGGTTGTGAGATCCAGCTCCGCATCGGGCTCCACACCCAATGGAGATTCTCTCTCTTCCTCTCCCTTTGCCTTTGCCCTCCTCACTCCTGCACGCATTTTCTTAAAAAAAAAAAAAAGAACTTGAGACATAACAAGAAAATGAATCTGGGGATCTTGTCTGGATCACGATATGAATAAACCAGCTGAAGATTAATGAAGCATGGGGAAATGTGATTAAGGACAAGGTATTAGATGATACCAAGGAATTATTAATGATGAGCTGGAATGAAGTCCATGTTTTTAAAGAGAGAAGCACAGTAAAGTGAGGGTAAAAGGACATGTTCAGGATTTGCTTTAAAATACTTCATCAATCAAAAAAAGGGAGGGGGAGAAGGAGATAGATAAAACAAGTGTGGCAAATTCTGCTTTTGCTGAATTTATTCGGTAGAATATGAGGTCATTTTACTCTTATTTTTGTGTGTTAGATTTTTCATTTAAGGAAAGAACAGTAAGTATTCATTCGATTTGAGAGGATTAATGATCTTAACTGTTTGAGTAAAGAAAACAGAATCCAGATCAGAGTGGGCTAAGAGGTAATAGAAGACAACAGAAAGGGATCCCATCTCCCTTTTCCATAACTATTTCATGTAGTTTATGAAGAGGAGAAGAGAATAGCAACTGAAGTGTGATGTGAGATTAAAGTTGTTTTGTTTTGTGGTTACTGTTTTAAGAAAAAAGAAACTTCAGGTTGCTTAAATGTGGATAAGAAAGATCCTTGGGGAGAGAAGCTGAAGACTGTTTTGGGGAGAGGAGTGTTGCTGGGAAGAATAACCAACAGTACAAGTGTCACTTGGAAGATTGAGATCCATAGCATAGGTGAAAAGCTTAAAGGATGTGTACAGAGGGAGGTAGATAAACAGACTTGGTAGTGGGAAACTGAAGGAACTGCAATGAGGGATTTTATTTTCTCTTTGAAGTGGAGGTCAAGGCCATCTGCTAAAAGAAAAGAGAAATTTGACATTTGAAGAGAATAAAGGTCTAACTGTTACAGAGGGTGGGAGAATAAATTAAATAAACTTCCAAGGATTACCAGGCAATGTTGAGGCCCCAATTTAAGTCAGTGATTAAGAATTTAGACGTACTATTCAATTGTTTGTACTGTGTGATTTTCTCAAGCAGTATCTAGATAGACAGTTGGGCTTTTACCTGCTTGGGATTTTTTTTACCCCCTCAGGCACAGGATACAATGACATGAAGTTTAGCATACTGGCAACCAGTGACCGAAATGCAAGGACATGGAATCTAAGCTAATTAGAGAGGACAGTGAAGATAAGAAGGAGCTGATGGAAGAACAGAAAATGGTCTAAATGGTCTAATGGTCTAAATGAAAATGTCACTGGTTAAAGACCTAATGAGGTCCTGGAACAGCTATATTCGAAGTATTTAAAAAGGCAGGCTAAAAGAACAATAGGTTGTGGGATGTTCACATTAGCGATTTTGAAATTAGAACATTTTCAGATGTTGCCAAGGTCCAAGGTAAAATTGTTTAAGAGAAATGGAAGAGGTCTTTGGAATACAAGGTAGATGGCAGGGCTGTTTGAATATATAGCCATATGATGTTTAAATAACCCAGATAGAAGTTGAAAAGAAAAGTAAGACTAACAGCCAGTTGCCAAAGTTTTCAATGGATAAGAGGTACTGTCCAGCAAGTCAGCAGCTAACTGAGATTAGACTATCACAGATGGTATAGCCAGACAGCAAGCATGTCATACAAGCGGAGGTTTTAAGAATAAGACAACAGCTCCATAATCTTTGCAGATTACACTCAAGACTCCTTACAGCAGCAGGTCCCAAATTCATCATGCTATGCTATGCAGTGATGCTTTTGTCAGTTATTCCCTCTACTTGGAATTCCCTTTTCTGACTTTATCCAACTAATTCTTGCAAGATTCAGCTCTTCTGTATTCCACAGCACCTTGTAGGGATTCATTTTCATGCTTTCACATTATATATGTATTTTGTGTAACTGGATGTTTATTATTCTAATTAGATATTTGTTATTCTGTCTCCTTGTAGGCTGTAAGCAGGAATTGTGGCTTTCATCCTCATATACCCAATGCCTGACACACAACATACAGTCAGTAAGTGCTTGCTACATAACTGAATAAGCCCCTTTATTCTGCAAACGAATAAAACCAAATTCAAATTCCCATTTTTCCTAATGAAAGTAAGTGTAATTACAATAACTGAGAGTTGGAGAGACTTCATTTCAAGAAACAAAGAAAAAAGTTCACTTTCCCCTTTTCCTAAAGTACTTAGATTTCCAACAAATTTTGTATTTTTGCAGGATAACAGAAAAGAGGAATGACTGAAATACTAGAAAGAAGAATTAAGACTACTATTCTATTTTCTTCGTCCTATTGGCTACTCAATAATTGAGTAGGATGAGTTTTAGCCAATCGGTCAAGTTACCTAAGAACAATGAAATGAAAGTGATTTAAGAGGTAGCAGACTGGAAAAGTAAAAAGAGCATTACATAGGAAGTCAAAGAACTTGAATTTATGTTTCTATTCTACATCTTGGGAGAGCCATGGAAGAGTCACAATCTCTGTTTCCCCTCTTCACCTATAAAATGGAGATAACAAGAGTACTATTTCATTGGGTTCTTGTGAGAATTAAATAAAATAAATTAATCCAGACAAGATAACCCTGGAACATACTGCCATACCAGCTAGTAAGAAAGCTATCAAAGACTAATTCTAAGCTTGTCTCGAAGGACTTGAAGCCAACCTGAAGAGGCTTGTATCTTTGGCCAAAGATGGAACAATTTAAGTATCAATAAGGATAATAACTGCAACGGATTAAAAAATACCAAAGAGTTGAAATACTTAAGTTCCTAACATTAAATAAAAATTAACTGGTCTCCTTTGGAGGATCACAGAGAACCAACTCTTTATTTTGAAAACTAATTATAAATATGGAAAGAATCAACCAAATAGTAGATAAAAAAATATAAAAAAGTATTGGAACAAATACATGGAAAAGGAGTCACAAGGTTAGAATACCATTTTTCAACCCCTGATAATTAATGGATCTAAATAATGATCACCAATGGCTGCTGCTAACACAACAAAAAAACAGACACAACTGACATTATATACCTCTTGATAAAGAATGCAATACTATCTATAGTCTTGTAACCCAACAAAAACTGATCTATCAACATAAATAAGTGCCTACATCCAATCCAATTCACAAGAAACACAGAGGACAACAAAATATGTTAAACTATACCACAGGAATGCAATCCAGTAAAGTCCTAACTTGAAAAATTCTATAGGACAAGTATCTCATTTCTTTAACAAACTGGAAAAACAAGAAAAGAGAGCTAACAGGGGAACTTACAAAGGTTTAAGACAAATAAAACTAAACAATAATGCTTACAAACTTACATGACCAAACTATAAAGTAAAATAAAGAACAGGTCACCATGAAAGACAGGACTATAGTTCCTCTGACAGGGAAGTGACTGTGAGGGCAATGTGGAGGGCTTCTCAAGTGGTGGCCAGAGGCCACCTCCTGACACAGGCAGTGGTTACAAGGGTGTTCACCTTATATATAATTCATTAAGCCGTACTTTTGTGCAATTTTCTTTTTTGTGTTACTTTTAGCAACGAAAATGTAAATGGAATGCTGTTACACACAGAGGCTTTATAATCCTGGTCATGCCAATCAGTCTCTTCAATTGCTATCATCATATATAAACACGAGAAGTAGCTTTTGGAGTCTTGTGGAACATAATATTGATAGATCTTCAAAAAAAGATATCTATTAAAGTGTTCTGAACAGTGCGCTCAATGTTGGCTATGTTACAGTTTTATATTTGAAGTAAGATGAAGGCCTCATACTTACTGGTTTGCTGTTGCTGCTGCTGTGTATTAAATCCTCCAAATCCCAGTCCAGTTCCCAAACCAGTACCTAAACCAGTACTACTTCCAGTTGTTGTGCCAAAACCAGTACCAAAGCCAAAACCTTTGTTCTGAGTACCACCAAAGAGTCCTTTGAAGGAAAAATTTAAATTGTGTAAGTTAAAAAAAAAATCTCATCTCTAGCTCATTCACATCTACAAATGACTTACGATATCCTCTTACCAGTAGTGCCTGTGTTAGCTGGAGCAGAAAAGCTGAATGCAGAACCTGCTGTTGTAGATGTTGTCCCAAATCCTCCAAACCCACCTAATTTAAAAAGGATAAATAAAAGAGAGGAAAAATCTTTTGTATACATAAGTAATTTTTTTCAAATTATTTTACGTCATTGCCCCATAAAAAGAAAATATTTTGATCTAATTTCTCCTTTCTTTCCTTCAACTTCAATTTTTTAGAAACTGTACTACTCATCAAGTCAGTATATTCTAAGAAATAAGTGACTAAGTATTTAAAATAGAAATACCACAAAATGAAATACATACCCTTCAACTAAAGGGCTGATTAACAGTTACAGCTGAGAAAACATGTTAAGCCTATTACCATGCTTAACAAACTCTAAAATGACTATGTATGTACTTTTAGGGTAGGCAAATTCAAATGCCTACAAGATTTAGGCTGAGAATATTAATCAGTGAAAAAGACTGGGTGTTTACTGACTGGTAGAACTGTTTCATGGGAATAGTTTTTAAAAGTGGCAGCAGTTTCTAAATTCCAGCAGATTACTGCTATGGGAGAATGGTAGTTCAGTAGTATTGTATATTCCTATTTTTCCCTGTTACTGTACAGAAACAGTAGATCTAGATTTTCTATGTGAAATTTACAGAATTTTAAACCCTAATTCAATTTTTCTTTGGCAACAAATTCAAATATTTTTAAAATAGTGTGTCAAACAGATCGTGTTGGCAGACTGTGGTGCCAGTTTGCAACTTTGGCTTTGGTGAATTAACTCATATTCTCTCTTAGCTTATGTTTCTACTTAGTCTTCATGAAAACTTAGGAATTTTTGAAAGGAAACATACCTCCCTAGAACAAGAACGTGTTTCTTGAAGGAAGAGATAAGGGGAAAAAAACCCCTCAAGTGGAAGGCAGTGGTAGGGAAGGAGAGCAGAACTAGCACAGCTCCTGCACTAGTGGGCAAATGACAGATATACAAATTTCGTTTTTAGTTAAGTTTAGAAATGAAACTCATTTTAACCATATGTACCTTGACATATGAATGGGATGGAATACAGACAATCTAATATTGTTTTATTTTTTTTTCTTACTGTCAGTTTTCACCTGATTACCAATGTGGTGCCAAAAAGACTTTTAAGAAAAATGTTTGAACCATTAGTGCTCAGTTATGCCACAGTTTTTTGGAATTCTAACTTTTAATCTCATATATTTCTAGTATAAGAGACAGATTCATGTTACATAAAAGATATAAGGAGGAAAAAACCCCAACTCTCTGATATTCATATAATTCTGATTTGGAAAATTACTTAAGAATACACTGTATGTTATAGCCATCACCTAATACTCTATTTTCTTGTAGGTTCTATTGCAGTATTGGAAACCATAAACATTTTGATAAAAAAAAAAAAAAAATCACCTAAAAGTATAGAACATTGTTCTCAATCTTTTTCATTATTCCTCCCTTCTACAGAAAAACTATGATATATTCTGAATTTGCCACACAATATTAGTATCTTATCATGCTTCCTAATACCAAAAATGTTTATTAGTAATAGTGGATCTGCAAAGACACAAACTAAACAAGAATTTCTATCATCCCTTTGCTGAAGGCTCAGTTAATGAACATATATAAAAGTGGTTAAAATACAGCTATATTATCACAACTCAATACTTAACAGTGATAACTCCAAATGAACATGAAATCAAGCAAATACCAACAAGTTTATTTATTGTTGCTGAATTACAAGCTGGGTGGCTTTGTCTGGAAACATAAATTTCAAAATAATGTTTTACCCAGTGCCAATTTTAAGCAAAAGGGGAAAATAAACCAATGACAGCGATACATGATCACTTTAAATATACCTTAGTGATAATGGACAGTTTTATCTTTGGAATCCAAGATTTCAAGTATTTTTCAAAACGTTTCAAATCAGATGCCAAGGTCATATTTGCACTGCAGTAACAAATACTGCACAAATATCCAAATAAATTTTAGGGAATAATGTTTACCAAATGCATATAATTGGCATGGGCATAAGTGGCATAATGTAAGAGAATAAGGACAATAAATTCGTATACGAGCAGCAGAGGAACAAGACTTTTCTACAGGATAACTGTATATAAAGTACACAGACCTATTTTAAATTTATATACACATATATACACATTACAGTTTGTGTTTTGCAAATTTCCAATGAGCTTCAATCCATATAGATACTAAAATCTTCATTATTTTAATGCAAAGATGTCTAGCCGACCTACTAGAACTCGATGCTATCTGACAATAAATTAAATTGCTCTGCTCATTTCTCAAAAAATCCAGTAAAAAATTGCGGGCTCTAAAATTACATATCTTATAGAAATGTATCCTAATCTGCTGAGTGGATCAAAGAAATACATTATTATTGTTATAAACCTTAAAAAAACAAGACAGGATACTGCTGTTCGTATAAGACTTGTTTCTCTCGGGAAACACAAGGACAATCAAATGAAATTCCAATGAAAAGATGCAAGAAAAATGAAAAAAATGACTGCAGGAGTCCAAGAATCCCAGGGAAATGGGCCTGACTGCTGGGCTTCTATTTTGGAAGAGATATGTGACAATTTGGAAAACACATTCTACTCAAAATAATAATCCATTCCAAATTCTTATCACTTGGAAGGTATATTCTGTTCAATCAAATGGAAGTTTAACAAAGGAACATTATAACTTGAGAGACTTCTTAAAACCAAATCTTTTAAGACGGTCAAAACTAGATACAAATATTTTTGATTCGACACTACGAAATGAATTTCCTTTCCTCATTAGACAAGTCGCTGTACTTTCCAAAACTAGGAACCACAAAATATTCTTGGACTCCAGCTCCCAACATTCGTTACACATACGACCCGCAGTATCTACCTGCACTTGCCAGACTGTTACCAAAATTGAACGGAGTCGCCGAGGTAGTAGAAACACCGAAATTCCCAATATTAAAGTTCACTGCAGGATTAGCAGTTAATCCGAAACCCCCAAAATTAAACCCACTGGCGGTGGAGTTGGCAGTCTCAAGCCCACCAAATCCTGATAGGCGTGTAGGCAAAGAAACAAACAAAATTTTAAAACGGGGGAGGGGAAAGAAAAAAGAAAAAGAAAAGAAAGCAAGATAAGGATTAGAAGAGTCAGCAGGTTTTACAGACGGGAACAAAGACAAACCTTGCCTTAGCTCCAAACGAGTTAAGAAAGCGGAGGTGGGGACAGGAGAGAGAGCAGGAGCGTGAAGTCCCGGGCAAGGACCAAAAGGCCAGCACCGAACAAGCCGAGCCGCAGGGCAGAGCCCGCGGCTCCCCGGCCCCCCGGCCCGAATCTCACCGAGCCCAGCAGCGGGAGCCGAGCTGGGTCTCCGAGACTGAGGTGAGGAGGGCAAGGCGGGTCTCCGGCAGTGGGAAAGAGGAGCCGCCCTCCAGTGTCTCTGAGAAGGACTCCCCGGCGGCGGGAGGCGAACCCTAGGAGGACAGGGCCCTGCGGGGACCCACGCGCGGCGCGAGAGCCACAGGCTGGGCCTCGAAATCCCCCGCGGTCTCCTCAGGAGCCGCCTAGGCCAGCTCTGTCGCTGCCCGCCCTTTTCCGAAGCATCTAAAATCCCCAAGCAGCCAGGAGACACCCCCCACCCCCCTAAGATCCCCGAACTGGAGAATCTCGGACCGAGAGGGTGGACCGGAGGCCTCCCTTCCTCCCCGGGAGAAGGTCCGAGAGGATTACTCACCCGCGGGGGCCGCAGTGGCTGCAGCGGTGCCAGAGGTGCCCGAGGGAGCCCCAAAGTTGAAAGCCATGTCGCGGGAGCAGGGGACCAAGGCGCTGCTCCCGCGACACTCGGTGCACTCCGCTTTTCAGTCCCGCGGGGAAACTGCCCTCGGATTAGGGAGTTCCGGCTCTTTTCTGGCCTAGCTTAAGAGGCCGGAAGGCCGGAAAGGCGCAGGGGGCGGGGGTTGGAGCGGGAACGCCCCCGCCCGCCAGCTTCCGGGGGCTTAGTGGCTTCACGTGGCGTGGGGCGTCACAACCGTGGGGAGATGCTGGGAGTTAGCGGGGCGTGCGGTCTGAAAGCCCTTAAAAACTGCCTTAGAGAGGAACCTTGGAAAAGGTGTGCGTGAGGTTGAATAGGAGTGTGTAATGAGGACCGGGTAGGAAGGCCAAATCCTCATCTCCGTTGCGCAGAGTAGATGGATAATGCTAAAACTCATGAAAATTCACGAAGCAGCCTGTTATCTAGTCATGGGGGTAAATTTAAAAAAGGGGGGGGTTAATACAGGTGCCTTTGAGAATGGTATCTTTAGGTTCCTTTTTTTTTTAAATAACAAACCTTATAGAATTATTTGATTCTTAAATCTATGTGCTCGTATACTTTAGTAAAAATAAAAATAACCAAAAAAAAGCCATTGTGTTTATCAAAATGACAAATCCTTGGACCCATCTACTTCTAGGAATTTATCTTACAAATGGGCAAAATTTTGGACTACAAGGTTGTTGGTTATAGCATTGTGTATAATAATAAGTGACTGGAAACAAATGGGTTTGCTTAAATAGTTGCATTTATACAAAGGAATACTACTTAGATATGAAATGAGAACAGTAAAGCTCTTTATGTACTGAAAAGAAAAAAGATCTCAAAGTTGTATTACATAAAAAACAATTAGAATACTGTCTATGGTATGCTACAATTTTAGTGATGGAAAAAAGGGTTAGAATATGCAAATACACATTCTTGTATAAAATATTCTTGGAAAGATATATATAAAAAAATGAGTAACATTAGTTCCCTCTGGGAAGATGAACTGAGTGTCTGGGAGATGGGTGGAGAAAGACTTTTCAGGATAAACCCCTTTTATACTTTTTGAAAATGTAAATGGTTTACCTATTCAAAAAATTAAATCATGCCGACAGTGGTAATTGCAGGAGTCCCAGTGAGAGTGCTGATGCAGGGAAGAGGACAGTAGGAAGGGAGACAGGAGCAGATGAACTTGATTGATAGGATGCGGAGGGAAGGGAAAGGAGGAGTCTAACAAGAGTCCCTGTTTTCCGCCTTGTACGACTGGGTGGATTGTGATGCCATTCCCCAGTAACAGGAATTTGGAACGAAGACAAGAAAAAATGAATTCCTTTTTTTTTTTTTTTTTTGCATTCTGGATTTGAGAACAATCTGGTAGAGGATATCCAGCAGGTGTTTGGTATGTGCGGCTGAGGTTGAACAGCCCCGTGTTTCGGCTGTGACTGTTTAGGTTGTAACTGAAGTCAGGAAGTCAGTGGAATTGTCAGGAAGAGTTATCAAGCAAGAAGAGGTTGCAGCTGATCACAGGTATTGAGAAGAAAGCAAACAGCCCTTGAGGGAGCCTGAGAGAGCATGGCCGGAGAGCGAGGAGAACCCACAGAGTGCAATCAAAAATAATGGGTGGAAGGGGAGAAGGATCGGGGATGAAAAGAATGAGTGAATATTTCTTCCATAGGAAGCCTTCCCTTACCACCCTTTCTAAAAGAGCACATTCCAGTCCTGTCACTGTGGGTTCTTAAATATACTTAGTACTTACCACCACCTGTTTATTGCTTCCCGCATTTAATATAAACTCCAGGAGGGCAGGGAACTATTTTTTTTTTAATACTGGTTTTATCCCGACTGCAAGCAGAGTTCCTGCCCCTGTGACAGACCTTATTCAATACTGTGGAATGGATGAATGAGTTCCATGACATGTCCCTCTCCCTTGGCTTTCCCATATTCATCTCCAAGTCCTACATATTTTATCTTTTAAACATTTCTAAAATACTTCATCTCCACTCCCATCTCCCTGATTCCTATTCCTTTTGCCTAGACCAGGGATTAGCAAATGATGGCCAAATGTGGACTGTCGTCTATTTGTGTAAATACAGTTTTATTGGCACACGGACACACCCATTTGTTTACATGTTGCCTAGGACTGCTTTTATGATCCAAGAGCAGAATTGAGTAGTTGTGACAAGAGAGGCTTGCAAAGCCAAAACTTTTTCATCTGGCCCTTTACAGAAAAGTTTTGCCAACCCTGACCGTGACATTGCAGGAGCCCTTGCAGTGCGGTGAGTAGGACTGTCGGACTGTGACCTCATTCTGGGTTGCTCAGAGAATGAGCTAACTGTGGCTAGGCGTTCCTCCTTCTGCTGGGACAAGGGGCTGCACCCAAGCTCAGGTCCCATGGAACCGGGGTCTTCCATACCCCAGTGATGGAGATTGTAACATTCCATAGGCAGCTGGCATTCCCAGACAATTTCGATAAAGCATTCACCCCAAATCCAAACTACCTGTTGCTCAGTGGCTCGTACATTCCTTCATGGACAAGACTGCTTCTTCACACTTGCCCCTTCGAAAGGGGGACTAGAAGGCAGATATGTGCTCTTTAGTGAGACCAAACCATACTCTGGCCCTTGGCTGGCCTCTCCGTAGGATGACAGGAGGAGCGTCTGCCTTTTTTCTTGCGGTCCTGGCCCTGTATATTTTTATTTTCCCCAATAAAGCCCATTACTTAACCCCTGCTCTGCAGCTCTGTGGAGTTTGCCCTGGAGGCTGGTGCATGACACCCAGACGAGACCCATCTCACGTGCCAACGGAGACCCCAAAGGGACCCACCTAGCATGGCAGCCTCCTCACTGACCTCCCTGTATCCACGTAGACTCTTGCAATTTATTTACCTTGCAGCTAGAGTAGGCCTTTTTTTTTAAAAAAATATTTATTTGACAGAGAGAGATACAGCGAGAGAGGGAACACAAGCAGAGGCAGAGGGAGAGGGAGAAGCAGGCTCCCCGCCGAGCAGGGAGCCCGATGCGGGGCTCGATTCCAGGACCCTGGGATCATGACCTGAGCTGAAGGCAGTTAAGCAGTTAAGCAACGACTGAGCCACCCAGGCGCCCCTAGAATAGGCCTTTCTAAACAAACCTGCCATGCCTCCCACTTCTCCCCTGTCCCCCACAAGCCGGGTCACGACACTTCCTGTTGGTCTTAAAACAGACCAAAATCTTTAACATGGCTTAATAACACCCAAGTTGATCTGGACCCTGCCTTTCTCTCCAACCTTATCTCTACTCTTCTTCCCTCTTGGAACTCCAAGCAAATATTTTCTGTCACTTGTAAATATGTTCCTTCCTGCTCCTGCCCCCTTTGATTAAGGGTCAATACCTGGGCCTACTGACCCCCAGTGCTCCTGAGGGGCTTCCAGGGCTCTAGAGAAAGCCGTGGGACAGAGGGGCACCGTGCGGAGCCCGCTTCAAGCTTGACTGGTCAGCCTCCCTAGAACCGTCCACCACAGCTGAGCAGAACTCACAAGTAGCCCAACAGGTGAGACTCAGGCCTGCATCTGTCACGGGGGCAAAGAACATCCAGAGACGATGGGTCATCTGATGACATAACATACAATTTCCAGTGCAATTTCATAGAAACAGTTTTATTAGTGAAATACTTCATTGCGTTACAGGTAGAAATAAACAGGTCAAGAATCACATGAAATGAACCAATTATTTAAGCTACAGGAAGAGCATTCTGGTCAGTATTCTGTTTGATAGCCGCGAGCAATTAATTCCAGAAATAATGCCCAGAGGGCCAAGTGTAAAGGTCACCCTTTGCAGAACTCTTATTTCAAGCAATTTAAATTAAAAAAAAACAAAAACAAAAACCTCCCTTCAGTAAAAACCCCAATAGGGGTTAGTCCTATTGTACTTGCTCCACTTGACCACTAGTGATCTTTCCAGAACATGAGGAAATAAAGTCCAGTAGGAAAAGCCTTGAGCTACCAGTGGCAAAGCCCATTTCCTGTCCTGTGTTCAACTCTCAATTTTCCCCAAGAGAAGCGAGGTCACCTCTCTCTCTGTTTGGTTTTTCCCTAAATTGAGTATCATAGTACAGGGCACACATATTTTGTGATAATGACAATCACAAAGACTTTGCAAGCCTTTCTGGGATAATGGCTCCAAGAGAATCAGCACGAGGAATAGTTTGTTATTTTTAACCTAACGCCCAATAGGAACGTCCATTCTTCTTAACCAACCTATAATCTTGACTGCAGTGTATGGGCTTGCCACAGACTTTTCAGAGAGATAATATCAGATGGATGTTAAGCCAAATAACTATTAAGAATCACATGGCAGTAATATATTTTTGGTCTCCCTGCCTGTGTGGGAGTCAGTCTAAAGTGTACATCGGCTTTTATCATTCATAGTATTTAAAAATTTCCTCCTCACAGATGACTATACCCTGATAATAGGATGAACCAATAAATATGCACTGGTTTATCAGTTTTATTTGTGTGGATAAGTGGATAAACAAAAGAATAAGGTGTGCCAATTATATAGCTAAATATTGATAAATTCAAAAAATCTAGATATTTGGCATTATTGAAGACAAAATATTTTCGATTTGGTTTTTCTCATTTTGGTGATTTGGGATATCTATAAGTTCCAACTTCATTCATAGAGAAGTTGAGAGTTTAATGAATTAGCCCCTTCAAGAAGGGAACATGTCAAAAAAAAAAAAAAAAAGAAGGGAACATGTCACATATTACATTAGTGTAGAGAGAAAGAAATTGGGGCAAATAATGGGATTTATTACCTCCACACAGGGATCAGAAGCTATATTTGTGAAATCTATGGCTTTTTCTCTTCATTTGCTTACACTGAAATCCAGTTTCAAACAGAAAATCCTGTAAGATGATTCAGTTGTTAAATTCTATGTGCACTTTGCTGGATAACTATTTAGTTTTCTTGATCAAAAATGAATAGTGAACTTTGAGAACAACGAAAATGCCCTTAAATATGCTTGAATTTGTGACATGTGGTGGTTCCTAATCCTCTGATTTAGGTTGCACTGAAAGCTAAGAGGTCTTCTGAGAAGAGATGGCCCTTCTCCTGGGTCCCCAGGGACCTTCCTTAAAGCATTTTCTGTGCAATATTTTAAAACACCATCATTCATTCTGTCAGCAAGATGATTGTCGCAGGAAGTGTAGGGCACATTTTTCTCTCTTCAGTGAGTGACAGTGAACCACAGAACAGTGGAAGGGACCAAGTCTGAGGAAAGAAAGCCAACTTACAAAAACAATTTCAAAGTTCCCAAGAAGACTGCCCCAGAAGAAATAACTTGTTAGTGCAGACTTCCCGAAGTGTATGTGTAACTCGGGCTGTGGATGGATGGATTTCCCATATTTGTAAATAATTTTACAAAGACTCACTCAATAATATTGTAATTAATAGAGTATCATATTTGGTGAGGATGACTGGGGAAAAAATCAGTTACTGATGACACCTCTCAGAAGCACCTTTCCACACCAAGAAAATTTTGACTAAAAAAAAAAAACCAAACTACCCACAAATGTCATAACTAGCATTTACTTCTACTCCATATGAAATATCTGTACTTGTCCACACCAACATTATTTGTACATCCTCTCAATTCACAAAAGTACAAGCAAAAATTCCTCAGGTGCTTAATCACAATCAACTCACGGGGATCGCTCCCACTGCATACCCCACCCCACCCCTTCCCCACTGGGTTCCCAGCCAGCTTAAAAGTGGTCAAAAGATTGAATTATTTTCCGGGAGGAATTATGAACTGAAGATTAGCATGAAATACAATATATATCACTTCTTTAAAAGAGGAAATTAGATGCTTTTTAAGGATGTATTGAATGAGGCTACCATTCTACCCTGGGTTCCGAACTCTTATTTACTTCTGTTTCAGGGGTGAAATGAATGGAGGAATACAACATAAAATAGTCTTTATATATTTTGAGCACAAAGTTTGGTGACTGAAGCATACTGAAGGTTAGACCGAGGAACGTTAACAAGCGATGCGGACACATTTTAACCACAACAGTGGTCACAAAATTCTGGAGCTACCAGCACCCAATAACGAAAAAAAATTACTATACAAGAGTTTATTAAATACTTGCTAGACACATGGAAAACAAAATGATTTTATAAAGCCTAATGGCCAACCGTGTCAGTCAGTTGTTTAACCTCCTGCCGGAAGGCTCTCCTCACTTGCCAGCGCGGGGTCTCCTCCCTCCTCTCTACTCCAGGCCACATGCCTGTGAAGACGTGGATGGTTTCCTCACGTCGGGTTCAGGTCAGGATAGCTTACACGGCTCCTCCACCAAGCTCGGGCCTCAGTTAGGTTCGTATGAGGGGTGCTCTTTCATCTGCAGTTCCCTGAGACTCAGAAGAGAGGGGAAAGTGGAGTCAGGTAGTCACTTCAGAAAGTTCTCCCAGGAGGGGAAACGCTGGGGGACAGGGTGGTGGGGGAAGATGGAAGGAGGAGAGACTGATCCGAGGGCAGCTGTCACACAGGCCTCTCTTCTCACTCAGCCTGCTGCTGCTTTGCCATTCGGCCCTCACCCTCTCGTGAGGCCTGCTCTGACCCCTCCCAGCCTCACTCCCCATTCCACAGCAGCGCCCTCCCCCGTGTCCCCCAGGACCATACGCTCTGCACACTCCATTTGCTCTTTCCTGGTTTGAAACCTACTAGAGAACAATGTCTCAGAGGTGGTGGGCGCTCAGTCGTTGCCTGCTTGTTGACTACACGAAGATGGTTAATGGTAGGAGTAGTAATAACATTTACCCGGGCTTTCACCTGTGCTTATGAAAATCTCAGTGACTGTGCGACATCAGACTGGAAGGGAGATCCATACATAGGAATGGCAAGATAATTACCTCACACCTAATTCATGATGGGCACAGCTGAAGAGAAATCATGTCGAACACAGGGAAATCTGAGCTAATACTATTCAGATGGTTTCAACCTATTTCATTTCCTACCTCACATTTACCTCAGACACTTAGTTGAAGCACTTGGAAGGGGGGGTAAAGCCTTTGTTGCAAAAAGGGACGTTGCTGAGAATTTAAGAAGGGCTCCCACAGGAAAGGCTCATTCACGGTTGAGCTGGGTTGGCCGGCTGGTCACTTAGAGAGGCCAACCGAACACTGTTTATCCCATCCATTTGGGGAGGGGGTGCCCTTCTCTCCAGGAAAGTTACTGCTCCCCTGCGCCAGTCATTTCGTATGCAGTAATGACTTAGTGATAGGTATCTTCTGGTATACTATGATTCCTTCCAAGCAGGTCTCTGCTTGTCTTGCTTTACAATCTTCGAACTGTTTCATCACATCACTCATGCTTATTGAGCTTCTACGAAATGCTAACACCAGACCAAGTGCTTTCTGTTTACTGTATCCTCTTATCCTCACAAAAAACTCCTAAAGCAGGCTCTCTCATTATCCCACTTTACAGATGAAGAACTGAGGCACATTATAGTGCCACACAAGCATTAAGAGGTGGAACTGGGATTTGAACCTATGCAGTCTGACACCAAAGTCCAGACATTTAGCTGTTAAATATTCTTCCTCTCCTTTCGGGCTCTCTTCAGAAACGTTAAGCTTACTCCCAGGGATTCCATGCCTACCAAGACAGTCCCAAATCCTGGACAATACCATTGTATTACTCCTCCCTCTTTGACACACTCCCCTTGCTTCTCATTTGGTTTAGTAGTAATATAACCATGAAATCACTGTGCCCAGCATAAAACGTCAGAATCCACCCTGAGGATTCCAGGTGATGGAACGAGTTGACAGCCCTTCAGTGAAGCACAGCAGACCTCCTCAGGTAAAGTTACCCAGTAAGAGAGAAGTTCCTCCAGCCACTGCTCACCTCATCCATGGATCCCTGTCCTCTGCATGCAAGCCAGGTGAAGATCAAACCAAAGAACACACCCAGCGCCATGACAATGTAGGGTATGTTGGTGATGATCAAAGTAGTGTTAATCACAGACTTTAGTCGACTTGCAGTCTCTTTATCGATGAGAACACTCTGGAAGGCAAGAAAATAGTATTCCGCTGATTACTAAATATTCAGGGTGTAGAGTCTTTCCTCCAAATCATTAACCACAATTTGGGGAAGTCTTCCTGTTAGCAAACCAAAGAGACTAAAAATTCATTTATAAATTAGAGTAACCAGAGGGGGCATTTATTCATTAACATCTTTTTTTTTTTCCCCTGAAAACATGTCTTCCTTTCAAATTAGGTTGGAAGTAGGAGGGAAAGAATATTAAAAAAAATGAGATAATACCATCATTTGTATCAGACTCCAACTCACCCTTTAATATCTAACTCAGCATAACTTCCATCCAGAACTTTTCTCTGGCCAACTCCGGCCTGTTAAAGGTCCCTTTACTACACTTTCATATCACTCCCATATCACTGTGCACTCTGTGTTGTAACTGTCTATTGATCTGTAGGTCTCCGTGTGACTGTGAGGTTTCCAAAGATAAGACTTATATCTCAATCACCTCAACATCAGGAATAGCACTGTGCACACAGTAGGTGCTGAATTAACGCCAGCTGACCGAATGAATGAAATAGTCCAACAATGGTACATGGAAAGTATAATTACCGTCTTGGTTAAATCTCTAGTAATCGAGACCAGAGGTCTTAGGGTCCTGGCTGGCTCAGTCGGTAGAGTGTGCGACTCTTGGTCTCTGGGTTGTGGGTTCGAGCCCAATGTTAGGTGTAGAGATTACTTAAAAATAAAATCCTTAAAAAAAAAGTTTCTTAAAAAAAAAGTTTCTTAAAAAGACCAGAGGTCTCACTAGAGTGTCTAAAGAAGTCTTGAGGCTCACTAGAATTACAGAGGGTATTGATAACCAAGAAAATATTCTAGAATAACACTTTCTGGATGCAGTACAAAGATCTTATCTCTTTAAATTGTAATGGGTGAGGTGTCTTGAGAGCTTAATTTCATAAAAATTATGAGCAACAAATGGAACTTTGGGTTTAATTTAGGCTGAATCTATACCAGAGTGAGGCAGAGGATGGGTTTCTAGGGTTGGTGCTTCCAATAACCGGCCAAGATCCATCAGTGTGAGAGTTTCCTTCTCTGGAAAAGGGAGGTGGGAGAGCAGTCTCCAAGGTCACTTCAAGGTCTAAAGTTTCCTTTTTCTAGAGTAAAGTCAAGTTGTTTCTAGGAGGCACCAAAACCATAAACTTTTACTCCATAATTCCCTGGACTCAATATAGACTTCAACAAAAAAGCAAAGCAATGGTTGAGTTGGAGGGGACTTCAAATATGAACACAACTATGAACATAAGCTGGCAGAACAGGGTCCTTCCTCATTTTCAAAAAGCCCTGCTTCCATGTCCTTCTCTGCAAATAACAATGATGACTCAGGAGCAACTGCAAATAGATCCTATAAATTGGTAAATATTGCCTACATTTTTCCTGTGAAACAATAAAAGTCTTGTCTTAGAGTTGTAATCACAAACCCTTCAAAAGTTTATAAATGTGGCTACCAAAGTAACGCCAAATGAAAAAAAAGGTTATAAAACTGTATCTATGGGATGGTCTCAACTATCTAATATCAAAACCAGAAAAATACTAAGAGGCAACATAAGCAGATGTCAGTTGTACTTGTTTCTGAAGGGCAGGTTATCAGTGATTTGCCTTTTAAATATTTTTTTTTAAAGATTTTTATTTATTTATTTATTTGACAGACAGAGAGAGAGATCACAAGTAGGCAGAGAGGCAGGCAGAGAGAAAGGGGGAAGCAGGGTCCCTGCTGAGCAGAGAGCCTGATGAGGGGCTCGATCCCAGGGCCCTGAGATCATGACCCGAGCCGAAGGCAGAGGCTTTAACCCACTGAGCCACCCAGGCGCCCCTGCCTTTTAAATATTTTTTTAAAAATTTTAATTGAGGTGTAATTGACATAAACTGATTAGTTTTGGGTGTACAGTATAATGATTCAATATTTGTATGGTGATTCACTTCTAAAATATATATATTTAGTTTTCCAAGGGCTTTATAAAGAGCTCATGTTAGTTTTACAAAGTGTAAGACATTAAATTATTTTTTACAAAGTTATTATTGGAAACACTTGAACAACACACTGTTGAGTAAAATAAGCAAGTTAAGAACAGTATCAGTCTGGCCCAGGTTTTGTGGAAGTTATTTTAATTTTCCTTTTTCTTGCCAATCCCTGTTACTGAATTTTCTATACAGAGCAAGTTTTTTTGTTTTTGGTTTTTTGGGTTTTTTTTAGGGAACAGAGAAAAATGATAAAAACTTTTAAAAATGGTGCTATTAACAACAGAAGCAAGCCAATCATTAATTTATAGGAGAGAAAAAACCCCTACATGTTCCCCCTCCAAACCGGGTGGAACAAAGAGGGAAATTGAGGAGACTTATACAGTAAATGCATGTTATTCAGAAAAGAATTTATCACAGGTGTCTTAAATAGCAGATGTATTCTGAACTTTCTGAAAATGTTTTTATTTGCAAAACTTTAATTTTTACCTAATATTTCAGGGTAAAATTTCTATGGGTACAATGTGAAAGAAAGAAGTATTTCATTAGGGAGATTCTCTTTGTTTGAACTATGACAGTATCTGTGTCCTATAATTTGTGATATATGTTTGTTCATCAGAGAGTAAAAAAAAACCCTCTATGCTATGATAAAAGATAAGGCAACCATGTATCACTAAAATTAATGAGAATGTATCACATTTTATTCAGTCATTCCTTTAACCACCTTACACAAAACTTTCATGTAATGTTGCCAATCATTTTAATTTGACCCTCTTTTCCTCCTAGTCAATGATGTGAATGGTAAACTGATTACATTTTGCAAACTGGCAGTTTCAAAGATGGAAGAGATGCAAAGAGAGGTTTAACTGGATATTGAGTGTTGGCTCTTTATTCTGCGTCGACAGTGTGTGACATTGCTTCATTTACCTCTGCGTTTTGTTTCTTACATAACCGGCTGCCCAGAAAGAGAGTTTCCCCCAAAATATGTTCTTGAGAAAGGAAATTTTTTGTCATTTTCAAATCTCAAACACAGGCAGCCTCATGTAAACATATAAACAGAAAATTTTCCGAGGACAAACAGGTTTTTAAAAATCACCTTCCCCCTTTCTCACATCTTAAATTACATAGCTACAATAGTAGATGTCATAAGGGAAGTTTCTCAAGCTTTCACAAGTAAAATATACCCGTGGCTCCCTCCCATGACTTACCTCATTGATATACATCACTGGGAATACCAGGGTTCTAATGTTCCCCGTTTCACTATAAAGACAGAAGGTGACAAATCAAAACCACAATGAGATATCACCTCATACCTGTTAGAATGGCTAGTATCAAAAGGCAAAAAGTAGTGAGTGCCGGTGAGGATGTGGATGAAAGGGAATCCTTGTGCCCCTGTTGGTGAGAAGGTAAACTGGTGCAGCCACTGTGGAAAACAGCATAGAGGCTCCTCAAAAAATTAAAAACAGAACTACCATATGATGCAGCATTTCTACTTCTGGATATTTAGCCAAAGAAAACGAAAACACTAACTCAAAAAGATATATGCACCCCTATGTGCATTGCAGTGTTTTTTCCAGTAACCAAGATATGGAAACAACCAAAGTGTCCATCAGTGGATGAATAAATAAAGGAAGCATGGTATATATTCACACTGGAATATCATTTAGCCATAAAAAAGAATCCAATCTTGCCATTTATGACAACCTGAATGGCCCCCGAGGGCGCTACACTAAGTGAATCAGACAGAGAAGGACAAATACTATATATTCTCCCTTATACGTGGAATCTAAAACAAACAAAACAAAAAAACCAAGCCCAGAGACACAGAGAACAGATTGGTGGTTACCAGAGTTGGGGGTTGGGGGGCGGGCAAAATGGATGGAGGGAGTCAAAGGGTAAAAATTTCCAGTTATAAAACAAGTAAGTCCTAGGGATGTAATGTACAGCATTGGCAACTATAGTAAATAATGCTGTAACGCACAGTTGAAAGTTGCTAAGAGAGTAGATCTGAAAAGTCTCATCACAAGAAAAAAATCTGTACCTAGTGTGGTGATGAATAACTAGACTTACTGTGCTGATCCTTTTGTAATACATATAAATATCAATTCATTAAATTGTATACCTGAAACTAATATAATGTTGTATGTCAATCATGCCTCAATAAAAAAGACAATATCTGAGATTACTTTATAGACATCCTCATTATGATAGCACACCGGCCTGGAGAGATAAGTTGTGCGAGCGGGGGGAGGGGGAGAGGGGAAAGGGAGAGGGACAAGAAGACTCCCCACTGAGCATGGAGCCCAATGCATGGCTGGTTTTCACAACCTTGAGATCAAGACCTGAGCCGAGATCAAAAGTCAGATGCTTAATCGACTGAGCCACCAGGTGTCCCTCCTCAGAATGTTTTATGACCAGGCCCCTAAGTATGGTCTTAGCTAGAGCCCAGAGCACGTTACCAAGAACCAGCTCTGCACCTGGTGTTTGGGGGACACTATCTCATTTAATTCTCACACTAGTCTCATGCAGTAGGTGTCATCGTCCCAGGTTTAAAACATGGAAATTATGGCTCAGATTCATTTGCCCAGGACCAACAGGATTGTAATTTCATTTTGATTCTAAGGCTCTAGGTCTTAACTACTAATTTATACTGCCTCAGGAATGCACACAGGCGTGGCAAAATGCATTCTTGCAAACCACATTTACTTTCTAGAAAGAGCCATGACATGTGGGGTTAAATCTGCAAATTTGAGGGGGGAGCCAAGTGTTATAGATAGACCAATGGATTTGGTAGATAGAAAGAATAGATAGATGATATGTATAGTTTTGCAACTTGTTTTTTTCACTAACATTAAGTCATAAGCATTTTCTCATACCCCAAAAATTCCCATTGAATTGGGAATCTCTCAGCAGGAGAGTATACTTAGTAATCCTAATTAAGCAGTGGCTTTTAGATGGAGCATGGGGAGGAGAGGCTAGACTCAGGAGCCTATTTTAACTGCCGGACTGGGAGCCTGTGGCCCTGGGTGGGAGCAGTGGGAAGACAGGAAGGGAGGCGACCGGAGTCCCGGCAAGCCTTATGTCACCTCTCTGTGCCTTGGTTTCTTCATCTGTAAAATGGGGCGAACACAGCGTAACTGTGAGGAATAAATGAGTTCCTATATGTAAAATACTTAGAACAATGTGTGATCCACGGAAAGCAGGCTATCCGTGTTTGGTTAAATAAAGTAAATAAATTCCAAGACCAAGACAGCCTATGCGAATGCCGATTATGCCTCAACCCTGAAGGGCAGGAGGGAGCGGACTTAGAAAGTGGGCTGTCTCCTGACATCGACCCCACCAGAGGGTCAGTGCAGCAGAACAGACCCGCTGCCTCTGACGGAATAAGTAAAACTTACGCAAAGTCGTCTAACTTCTTGACGTAAACGTTGATCTGGAACCTCTTCGCGGCTCTTAGAATAATTCCAGTCAACTGCAAATCAGAGGAGCAGAAAGAAAACCTTAGGGCTTATTAAAACCACACACAGTTTTTCTCAGCAGAGCACGAGCTCCGTGTGGTGCTCACGACCAGCGTGGCCGCTGCCAGGGTTGCGAGGACGGGTGGGACGAGGGAACACGGACCCCAGGACAGAACTGGGGATGTGGTCGGGTGCCTGGTAGACCCATGCACCTCAAACTTTAATATGCGTGCGCGCTCTGGGGACCTTGCGACTATGCAGATTGTGATCCGGCAGGTCTAAGTGAAGCCTGACATTGGGTGTTTCTGGCAAGCACCCAGGATGCTGTCCCCTTGGATCGCGAAGCCCTAGGCGACCCTGGCAGGAAGGAGCTCTGAGCTAGAGAGTGGTCCCCAGGACCCACAAAGCCGCCTCTGCGCCGAGGTTGATGGACTGCCCCCAGCCCTCGGGGACAAGCACCTGCCCACCCTTCCGCTGACGAAGAGGAACTGACTGAAGGTGAAGAGAAGTTGTGGGGAGGGGGGAGAAACACCTGACCTTTTTCACAAAAAGGTAAGACCATTGATTTCTCAGACACAAGAGCGAAGTGCCCATAAATTGCTGTGCTAAAAGACTGCTCTTGCTTTTTCTTTCCTGTTCCCTGTGTTCAAAATCCCCAGAATGAAGATATCTGACCTTTAACTCGGTTCCTACAGTGAGGGGCTCTCACGTTCTGAAACGATATTCCTTTCCTTTCAACGTGGTTTTAGTTTATCTCCCTTTGAAAACAGGATTAAAGTATATGTATATCTAATGCCTTTTAAATTAATATTATACAATAAACTCTCAAAAGTGCCTGCAGAACGAGGCTTGCCAAAGTAACTCAGGCTAGGGGCGCCTGGGTGGCTCGGTCGTTGAGAGTCTGCCTTCAGCTCAGGTCATGATCCCAGGGTCCTGGAATCGAGCCCTGCATCCGGCTCCCTGCTCTCTGGGAAGCCTGCTATTCCCTCTCCCACCGCCTCTCGCTGTGTCTCCGTCAGGTAAATAAATAAAATCTTAAAAAAAACCCTATATATTTAAATTTCAACCAAAACATTCCTGGCAGTGAGCAAAAAAAGAACGTGTGTCTTCAATCCGGCTGGTCTGTCTGCCAGTGGGAGAATGTATATATGTTCAAGTCCAAGGCAGGCAACGCACCACTGACCAGGTTTTATGGGTCTAATCTCAGTCATTCCAGTGATGCAATGTTTACAGGTGCTTTTTCGTTAAAGCAGGTTTGCTGCTATTTCTGCATGTCAGAGCCACACAGTTCAGCGTGTTAGGCCTTGAGACTAGATATCACATGCACTGAGCTGAGTCTTCTCCCCTTAAATATGTATATGAAAGGAACAGTTATATTAACAGTGCTCAGGACTGAACCGATAAACATTGTGTAGACAGAATAAAATGCAAGCTTTTACCAGGACGATGTGCGTACTCACAGGATTTATGTCCACAAATGTCTCATGATCGTCCTTATTTGGATGCATGCCGTCTATGGCAGAAACAAACTTCTTGTCTGCTTCATAGAAGTGTGGGAAAGATATAATAATAGGTGCACCTGCATTTTAAGGAAAACAGAAATGAATGATGTGGTTCTTGAATGTCCAAGATGAATAAGAAGTTCCTACACACAAACCTGGTTCCTACGGAGAGGGAAATTCTATGCATCAGTAAACCTGGGTGGGGGAGAGGGGCAGGTTAAATTCCATCCTACACCTCCTAGTTTGGGATTTATACTTCATTTGCTGACATCTCATTTACCCTAACATTATTTTATTCCACCATATAGACTGAAGTCATGGATAAATTACATATTCTCCAGTATTTATTGCACCTATGAAATATAAAGTTTTACACACATTATTTTAATTAACATTCCCAGGAACCCTATTAAGTTAAAACTATTAACTTCATTTTGCATTTGAGGAAAGTGAAGCTCAGAGGAGTTAGAAAAAACAGGCCCAGGAGCATCCAGCTGTCAGGTGATGAAGGCAGAATTCTAATCGAATGAGAGATATCTCATCTGAAAGCACTTGTTTCAACTGCAAATCTCTACCAGTAAAAG
Organism: Potos flavus; assembly: GCA_028534135.1. Classification (NCBI taxonomy): domain Eukaryota; kingdom Metazoa; phylum Chordata; class Mammalia; order Carnivora; family Procyonidae; genus Potos; species Potos flavus. Next base: position 123,566,362 of record CM052899.1, on the reverse strand, counting down.
GACTTTTTTTTTTTTTTTTGGCCTGCTTTTCTGTTTTTCTGCTTTTCCTGGTTTACCTAAGACAGGCTTTCTTCTGAGTATGTTGATACAGAATTTTTTAAGACTGCCTGGTCATGCTATCTGCCCAGCATTTGACTAGTTCAAGGTCTGCCCACATGATCTGTTTTTTTCTTTTATTTTCTTCCCTATTCATTTTAAAACTCAAATAGAGACTATCCATAACAGCCAAGGCAATCTACAGAATCAATGCAACCCCTATCAAAATACCAGTAGCATTTTTCACAGCACTAGAACAAATAAACCCTAAAATTTGTAAGAATCTACAAAAGACCCTGAATAGCCAAAGCAATCTTGAGAAAGAAGAACAAAGCTGAAGGCATCACAGTTCCAGATTTCAAGATATACTACAAAGCTTTATTAATCAAGTGCATGGTCAATTAATCTATGACAAAGGAGGCAAGAACATACAATGGGGGAAAGGCAATCTCTTCAATAAATCACGTTGGGGAAACCGGCCAGCTACATGTAAAAAAATGAAACCGGACCACTTTCTTACACCATATACAAAAATAAATTCAAAACAGATTAAAGACCCAACTATGAGCTCTGAAACCATAAGACTCCTAGGGAAAAAAACAGGCAATAATCTCTTGGACATATTTATAGATATGTCTCCTCTGGCAAGGGAAACAAAAGCAAAAATAAATTATTGGGACCATACCAAAACAAAATCCTTTTGCACAGCAAAGAAAACCATCAACAACAGAAAAAGGCAACCTACTGAATGGGAGAAGATATTTGCAAATAATATATCTGATAAGGGGTTAATATCCAAAATATATAAAGAACTTATACAACTCAACACCGAAAAAGCAAATAATCTGTTGAAAAGTGGGCAGAGGACCTGAATAGACATTTCTCCAAAGAAGACATCCATTGGCCAATAGACACATGAAAAAATACTCAACATGACTCATCATCAGAGAAATGCAAACCAAAACAACAAGGAGCTATCACTTCACACCTGCTGTTATGGCTAGTATCAAAAAGACAAGATTATAATAACAAATGTTGATGAGAATGTGGAGAAAAAGTAACCCTTGTGTACGGTTGGTGGGAATGTAAATTGGTATCATCACAGTGGAAAATAGTGTAGAGTTTCTTCCCAAAAATTAAAAAATATTAATACCATATGATCTGATAATTCTATCACTGAGTATTTACCCAAACAGAATGAAAATACTAATTTGAAAAGAAACATGCACCGCTATGTTCACTGAAGCATTGCTTACAATATTGTCATCAATAGATGAATGGATAAAGAAGATGTGGTATCTATATACAATAGAATATTACTGAGGCATAAAAAAAGAATGAGATCTTGCCATTTGTGACAACATAGATGGACCTAGAATGTATTATGCTAAGTGAAAGAAGTCAGACAGAGAAAGACAAATACCATATAATTTCACTTATTTGTGGTATCTAAAAATCAAAACAAACAAAACAGAAACAGACTTATAGAAAACAATGTGGTGGTTGCTAGAGGGTAGGCGACTGGGGGAGTTGGGTGAAATAAATGGAGGGGACTAAGAGGTACAAACTTCTAGTTATAAATTAAATAAGTCACGCAGACATGAATAGCATAGCATAGGGAATATAGTCAATAATTGCAATAATGTTTTATGGTGACAGGTGGTGACTACACTTATTGTGGTAAATGTTAATACATAGAATTGTCAAATCACTATGCTGTGCCTATAAGACTAATAGAACACTGTATGTCAAATATACTTTAATAAGATTTTTTTTAGGAAAGGAACAAATAGGGAAACAAATTATTAAAAGAAACCTATTCTAGATCATGTGATTAAAGAGGAGAGAGGGATCCAGCAATTGCTGCCAGGGAAACATACATTTGGAGAAATTTGCTTATTGCCAAATAATTTAGATTTGCTTACATATCTACCAGCCATGCTCAAGATACATATCATCTGTCACATCTGTGTGTTTTGTTTAGGAAGAAACTGTTCGCTAAACAGTTTCACAAAGTCGTAATTTCCTTCTTTTATCTACAATGATTTTTAAAATGTATTTTTAAATATTTATTGGGAACTTAATAAGGGCCAGACACTGTCTTGAGTGTTTAAATACATAATCTCTCACATTCACACAACCTTCCAAGGAAGTTATCATCAACCCCCATATTACAGATGAGAAAACTGAGGTCTACCTTTTTTTTTTTTTTGTAAGATTTTATTTATTTATTTGACAGAGAGAGACACGGCAAGGAGGGAACACAAGCAGGGGGAGCCGGAGAGGGAGAAGCAGGCTTCCACTGAGCAGGGAGCCCGATGGGGGGCTCGATCCCAGGACGCTGGGATCATGACCCAAGCAGAAGGCAGATGCTTAATGACTGAGCCACCCAGGTGCCCCTGAGGTTTACCTCCTTAATCAACTTGGCTAATGTGCTAACAAACAGAATATGAATCAAATCCAGATCTACCTGACTCCAGAACACTCACTCATCCCACTATCCAAAATGTTCTCCAGGGAAATTCAAAACACTTGAGGATAATTCCAGAGAGTTTAACTTTTCAGTTCACATCTGGGAGTACATAAGAGGCAAGAGGAAAAGGACTGTAGCAAGAGGGTGAGTTGCCAGGTAGAATCTTTGTTGATCTTGAGATCAACTTCTTGAGGAAGCAGAATGTTAACAAAACAATGAGAAAAAAATATGTCCACATTTGTGCCTTGAGCCAGAGGCATATGGACTGAGTGGGCAAGGCACTATTTCAGGACCATTCACCTAGTAAGAAAGCAGGAGAGGTGAGAAGCAGGCACTTCTGGTAAATGTTCCCATTTACCTCTGGTCTTATCTCCAGGGAGGGGTGCATGTCCCCTGGCACAGTGGTTCCCAAATAGTAGGCACCATCTTCCTGAGAATTGCCTGGAGCTCGTGTTAAAAATACAGGTTCTGGGGCCCTGGGACATATATTTTTATTGACTCTCCAGATAATTCCCATGCAAGGCCAGGTTTAGGAGCCACTGCCGTGGGAGAGAAGGAATAGGGAGGTATACTGTTAACTGCAGACTTGCCCCAAAAGGAGATTTTTTTCGGGCAAATTAGATAAGAGGGCAAAAGTTAGCACATTACTTTATTCAGGAAGTAAAGACAGGGGCACCTGGGTGGCTCAGTGGGTTAAAGCCTCTGCCTTCGGCTCGGGTCATGATCTCAGGGTGCTGGGATCAAGCCCCGCATCGGGCTCTCTGCTCAGCAGGGAGCCTGCTTCCCCCTCTCTCTCTGCCTGCTTCTCTGCCTACTTGTGATCTCTCTCTCTGTCAAATAAATAAATAAAAATCTTAAAAAAAAAAAAAAGGAAGTAAAGACAACTTTATTCAGGAAAGAGGGGTTACAAAATTTCTCAAATGAAACTTTAAAGAGGAATTGTAGCCTAAGAAGTATCACAGCATGGGCAGGAGAAGACCCTACGTTCCAGCAGGGATTTGCTCAGAGATAAAAATTTTATAAAAATAATTTTCCCTCTCTGAGCCCTGCTTCCCATGATTATAAAAAGAGGCCTCTGGATGCCTATCTAGTTAGAACAGTATGACTAATTATGTAACATATGATTGTTAAGATTAGTTCTCAAGATGAAGAAAATGCTTTTTCAGTTGTACCAGCAATAATTCTGCCTCATTCATGGAAAGGAGTAGAGTAGCTCAGACATTCAGAGACACTAGGAAATTTGCAGTCAGGGTATAAAACTAACTCTGTTTTGAAATCATCATAAATTTTTTTTTAAAGATTTTATTTATTTATTTGACAGAGAGAGATCACAAGTAGGCAGAGAGAGAGGAGGAAGCAGGCTCCCTGCTGAGCAGAGAGCCCAATGCGGGGCTCGAGCCCAGGGCCCCAAGATCATGACCCGAGCCGAAGGCAGAGGCCCCAACCCACTGAGCCACCCAGGAGCCCTGAAATCATCATAAATTTTTAACAAGATATGTACTTTCTCATTACCAAGTTCTCCACTTTGTCTTTTAGCATTGTTTTGAACATGGAATCAGTTAATGCTTTACATGTATTAACTACATGTATATATGTAAACCACTTAGAACAATGACTAGCTAAACAGTGACTTATGTAAGTGCTTAGTAAACATGAACTATTATTAGTATTAAGACTTCTAAACTACCACCCAGAAAGAACACAACATGACATTCTAGGAAAAAGCAGCATTACACAAGAGAAAGAAGAAAGGAACAGAGGAACTACAAAACTGCCAGAAAACAATGAACACAATGGCAATAAGTTTATAATTATCAATAATTACTTTATTTACTTTTTAAAGGTTTATTTATTCTAGAGAGAGAGTGTGTGTGTGCAGGGGTGGGGCAGAAGGAGAGCGAAACCTCAAGCAGACTCTGTACTGAGCACAGAGCCCGACAAGGGGCCCAATCTCACAACCCTGAGATCATGACCCAAGCTGAAACCAAGAATTGGATGCTGTACCGACTGCACCACTCAGGTGCCCCTCAATAAGAACTTTAAATATAAATGGACTAAATTCTCCAATCAAAGGCAGAGTGGCCAAATGGATAAAAATACAAGACCCATCCATATGCTGCCTAAAGAAGTTCACTTCAGATGTACAGACACACACAGACTGAAAGTACATGGAGGAAAAATGTTCCATGTAATTGGAAATCAAAAGAAAGCTGGGGTAGCTATAGTTACATCAGACAAAATAGACTTTAAAACAAACACTGTAATAAGAGACAAAGGAGGGCATCATAAAATGATAAAAGAATCGGGGCGCCTGGGTGGCTCAGTGGGTTAAAGCCTCTGCCTTCGGCTCAGGTCATGATCTCAGGGTCCTGGGATTGAGCCCCGCATCGGGCTCTCTGCTCAGCAGGGAGCCTGCTTCCCCCTCTCTCTCTGTCTGCCTCTCTGCCTGCTTGTGATCTCTCTCTCTGTCAAATAAATAAATAAAATCTAAAAAAAAAAAAAAGTGTGAAGGAAAAAAATTTTAAAAAAATGATAAAAGAATCAATCCAACAAGATAACATTTGTAAATATTTATGCACCCAATATAGGGGCACCTAAATATATAAATATTAACAGACCTGAAAGGAGAAATAGATAGCAAAACAATAATGGCTGGAGATTTTAATACTCCACTTACATCAACAGATAGATCATCCAGACAGAAAATCAACATCCGGACAGAAAATCATCATCCAGACAAAAAGTCAAAAAGGAAACATTGGCCTTAAATGACACATGAGACCAGATGAACTTAGATATATAAAGAACATTCTATATAAAAGCAGCAGAATACACATTCTTCTCAAATACACATGAAACATTTTCCAGGATAGGTTATATGTTAGGACAAGTCTTAAAAATTTAAAAAGACTGACATCATGTCAAGCATTTTTTTCTACACGCCATGGTATAAAACTAGAAATCAATTATAAGAAGAAAACTGGAAAATTCACACGTATGTGGAAACTATACAACATGCTCCTGAGCAACCAATGAGTCAAAAAAGAAAAAAAAAAGAAAAAAGAACAAAAATAATAACAAAAGACAAATTCGAAAATAAAAAAGTAACAATAATAAATTTTAATATGAAGTAAAAAAAAGAAATCAAAGAAGTCAAAAAATACCTTGAGACAAAAAAAAAAAAAACAACCTCGAGACGAAAGAAAGTGAAAATACAACATATCAAAATTTATGGAATGTAGCAAAAGGAATTCTAAGGCAGAAATTCATGGTGATAAATAACCATCTCAAGAAACATGAAATTCTCAAATAACCTAAACTTACACTTAAAGGAACTAGAAAAAGAAGAAAAAATGAAGCCCAAAGTTAGAAGAAGCAGGGAATAACAAAGATTAGAGTGGAAATAAATGAAATAGAGACTAAAAAGATAATAGGAAAGATCAACGAAGCGAAGAGCTGGTTCTTTGAAAAGATAAAATGGAAAAACTCTTGCTAAGACTCCTCAAGAAAAAAGAGAGCTCAAATCAATATATCAGAAATGAAAGAAGTGATGTTACAACTAATACCACAGAAATACAAAGGATCCTGAGAGACTACTGTGAACAATTATATGCCAACAAACCACCTAAAAGAAATGGATAAATTCCTAGAAACATAACCTTCCAAGACTGAATCATGAAGAAACAGAAAATCTGAATTGATCAATTTTTAATATGGAAATTGAGTTAGTAATCAAACTCTTCCTACCAAACAAAAGTCCAGGATCAGACGGCTTCACTGGTGAATTCTACCAAACACTCAAAGAAGAATTAATACCAATCCTTCAAAGTATTCCAAAACATAGAAGGGCAGGGAACATTTCCAAGCTCATTTTTACAAGGCCTGCGTTACCCTGATACCAAAAGCAGACAAGGACACCACAAGAAAAGAAAATTATAGGCCAATATCCGTTATGAACATAAATGCAACAATCCTCAACAGAATATTAGCAAACTGAATTCAACAATACATTACAAGGATTGTACACCATAATGAGGTGGGAATTACTTCGGGGATGCAAGGATGATTCAACATTTGCAAATCAATCAACATGGTATACCACATTGACAAAGTGAAGGATAAAAATCATATGATCATTTCAACAAATGCAGAAAAAACCATGTGACAAAATTCAATATCCATTATGATAAAAACTCATGGTAAAGTAGGTATAGAGGGAACAATTCTCAACATAATAAAGGTCAGATATAACAAGCCCACAGCTAACATCATACTCAACAGTGAAAAGCTTAAAGATATTCCTCTAGAATCAGGAATAAGGGAAGGTTACCTATCTTTTCCACTTTTATTCAACATAGTATTGGAAGTCCTAGCCAGAGTAATTAGGCAAGATAAAGAAATAAGAGGCATCCAAATTGGTAAAGAAGAAAAACTGTCACTATTAGCAGATGACATGATATCATATGTAGAAAACCCCAAAGACTCTATCAAAAAACTGCCGGAACTAATAAACAAATTCAGTAAAGTTGCAAGATAAAAATAAATCAATATATAAAAATCAGCTGTGTTACTACACACTAATAATGAATTCTCAGAAAGCGAAATTAAGAAAATAATCCCAGGGATGCCTGGGTGGCTCAGTCGGTTAAGCATCTGCCTTTGGCTCAGGTCACGATCCCAGAGTCCTGGGATTGACTCCCGCATAGGATTCTCTGCTCAGTGGGGAGTCTGCTTCTCCCTCTGCTCCTCCCCTTGCTCTCTCTCTCTCTTCCTCTCTGACAAATAAATAAATAAAATCTTAAAAAAAAAGAAAGAAAGAGAAAGTAATCCCAATCACAATAACATCAAAAGGAATTAAATACCTTGGAATAAATCTAGGCAAGGAGGTAAAAGACCTGTACACTGAAAATTATAAGAGGAAAGAAATTTAAGAAGACACAAATAAGTGGAGAAGATATTCTGTGCTCATGGATTGGAAAAGTTAATATTGTTAAAATGCCCATACTATCCAAAGCAATTTACAGATTCAATGCAATTGTTATCAAAATTCCAATGGCATTTTTCACAGAAACAGAATAAACAATCCTAAAAATTGTGTGGGACCACAAAAGACCCCCAAGTAGCCAAAGCAATCTTAAGAAAGAAGAACAAAGCTGGAGGTATCATACTCCCTGATTTCAAACTATATTACAAAGCTATAGTAATCAGAAGAGTATGGTATTGGCATAAAATAGACACAAACATCAACAGAACAGAATAGAGAACCCAAAAATAAAACCCAGGCACATTCAGCCAATTAATTTATCGCCAAGAACACACAATGGGGAAAGAACAGAGTCTTCAATAAATAGTATCAGGAAAACTGGACAACCACATGCAAAAGAATGAAACTGGACCACTATCTTATACCATACACAAAAATTCACTCAAAATGAATTAACGACTTGAATATGAAACCCAAACCATAAAACTCCTAGAAGAAAACATATGCAGTAAAACTCCATGACATCGGTCTTGGTGACGGCTTTTTGAATCTGACTCCAAAAGCAAAGGCAACAAAAGCAAAAATAAACAATTGGTTCTACATCAAACTAAAAAACTTCTGCATAGCAAAGGAAACCATCAATAAAATGAAAAGGCAACCTACTGGATGGGAGAAAATATTTGCAAATCATATATCTATAAGGGGTTAACATCCAAAATATATAAAGAACTCATGCAATTCAAGAGCAAAAAATCCAAACAATCCAATTTTAAAAATGGGCAGAGGATCCGAATAGACATTTTTCCAAAGAAGATAATACAAATGGAAATGGGTACACGAAAAGATGCTCAACATCATTAATCATCAGGGAAATGCAAATCAAAACCACAATGAGATATCACCTCACACCTGTCAGAATGGCTAAGATCAACAACATAAGAAACTACTCGTGTTGGTGAGGATGTGGAGAAAAGGGAATCCTGGTGCATGGTTGGTGGGAATATAAATTGGTACAGCCACAGTATATAGAAAATATATATAGAAAACAATATAAGGGTTCCTCAAAAAATTAAAAATAGGGGTGCCTGGGTGGCTTAGTTGGTTAAGTGTCCGACACTTAGTCATGAGATCATGACTTAGGTCATGATCTCAGGATCATGAGATCAAGCCCCGTGTCAGGTACTATGCTCAGGGCAGAGTCTGCTCGAGATTCTCTCTCTCCTTCTCCCTCTGCCCTCCTCCCATTTGCACGTACACTCTCCCTCTCTCTCTCTAATAAATAAATAAAAATAAAAATCTTATAAGAATTAAAAATAGAACCACCATACAACCCAGCCATTCCACTTCTGGGTATTTATCCAAAGAAAACAAAAACTAATTTGAAAAGATATATGCACCCTATGTTCATTGCAGAGTTATTTCCAATAGCCAAGATACGGAAATAACCTAACTGTCCATCAATGGATGAATGAATAAATAACTTGTGGTATGCATGCACATGCACATGCACACACACACACACACACACACACACACACACACAGTGGAATACTATTCAGCCACAAAAAGAATGAAATCTTGCATGTGGAACAACATGGATGGAACTTGGGGGCATTATGCTAAGTGAAATGAGTCAGAAAGAGACAAATATCTATGATCTCACTTACATGTGGAATTTAAAAACAACATAACAGGGGCGCTTGGGTGGCTCAGTGGGTTAAAGCCTCTGCCTTCGGCTCAGGTCATGATCTCAGGGTCCTGGAATCGAGCCCCACATTGGGCTCTCCGCTCAGCGGGGAGCCTGCTTCCCCCTCTCTCTCTGCCTGCCTCTCTGACTACTTGTGATCTCTCTCTGTCAAATAAATAAATAAAATCTTTAAAAAAACAAAACAAAACAAAACAACAGCACCAACAAACCAAGCTCATAGATTCAGAGAAGAGATCAGAGGTTGTCAGAGGCAGTGGGGTTGGGGTGGGAGAAATGGACGAAAGGGGGTCTACAGATGCAAATTTCCAGTTACAAAATAAAAGTCTCGGGGATGTAGTATATAACATAGTGACTATAGTTAATTGTACTGCATTGCATATTTACAACTTGCTAAGAGAATAGGTCTTAAGAGTCTTCATCACAAGAAAAACATTTTTTGTAACTATGTATAGTGATGGATGTTAATCATACTTATTGCAGTGATCATTTTACAATATATACAAATATTGCATCATTATATTGTATACTAGAAACTAATGTAATATGTCAATTACACCCTAAATTTTTTTAAAAAAACAAGCAATCAGTAATTTTTGCCATTCTATAGCCATATTGTGAAATATTATTCTTGAAAAGTCAGAACCACCTTTTTTTTTTTAAGATTTTATTTGTTTGACAGAGAAAGACACAGCAAGAGAGGGAACACAAGCAGGGGGAGTGGGAGAGGGAAAAGCAGGCTCCCCGCTCATGCAGGGCTCGATCCCAGGACCCTGGGATCATGACCTGAGCTGAAGGCAGATGCTTAACGACTGAGCCACCCAGGCGTCCCCAGAATCACTCTTTCATTTGGGCTGACAACATTCTTTGTTGAAGAACACTAATCCTGCATCCGAGACACACAGGATCATGTCCCTTCCCTGAGCCCTTACCATTCTTGCAGATGCTGATATTCAAAACTCCCGAGCCCAGGCAGTTTCCTTTAGGCACACAGAAGCCGGCATTTTCTGAGGTATTGGCTAATATTTCTCCAGGAACCTTATAGCGGAAGGCAGGCAGTCCCTGCACACTCTCGAAGTCACTGAAAGTTATGTACACTGATCTGGTAGGAAGGAAGAAGGAAAAGTCAGAGTGGGCTCCGGTTGGTGGAATCGGCCCCGAGCCAGTAAGCTAACAACCGTTCCCAGGCACAACAGGGCTAACGTCGACGGGGTACAGGCGGGCAATGGAGACGCAAAAGAAAGCTTGAAAGGAACTCAAGCCACTGGACGTAGAAGAGGAATTATCATGAAAGATGTTTAAGAGGCAGCAACTGTAGTAACAGCCAAACCAGGCCAAGGGGAAAAAAACGTGCGGTAGAAAATGAAGACATTCAGGACGGAGACTCACACAGAAAGAAATGAAAGAGTCGTCCAGACTAGCACAGGCACAAGCCAGTATGGACAAAGCAGAAGCAAGGGGGAGTCAGGGACAAAGCAAAAGGAGAAAAGGTAGCAAAGGGCCCTGGAACCATGACCAGAGTCGAAGGCAGACACTTAATCAACCGAGCCACGCAGGTGCCCCTGTGTAACACTCCTGATTCCAGTCCTTCTCTGAGTCCCCAGAGGTAACCACTGTCCTGAACTTGGGGTTTATCCTTCCCTTGCAGGTCTTAATCCTTTCACAAATGTGCATATTCATAATGCGTGGCACGGGTTGCCCTTTTTAAGTGTTATATAAACAGTATGTCGTATTCTCTTCCTGTAATTTGCTTCTTCATTCAACATTACATTATTAAGATTTATATTTTAAATATAAAATGTATTTTAAGTCTTATATGGTATCCCATCATATGAATACACTACAATTTATTCATAGTCTCCTTCCTTTTTTTTTTTATTTATTTGACAGAGAGAGAGAGAGAGATCACAAGTAGGCAGAGAGGCAGGCAGAGAGAAAGGGGGAAGCAGGCTCCCTGCCGAGCAGAGAGCCTGATTCGGGGCTCGATCCCAAGACCCTGAGATCACGACCTGAGCCGAAGGCAGAGGCTTTAACCCACTGAGCCACCCAGGCGCCCTCATAAGTCTCCTTCTTAGAGAGCCTTAGGTTGCTTCCAATTTTCCACTACTGAAACCACATAGCAATGAACTTTTCCATGAATGTCTCCTTACATGTCTACACAAGGGTTCTCCGGGCCGGGGAGCTGACGCAGAGCAGTGAGGCACCATGGCGTCTGCGTGTCCTCAGCTTTACTAACATTGTCAAGTGGCCCTTCAAAAGTGGTCCTGTTGGGGGCACCTGGGTGGCTCAGTCATTGAGCGTCTGCCTTTGGCTCAGGTCATGATCCCAGGACTCTGGGGATCGAGCCCCATGTCAGTCTCCCTGCTCAGCAGGGAGTCTGCTTCTCCCCCCCTCCAGCTCCCTCGTGCTTGTGTTCCCTCTCTCACTATTTCTCTCTCTGTCATAAATAAATTTTTAAAAATCTTAAAAAAAAAAAAGTGGTTGTGTCGTGTCTGCCTCCTACGGCACTTCTAGGTTGCCTCATTTCACTCACTACGTTCAACTGCATTTTCTGACCCTTCTGTCCTTCCACAGACATGTATGGGTGAGGGCAGGCAGCCAGAGAGGGATTGCGGTATTCTGTGGGGGAGCCGGAAAGGCCAGGAACTGTGGCACAGGCAACAGGGATGGAGCAGTGGGGGCCGATGCCAGAGCTCTTTCTGAGGAGATGTCCCAGCCCCTGGTAGCAGAGTTGGTGCAGAAGGGGGGAGATTTATGATGCCACCACTGTTCCTGGCAGGGCTGACTGGGTAGGCGGTGCAATGTGTGAGGCATGAAACACCAGAACAGCCATTCTTCAGAGTATTGAATCAGCAGTGTCAAATGCGACTAAGTCCCTTGGGATTGTGAGGAGTTCCATGAAAAGGCTTGCTGGGGTAAGTGGGGAGGATGTGGACACGGTGCAAGTCAGCCATTCATTCGGGCAGTTTGAGGGTAAAAGGCAGAGGAAGGGCAGTGGCTGATGGGGGACAGGAATCCGGATGGAGAGCAGGATGCCTTCTTCCCAGAGAGGAGCCATAATCATGAAGGAGTGGAGGGAGAGAGGGTAAGCTAACAGGGCAAGGGGAGCAGGTATGATCTAAGGGAAGGTGACAGCTCAGCAAATGCCTACAAACTTGAACTAGAGACAACAGTTTGATTTATCTTCTGTGTAGGGTTTACCTGTTGACTGGAAGACCAGGTCAAGTATCATGCTTGACAGAGCGTATCATAAGAACTAAGAGCCATCCCTTAATACTGTTTACTGTTTGACAGGCCCGGGGCGAAGTGTTTTACTAACAGTAACACACTTGTCCTGATAACAAGTCCCAATGTAGGCAACTATTTCTATCTTTGTCTTACAAATGAGGAAAGTGAGGCACAAAGTGGCTGAATAACTTTCCCAAGGTCACACAGCTGTCAGTGTTGGAGCTGGTGTTCAAATCAACCAATGCAGTCACGTTCTGGAGCCCGTGTTGTGAACCACTATGCCAATTGTCTCTCAATATGCCATCAGCATTCGTCACTGATTTTTTTTAAAGATTTTATTTGTTTATTTGACACAGAGAGAGCACAAGGAGAGGGAGAAGCAGGCTTCCCACTGAGCAAGGAGCCTGACGCAGGGCTCGATCCCAGGACTCTGGGATCATGACTTGAGCCAAAGGCAGAGGCCCAACCATCTGAGCACCCCAGCATTTGTCACTGATTAAGTAGAAATGTCCAGGCCTATGAAGGGTAGGCTGCTTATATTCCTCACCCTTTGGGTGGTCTTGCAGTCAGATAACTTATCTGGAAAGTTCTTACCTGCAAAATTCAGATGGGAAGACATAAAGAATCTCCTCTTTGTCTATTAATGGGTGAAAAGAATCTCCATCTGTTCCATTAATCATATTGCACTTGTCTGTTGTCCACCAGTCAAGAGACCTGTAATTGATGAGCACAAGAAAGAGTAGACTATCACATTTGATTTTAAATCTTTTCAGATGGTTGGGACTTTTCAAGCCTTAATTGGGAGCCAGCTACCCACAGAATCTTATTTATATGCAGACACAAGGGGGACTCTGGTTAGGGATTGGATCAAGAGGGTAGACGCCTGATCCCCAAATCAATTCTGAGAGAGGCAACGTCTAAAAATCCCTCTTTTCTTCCTGCAAAAAAGAGTATCCTATGTAGAGGTTTAGAAATACCCATTTTCTTAAAATAGTGATTCAATTTAGCATGAACAATAGCCTTGTTTGGAGCTAGCCCACTCACAGGAGAGTTCGGGATAGATATGTTCAGCTCTTGAGGAAGGACTTGAGATGGCAGAGTAGTAGGAGGACCTTAGGTTTGCCTCGTCTCTCAAACACAGCTAGCTAAATATCAAATCATTCAGAACACCAGGAAATCAATCTGAGGACTGAGAGAACAAACTGCACAGCTAGAGGGAGAAAAGAGGCCACGTCATGGAAGGTAGGAGATGTTGGGATGTGATTTGGGGAGAAAAGAATCACCAGTGCTAAGGAGGGGAGGGGGCGCCTGATCACAGAGAGACAGAGACAGAGTCAGAGAGACAGAGAGGGGGCACAGGGTACAGGTTATCACACAAGAAAAACACTTCCCCAAAACCACTGATGGGGAAAACGAGAAGGGCTGAGAATCACAAGTTTTTACAAGCAGGAGAGCTCACGGTCTAAAGTTTTAGAAGTCTGCAGCATTGCTGGGGTGAAGCCTGGTGGGCTTGGCGGTGCTCCTGTGGAGAAGCTGGGCAGAGGCCCAGGAGTAGACAGTGTGGTCAGAGGATCCCCTAGGTGGTACCAGGAGAGATGGTTCCCCTTCTTGGAGACGTGGCACTGCCTCTCTAGGGACAAAGGAGCCAGCGGGTGCCAATGTGCTGTCCCGTTCCTCAGCACAGGAGCCGAGACACCTGCTGAGGGCTGCTAACCCGGCTGCGGGCTTTTTGCTGTGCTTTACCGTAAACTCCAAACCCCTGCGCATGTGTGTGACTGTCCTTCTGGGACAAACTGGCACCAGCCACGGTGTGGCAAGACTCTCCCCCAGAGAATCAGTGCAGGTCTGTGCCATGCTGGGTCCCTAAGATTTGGAGTTTTGAAACCCAGCTGGCAGGCCTGAGATAAAACACAGGAGCACAGTGCCGCCAGGCAGGCAGATGGCTCAGACACAGACAGGGTGAAGGCAGGGATCTGAGGGAAGTCTGGGACAAACAAGGGGAGACTGTTCGCTCTTCTGTGGAGGCTTCTTGAACAATGGTAGGCATGAATGCCCCTCTTTGGGGATGAGAGACCAGGCTGATGCCATTTTCCCCCACTGGTACATCAGCACAGACAGACTTCAGTGAGCACCACCGTGCCCGCAGTGGAGGCTTGAGCTGCTTACACTAAGTTCACCTACACTCTGCAAGTGCTTCTGAACCAGGGCAAGGGTGCCTGAGAGTCAGAGCAGCAGGGGGCCCTTCCCACAGAGGACCAGCACAAACCCCCCACACCCACCAAGTCTACTGGCGAAAGAGTGCCGCAGACCTTCAGCTCTAGGGGAAATAGGATCTAGTCTCTCCTAACAAGCAGAACAAAACACATCTAGTTAAAGCTCAAGGTCCAATCAGTCCCCACTGCAGGCAAGGAGAAACTCTACAGAGGCCTGACCTGAGGAAAAGAGCAGGCAAAACACAACAGCAGAGTGCACACAGCATATAACAGAGATACCTCCTGAAGCTCCAGCCCCTGACAGTATAGGACCTCCTCTTAATATAGCCATTATCTCAGAAGCAAGAAATATAACAGGCTTTCATAACACAGAAGACAGAGACCTAGACAAAATGCCAAGATGGAGGAATTCATCCCCAATAAAAGAACAAGAAGAGTTCACAGTCAGGGAGCTAATCGACACAGATATAAGTAATATGCCTGAACCAGAATTTAAAACAACAATCATAAGGATACTAGCTGGGCTAGAGAAAAGCATAGAAGACATCAGGGAGTCCCTTACCACAGAAATAAAAGACCTAAAAACTACTCGGGCCAAAATTAAAAATGCCATAACCAAGATGCAAAACCAACGGATTTAATGATCACAAGAACTGAAGAAGCAGAGGGACAAACAAGTGATATAGAAGATAAAATTATGGAATACAATGAAGCTGAAAAGAAGAGGGAGAGAAAAATGTTGGATCATGAATGTAAACTTAGGGAACTTAGTGACTCCATAAAGTGTAATAACACATGTATCATAGGAGTTCCAGAAGAAGAGAGGGAAAAAGGGGCAGAAGGTTTATTTGAGCAAATTATAGCTGAAAACTTCGCTAATCTGGGGAAGGAAAGAGACATTTAAATCAAGGAGGCAGAGAGAACTCCCACCAAAATCAACAAAAGCAGGCCAACAAGAAGACATACCATAGTAAAATTTGCAAAATACAGAGATAAGGAAAAAAAAAATCCTGAAAGCAGTAAGGAAAAAAAAAAAAACAAAACCCTAACCTACAAGGGTAGACATATAAGGTTCCTAGCAGACCTGTCCACAGAAACTTGACAGGCCAGAGAGAGTGGCATGATATATTCAACGTGCTAAAAAGGAAAAATATGCTGCCAAGAATACCTTATCCTGCAGGGCTGTCATTCAGAATAGAAGGAGAGGTAAAGAGTTTCCCAGACATACAAAAACTAAAGGAGTGCAGGACCACTAAACCAGCCCTGCAAGAAAGATTAAAGGGGACTCTTTGAGTGGGAAAGAAAGACCAAAAGCAACAAAGACCAGATAGGAACAGAGAAAATCTCCAGAAACATTGACTTTACAGGTAATAAAACAGCACTAAATTTGTTTCACCAAAAATCACTCTGAATGTAAATGGACTAAATATGCCAATCAAAAGACAGGGTATCAGAATGGATGAAAAAAATAAGACCCATCAATATGCTGCCCACAAGAGACTCTTTATTTTTTTCTGTGCATGTGACATTTATTTACTTATTTATTTATTTATTTATCTATTTCCTCTGTAGTTGTATATTTATATTTATTTATTATTTTTAATTAACATATAATGTATTGTTGGTTTCAGAGGTAGAGATCAGTGATTCATTAGTCTTATATAATACTCAGTGCTCATCACATCATGTGCCCCCCCCTTAATGTTCATCACCCAGTTACACCATCCCTCCACCCTCTTCCCCTCTAGCAACCCTCAGTTTGTTTCCTATGATTAAGAATAAGACTCATTTTAGACCTAAAGACACCTGCAGATTGAAAGTGAGGAGATGGAGAACCATTTATCATGCTAATGGACATTAAAAGAAAGCCGGAGTGGCCATACTTATATGAGACAAACTAGATTTTAAGCCAAAGTCTGTAACAAGAGATGAATAAGGGCACTATATCATAATAAAGGGGTCCATCCAACAAGATATAACAATTATAAATATTTATGTCCCCAATATGGGAGCACCCAATTATACAAATCAATTAAGAACCAACATAAACTCATTGATAACAATACAGTAATAGTAGGGGACTTTAACACCCCATTTACAGCAATGGACAGATCATCTAAGCAGAAAATCAACAAGGAAACAATGGCTTTGAATGACACACTGGACCAGATGGACTTAATATATATATAGAAAAGAACAGGGAATATCTAGAGAATATATTATAATATCATGTTATATTATAATATATTATATAATACTTTATATATTTTATATAATATATAATAATGTATAATATAATAAAATATATAATATATATAAAACACACGTATATGTTTTTATATATAATATGAATATATTTTTTAATCCTAAAGCAGCAGAATATACATTCTTTTGAGTGCACATGGACCATTCTCCAGAACATATCACATACTGGTCACAAATCAGGCCTGAACAAGTACAAAAGGATGGAGATCATACCATGCATATTTTCAGACCGCAACACCGTGAAACTTGAAGTCAACCACAAGAAAAAATTTGCAAAGACCGCAAATACATAGAGATTAAAAAACATTCTGCTAAAGAATGAATGGGTTAACCAGGAAATAAAAAAATACATGGAAGCAAATGAAAATGAATACATGACAGTCGAAAACCTTTGGGATGCAGCAAAAGTGATCCTAAGAGGGAAGAGTATAGCAAAACAGGCCTGCCTCAAGAAGCAAGAAAAGTCTTGGGGTGCCTGGGTGGCTTAGTCAGTTAAGTGTCTGCTTTCAGCTCAGGTCATGGTCTCAGGGTCCTGGGATGGAGCAGGCTCCCTGCTCAGTGGGCAGTCTATTTCTCCCTCTCCTTCTGCCCCACCTTCCCCCTGCCCTGCTCATTTGCACTCTCAATCTCAAATAAATAAATAAAATCTTAAAAAAAAAAAAAAAAGCAAGAAAAGTCTCAAATACACAACCTAACCTTATACCTAAAGGAATTAGACAAGGAACAGCAAATAGAGCTAAAGTCAGCAGAAGGAGGGAAATAATAAAGATTAGAGCATAAATAAATGATATAGAAACAAAAAATATAGTAAAACAGATCAATGAAAGTAGGAGGTCATTCTTTGAAAGAATTCATAAAATTGATAAACCCCTCGCCAGACTTATCAAAAAGAAAAGAGAAAGGATCCAAATAAATATGTTCATGAATGAAAGGGGAGAGATCACAACCAACACCACAGAAATTCAAACAATTATAAGAGTATATAATGAAAAATTATATGCCAACAAATTAAGCTATCTGGAAGAAACGGATAAATTCCTAGAAACATATGAACTATCAAAACCGAAACAGGAAGAAATAGAAAATTTGAACAAAACCATAACCAGCAAAGAAATTGAATCAGTGATCAAAAATCTTCCAACAAAAGTTTAGGGCCAGAGGACTTCCCAAGGGAATTCTACCAAACATTTAAAGAAGAATTAATACCTAATCTCTCAAACTATTCCAAAAAATAGAAATGGAAGGAAAACTTCCAAACTTATTCTACCAGGCCAGCATTACCTTGATTCCAAAACTAGACAAAGACCCCACTAAAAAGAAGAATTACAGCCCAATATCCCTGATGATTGTGGATGCAAAAATTCTCAATAAGATACTAGCAAATTGAATCCAACAATAGAATAAAAGACTTATTTGCTACAATCAAGTGGGATTTATTCCTGGGCTGCAAGTGTGGTTCAATATTGCAAATCAATTAACGTGATACACCACATTAATAAAAGAAAGGACAAGAACTATACTATCCTCTCAATAGATGCAGAAAAAGCACTTGACAAAGTACAGTATCCATTCTTGATAAAAACCCTCAATAAAGTAGGGATAGCAGGAACACATCTCAACATCATAAAGGTCATATGCAGAAGACTCACAGCTAATATCATCCTCAATGAGGAAAAACTGAGAGCTTTTCCTCTAACATCAGTAACAAGACAAAGATTTCCACTCTAACCATTGTTATTTAATACAGTACTAGAAGTCCTAGTCTCAGCAATCAGACAACGAAAAGAAATAAAAGGCATCCAAAGCAGCAAGGAAGTCAAACTTTCATTATTCACAGTGGACATGATACTCTACGTAGAAAACTCAAAAGAGGGGCGCCTGGGTGGCTCAGTGGGTTAAGCCTCTGCCTTCGGCTCAGGTCATGATCTCGGGGTCCTGGGATCGAGCCCCGCATCAGGCTCTCTGCTCGGTGGGGAGCCTGCTTCCTCCTCTCTCTCTGCCTGCCTCTCTGCCTTCTTGTGATCTCTCTCTGTCAAATAAATAAATAAAATCTTAAAAAAAAAAAAAAGAAAACTCAAAAGACTCCACCAAAAAATTGCTAGAATTCATACATGAATTCAGCAAAGTTGTGGTATACACAACGTACAGAAATCTGTTGCATTTCCATATACCAATAATGAAACAGCAGAAACAGAAATCAAGAACTCGATACCATTTACAATTGCACCAAAAATCATTAGATGCCCAGGAATAAATCTAACCAAAGAGGTAAAAGATCTGTACTCTGAAAACTATAGAACACTTATGAAAGAAATTGATGATGACACAAATAAATCGAAAAACATTCCATGCTCACAGATTGGAAAGACGAATATTATTAAAATGTCTGTACTACCCAAAGCAATATACAAATTTAATGTACTCCCTATTAAAATACCACAAGCATTTTTCACAGAGCTAGAACAAATAATCCCAAAATGTGCATGGAACCACAAAAGACCCTGAATAGGAATATTGAAAAAGCAAAGCTGGAGGCACCACAGTTCCAGACTTCAAGCTCTATTACAAAGCTGTAGTCATCAAGAGAGTATGGTACTGGCACAAAAACAGACATGTAGATCAATGGAACAGAATAGAGAGCCCAGAAAGATACCCACAACTATATGATCAACTAATCTTCAACAAAGCAGGAAAAAATATCCAAAGGAAAAAAGACCGTCTCTTCAACAAATGATGCTGGGGAAACTGGACAGCCACATGCAGAAGAATGAAACTGGACCACTTTCTTATACTATAGACCAAAATAAATTCAAAATGGATGAAAACCCTAAATGTGAGACAGAAAACCATCAAAATCTTAGAGGAGAACACAGGCAGAACCTTTTTTGACCTTAGCTGTAGCAACTTCTTACTAGACACATCTCCTTAGGCAAGGGAAACAAAAGCAAAAATGAACTATTGGGACTTCGTCAAGATAAAAAGCATCTGCACAGCGAAGGAAACAATCAACAAACCTAAAAGGCAGCCCACAGAACAGGAGAACATATTTGTAAATGACATATCTGATAAAGGGTTATCCAAAACCTATAAAGAACTTATCAAACCAACACCCAAAAAACAAATAATCCAGTTAAGAAATGGGCAGAAGACACGAGTTTTTCCAAAGAAGACGTACAGATGGCTAAGAGACACATGAAAAGATGCTCAACATCACTCGTCGTTGGGGAAATATGAATCAAAACTACAATGACATATCACCTCACACCTGTCAGAACAGCTAAAATTAAAAATACAGGAAACAACAGATGTCGGTGAGGATGCGAAGAAAGGGAAACCTTACACTGTTGGTGGGAATGCAAACTGGCACAACCACTCTGGAAAACGGTATGGAGGTTCCTCTAAAAGTTAAAAATAGAACTATTCTACCACCCAGAAATTGCGCTACCAGGTATTTACCCAAAGGATACAAAAATACAGATTCAAAGGGGCACAGGGTCCCCAATATTTATAGCAGCATTATCAACAATAGCCAAATTAAGGAAAGAGTCCAAATGTCCATCAACTGATGAATGGATAAAGAAGAGGTGATATACATATATACAATGGAATATTATTCAGCCATAAAGGGGATGAAATATTGCCATTTGCAATGATGTGGATGGAGCTAGAGTATATTATGCTAAGCAAAATAAGTCAGAGAAAGACAGATACCATATGATTTCACTCATCTGTGGAATTTAAGAAAACAAAACAGATGAATATAGATGAAGGGAAAAATAAAATAGAGGGAGGCAGACCAGAGGAGACTCTTAACTATAGAGAACAAGCAGGGTTGCTGGAGGGATGGGCTAAATGGGTGATGGGGATTAAGGAGGGCACTGTGATGAGCACTGGGTGTTGTATGTAAGTGTTGAATCACTATGTTGTACACCTGAAACTAATGTTACACAGTAGGTTAACTAATTTCAGTAAAATTGCACAGAAAATTTAAAAAGGAAATTTAATAAAATATGTTTATTAATTATTTACTATAAAAATAATAAACATTTTACTTATATTTGGCTTCCAAAGAATGTGAAACAAGTTGAAGGCAAGGATAGCCTGGAAGATGGGTTTAACATGTTACGAAATTGGTAAAGTTAGTGTCCTGTTTGGGAGGAGAAGAGACAATAGACAGCTTTCAACTTTGTCAGGAAAATATTGTTAAATATGAACCATAAAAATCTGAGGGTAGAATAGACGTAAACCAGAAAAAAGTCCAAAATATCAAACACCGTATCATTACATTATAACTGTATCAATAATTATGATATACATTTAAAAGGATTATACTGTGCTATTGAAAGATTAGAAAGAAAACAGATTGAATCTAAAACAAAATCCACCTTTAGTAAATCTCCCTGCGGCCAGCGCCCCGGCCATTCACGTTCCCCCCTCCAGGGGCAACACTGTTACCAGCTTCTCACACGTTCTTTTAGGGATCTTATTTTTTTGGGGTGTGTGTATACAAATGTATGTTTATGTACACGGATATGGGTGCTTTTTAAAATTTAAATAAACTTTTTATTTAAAAATAGTTTGAGATTAACAGAAAAGTTGCAAAGGTAGTACAGAGGGGTCCCTATATTCCACACCAGTTTTTTTGCCCATATTTCTGAGACGCTTAGATGTAAATGTAATGTTCAAGAACAAAGTTCCTTACTTCGGTCTCTGAAGAATTACCCTCCTTTTCTCTCCAAGGTTGTTATTTCCTCTGGCTTTTTTTTTTTTTTAAGTATTTTTTTAAGGTTTTATTTATTTGAGAGAGAGAGATCACAAGTAGGCAGAGAGGCAGGCAGAGAGAGAGGGAGAAGCAGGCTCCCTGCTGAGCAGAGAGCCCAATGCGGGGCTCGATCCCAGGACCCTGAGATCATGACCTGAGCCAAAGGCAGAGTCCTAACCCACTGAGCCACTCAGGCGCCCCTATTTCCTCTGACTTAAAGAAAGTATCTTGGCTTATATGGAGCTTTATTGCAAGCTGCCTCAGCTACTTTTTGGAAGTAGTTTGTTTTTAAGTTATAAATGTTAAAATATATTTCTGAAATACCAGATAGTGAACTCACATGTATTTTATCCTTAAAGAAAAACATGTGAACAATCCACAATCACTAAATTAAATTAAGAAGAGAAACTCTTCCCTCTCCCCCCAATACAAGTGGTTTTAAAGTATTTGTGCTGTAGCTACACATCATTCAATGACCACGTGGAAAGTGAAACTTTTCCCTGCTTGTAACTCACGTCTCGCTGTGAGCAGCCTACGAACAATGATATTTATTTTATGAAGTGTGTTGTTCCAATCTTGATTTATACAATAGTAATTACAAAGATATTTTACACATTTATAGAGTTTTCATGCAAAAAAATGACAGTTTATATTTTTGAAATAATATGTAAGTGGACATTCAATTTAAACAAAAATTTAAAAAATAATTACACTAGTAAATCGTTACACTTACGTTTTTCCATTCCATTCCACAATCTTTGAAAAGTCAAGATAATTGTCTTCTCCAGTTAGAAAAACATAGTCTCCATCATTTGTCCCATTTTTCTGAAAATAAGTGAATAGGATCATTTTAAGAAACCATGATTGTTAATTTTATGTGCCAAAACTTGGTAGACTATGGTGCCCAGTTGCTTGGTCAGACACTAGTCTAGATGGTGTTGTATTTTGAAGATATGATTAATATTTAAAATCAATTGACTTTAAGTAAATTACCACTGATAATGTGGGTGGACTCATCCGATCAGCTGAAGCTTTTAAAAACAAAATCTGAGGTTTGCTGGACAAAAGGAATTTCCAATTCTGCAATATAGAAATCCTGCCTGAGTTTCTAGCCTGCCAGCCTGTCTTATGGATTTCAGACTGGCCACTTGCTACCCCCACCATTGTGTATGCCAACTCCTTAATACGTATAAATCTCTCAGATAGATACTACAGATAGAGGTAATAGATAGATCTACCGATCCTGTTTTTCTGGAGAACCCTAACTGATACAGTAACTGAGAAACTTAGGCTTCATGAAACTATCCTAGTTGGGTGTAATTGCTACATAAGACTGAACCAGGAATACAGTGACTATTTGACTAAATATCATATTTTTTTAAAGATTTTATTTATTTATTTGACAGAGAGAGAGATCACAAGTAAGCAGAGAGGCAGGCAGAGAGAGAGGGGGAAGCAGGCTCCCTGCTGAGCAGAGAGCCCGATGTGGGACTTGATCCCAGACCCTGAGATCATGACCTGAGCCGAAGACAGATGCTTAACCATTTGAGCCACCCAGGCGCCCCATTGACTAAATACTATATTAATCATATTATTACATATGGTTTTAAAAAGTAGGAGCCTGATTAAATAATGGACAAAAGATTTGAAGAGACATTTCTCCAAAATATTCGAATGGCCAACAAGTACATGAAAAGATGCTCAACACCATCAGTCTTCGGAGAAATGCAAATCAAAGCCACAATACTATTTCACAGCCACTAGGATGGTGATAAAAGAAAAAAAGGAAAATGGGGTGCCTGAGTGGTGCAGTCAGTAAAGTGTCCAACTCTTGGTTTCAGCTCAGATCGTGATCTCAGGGTCGTGAGATCGAGCCCCGTGTCAGGCTCTGCACTCATTGAGTCTGCTTGAGATTCTCTCTCCCTCTCTCTCTACCCCTCCCATTCATGCTCTCTCTCTAAAATAAATAAATCTTAAGAAAAAAAAAGAAGGAAAATTACAAACGTTGGTGAGGATCTGGAGAAATGGGAGCCTTCACACACTGCTGGTGGGAATGGAAAATGGTGCAGCTGCTGTGGAAGACAATTTGGTGGTTCCTCAAAAAGTCAAACAGAATTACCATTTGACCCAAAATTCCACTCCTCCCTGTATCCCCAAGAGAATTCCATTCCATGGTAGATAGCCAGTGTCCCTACAAAAACTTGTGCACAAATGTTCAGAGCAGCATTACTCATAAGAGCCAAAAAGTAGAAACAACCCAAACATCCAACAACCGATGAACAGATAAAGTATGGTCTATGCGTACAACAGAATATGACTCAGCCATAAAAGGAATAAAGGGCTGATACCTGATACAACATGGATGAACCCAGTAAACATGATGCTAAATAAAAGAAGTCAGACACAAAGGTGAAATATCGTATGGTTCCACTTATAGAAATGTCCAACGTGCATATGAATGTTCAACTGCCAGAGATGAGTCCAACTCAGAGGCAGTGCCTCTTGGCCCCCATACAGAGAGCGGCCATGTATGCTGAGTTTTTTCAATATTATTTTTTGCCTAACAAAACCAAGCTCCATTCCCAAACTCCCTTCCTATCTGGCTCTGAGGAAGCTCCCACACAGAGTGCTGACTCTTCTCTCTCAGCCGGGGCCAGCCTGGCCACTCCTGCCTGGCACCAAAGGTCCCCACACCCCAAAGGGGACAGGAGAGAGGTTGGGCACATGTGGGGGGGGGATTACTTATGTTCTGTCTCAAATAAAAAGCATAATCTTACTTTTCTTTGCAGAAAGGAAAAGAAAACCAAAAAAGACACAAACCTTTTATTTATTTATTTTTTTAAAGATTTTATTTATTTATTTGACAGAGAGAGAGAGAGATCACAAGTAGGCAGAGAGGCAGGCAGAGAGAGAGGGGGAAGCAGGCTCCCCGCTGAGCAGGGAGCCCGATGCGGGGCTCGATCCCAGGACCCTGAGATCATGACCTGAGCCGAAGGCAGAGGCTTTAACCCACTGAGCCACCCAGGCACCCCAAGACACAAACCTTTTAACTATTAAAAAATGTCTATAGATTCACAGGCAAATCCATAGAGACAGAAAGTAGATCAGTGGAAGGGGAGAAATGGAAGTGACTACTGATTACGTGGTTCTTTTGGGGGGAGGATGACGAAAATGTTTTAAAATTACATAGTGGTGGTGGTTGCACAATCTTGTGAATATCCTAAAAACTGCTAAATTGTACACTCTAAAATGGTGAATTTTACGATAAGTGAGATATATCTCAATAACAAAAAATAAGAAAGCTGAAGTCCAAGGCCAGGACCCTATTGTACATTAGCTACAACAGAAGAAAGTGGTATTAATATAGTCCCATTTTCAAGTAAGCTTTCTTCACCTGCACATTCTCTCCAAGTTACGTTTTTAAAAAGTTTTATTTATTTGAGAGAGAGAAGGTGCACAAGCAGAGGGAGCGGGAGAAGCAGGCTCCTCGATAACCAGGGAGCCCGATGCAGGCTCGATCCAGGACCCCAAGATCATGACCTGAGCCAAAGGCAGACACTTAACCGACTGAGCCACCTAGGCGCCCCTCCAAGTTACATTTCTTAAGGGCACATACAATCTATATCCTTACAAATTATCTGTAGATAGAGCTTTTTGATTTCTGGGAAATAACATGCGTACTAGTTCCCGTGTAATAATAAAGTAGAAAGAGCTAACAATTATTGAGTATTTATAATATTCCTGGCACTGGTCTAAAATTGTAGTATGGATTATCTCATGAAATCCCCACCACCACCAGATATGATAGCGTGCTAAACAGAATAATGGCCCTCCAAATATGTCCACATCCTAATCCCCAGAACCTGTGACTCTGATGTCTAATATGGCAAAAGAGACTTTGTGGATGTGATTAAATTAAGGATCTTGAGATGTGGACATTACCCTGCACTACCCAGGTGGATCCAAGGTATTCACAAGGGTTCTTACAAAGAGAGGCAGGAGCGCCAGGTCAGAGTAGTAACTGGGATGACAAACAGAGGTCAGCTGGAGAGCCTGAGAGTGAAGATGTTTCCCTGTTGGCCTTGACAATGGTGGCAGGGGCTGCGAGCCAAAGAAGTGAAGGCTGCTTCTAGAAGCTGTAGAAGTCAAGGAGGTGGCTTTCCCCTAGAGCCTCCAGGAGGAACACAGCTCTGACCACACCCTGATTTTAGGACTCTTGACATCTGGAACTATAACATAATAAATCTGTGTTGTTTTAAGCCCCGAAGTTGATGGCCATTTGTTACAGCAGCAATGGGAAACTAATACAGACAAGCACTATTTAACCCTCATTCTGTAGATGAGAAATCTGAAGCAAAGAGAAGTTAAATAACTTGCCCAGATCACTCAACCAGCAAATGGTGGAGCGAGGACTGAAGCCCAGTTATGCAACCCCACACTCCACACACCGATCTGCCGACCAGGCTGTGGTACTCATTCGTCTATTAGCGAGCACTTACTGAATGCCTACCATGGGTCTAGCGCTGGAAATCAGTGAACAAAATTACTGCCTTCATGGGGCATCTATTCTAAGACTATTAGTGTAATTGTTTTCATTCTTTTAAATGCTTATTATTAAATGCTTATTATGTGACAGGCACTTTGTAGATAAGCTAAGAATAAGAAGATAACCAAAGACTGTTCTATTTCCATTGCTTTAAGCTATCTTTGGAGGTTTGTCACGGATACCTTTTTGGAGGTTTGTCACAGATGCATTTTGGTGAGCATAGGACTTGTGTTCTGCTTTATTTTTAAAATAGGTTTTGACTCTGATTATAGGAGTAATACATTATTTTTATTACAAAGTTAATAAAATCTCATTAGAAAATACAGAATGATGTATAAAAAAAAAAGTGATCAGGGGCACCTGGGTGGCTCAGTCAGTTATGCACCTGCTTTTGGCTCAGGTCATGATCCCGGAGTCCTGGGATTGAGTCCCACATTGGGCTCCCTGCTCATCAGGAAGCCTGCTTCTCCCTCTCCCTCTGCTCCTTCGCTCTGCTCCTTGTCTCTCTGTCTGTCTCTCTCAAATAATTAAATAAAATCTTTTTTTAAAAAAGTGCCCATTATTCATCGTTCTCTTAACCAATGGGAACTACAATTAGTACTTTGGTCTGTTTCTTTTTAGTCTCTGTTCTATACAAGATTTGTTTAGAGAATGAAGATATATATGTGTGATATATATATACACACAATTTTTATGCATATATACAATTGTGCATATATATATATATATATTTATATACACACACACTTTTTTACTTAACATATTTCCCATGTTACCAAAAGTTCTTTATAGGTGTAATTTAATGACTCTACAACATTAAATAAAAATAATTAGTTATTCTCTTATTATTGGATATTTAATTTTGAATTTTTTTTTGCTAGTACAAATAATGTATGAATATCTTCATGTCTAAAAGCATTGTCAGCACTTTTGTTTTCTACACAGACCTATAAAAGTAAAATCACTAGAGAAAAGAACACCAACATTTTTAAGCCTTTTGATACATTTTATCAAGTTGCTCAAGGTCAGCCCGCAGGAAAGTGGTGGAAATAGCAGGGTCAATCAGTTTACATTCCCCAAGTTGCTTTTGTTAAGCTCTGCTAATTAGATGAAACAAAAAAGAACAAGGTTTCTTATCTCTTTTTGCATTTCTCTATTCCCTGAGGTTGAACCCTTTTCTCACATCATTCAGCTCTTTGCCTTAAAAAACATTCATACCCTTTGTGAATTCTCTTCTCATGTGTTTTGCCTACTTTGGTTGTTTCCATCACTTAACATAATTTCACCAACTATGTCACTATATCAACTTGGTCCACATCCATATAGGTCACGTCATGTTCCCCATATGAAGCTTCAAGTGACTTTAAGATGTGAGAAAAAGGACACTTTAGGGACAGCAATGTGAACATTATGCCAACTTAGAGAAAATTCAAATACTCTATGTAAAAAAATGCTGAACTGCCAATTTTATAAAAATGAATGGATGCTAATTCTGAAAGTCCTCCATTTAACTCAGATAGGGGCTAAGCAAAGGAGAGAAGCATTTAAATGTTTCACAGTAATTCAGAAAGGGTTCTTCCCAGCTGTTTCTGCCCAAGAGTCAGACACTGCATGTGAATGCTTGTCTCTTGCTAGAACGTTTGTTACTTGAGGGCAAGCAGGAATAAAGAGGTTTTATGTTATCCTGGCAGGGATGTGCGCTGGGTGCAAGGAACATATTACTGCAGGAGATGGAGGGGTGCCCTGAGCTAGGACTCCCACAGTCCTACCACTACCGTAATGGAAGCTTGACCCCACCCCCACCCCCGAAGGATGGGCTGGACGGGCTGACCTCTCAAAGACACTTTCCAACAACTATAATTTTATATACCCAAGAACCCACCTTCAGTGGGAGGTGCTGTCACTCTCTAATGCCAAGGAGAACAGAGGTGCCCTAAAATCAATGGGTAAAAATATGCCGATTGGCCCCACCAAATGCAAATGTGAGCATCTAATACTTAACCAGGTCCCTTCTTCTCAGAAGCTCTGTGCCAATATTCTGCATTCACTCATCCTGTTCATTCTCACACCCTGTCCCTCCCCATTAATTGTTTGGCTGTTTCATCACTAGAGTCTTTGAAGGAAAAGTGCTCAGTGGCATTCGCCAAGATTTCTCTCTTCACCATGTGCCGCAGAGCAGGTGGGGCGGGCATGCAAGCCTGGTGCATCCAAGGGGAATGCTCACACAAGCCCACCAGGATTCAGGAAAGATTTTCGGCCAGGCTCAGGCAGGGGCAGAGGAGTGGGTGCCGAGGGAGGTGTGCCCCCCCCCCCAGCCTATCCCAGTCCTCGAATGAATGGCTGCTCAAGAGTGAACTTCCGTGCTATTGACCAGAGCAGATAACAAACTGACCAGAGACACTGCCTTTTCCCCAAAAACACCACAGGTAGTGTATCTGGGACCCACATGGAAAGATTCACCAGTCATTCATATGAATTCAGGGTCCTCTCTGGAGCCAGTCATGCAGCGAAAGGATAGTGACTCCTGGAATGCGTACTGTGATTTACAGCTTGCAAAGCATTTTTTGGACTTGTCACTTAGCCTTGCAAAACAGTTTTGGAACCATGGATACTTTTAGCCTTAAGTCACACATGATGAAACCAAGATTCAGAAATGGCCCCACAGTTACCAAGTGAAAAAGTCAGAACGTAAATCCAGGCCTTCTGTTTCCAGCTCTTACAGCTCTATTCCCAGCTGTGGGAAATCCACGCAACATACTAATCTAACTGAGTAATGGGACAGGGCTTTTTACTAGTAGGGCCCTGTGGAGATACAGTGGTGTCTGCAAGGAGTGGCAAAGGGCAAGGACAGAGAAAGGAAGAAAGAAATACATAAAACAACACACCCTTGCCTTGGGAAAGCAAAAAAATGCCAATTTCTTAACCAGTCCATAAATGTAGGTTACATTTGAAAGAGATATAAAAGGATCTTAGTTATAAGTCTGATGAAGTCAACGATGTAAAAACAAAAACAAAGCAGGCTATACAATGGAAGTTGTCTGAAAAACACTGAGGTCTTAGGAACAGGATCTACCTGGCAGGTGGTTGGAAGCCACTGGGACCCAAAGGGCCTTAAGGAAAACTTTGTTGGGCCACCTGGGTGGCTCAGTCAGCTAAGCGTCTGACTCTTGATTTTGGCTCAGGTTGTGATCTCAGAGTTGTGAGCTCTAAGCCCTGAGTCGGGCTCTGTGCTGAGCGTGGAGCCTGCTTGGGTATCTCTCTCTCCCTCTCCCTCTGCCCCTCCCGCCTCTAAATAAATAAATAAATAAATAATTGTCTCTCTCTTGGAAGTTCTTCTGAAATTTTTCAAGAAGGGAGGTCTAATCATAGTTTAATGAGAAATTGGTGCTTCCTCTGGTCTTACGGAAGCTGGGCTCCTATTAGATGGGATCTTCTAGGGAGCATCTATCAAGTCTACTCCCCCACAGTGAAGGATTCGGGGTCAGCCCAGCCCTATTCCTAGGACCCCACCTCTTGCATAAATCATGTTAAAAACTTTTTCACTATTTTGTTTGGATGGTGTCCAAGTTTTGTATACCCTCAAAGCCACAGGGGCAGTATTATCACGCTTTGCCACAGACATAGAGGAACATGCTAGAAGATGACAGGATAAGGATGAGGTTCTTGAATAGGGAGAACCAGAGAATCACCACAAGTTTAAAGATGAGGAAATTCATCACAATCTCAGACCCCGCCCTTCCTCTAACACTTTCTTAAGTTTGTCATTACCAACCTCTCACTATCCATTGTACACAAGTTTTTGTTTTTGATTTTTGTTGTTTTTTTCTGGTGGAGGGAAGACGGATTTTTAAAATTCCTTTGAACTTAAATGCATTTGAAACTCAGGCGGCAATAACATGCTTTGAATAATAATTACCTGAAGGCTGAAATTTTTTTTTTATTTCAAGCCAAAGTGAATAAAATCTGCAAGGAACCACACAAAATTCCACTTACAAGCATAAGAAATCACAAATGAGCGACACAGAGTTTCAAATCATCCAGTCTCTTTTGTGAATGACACGTCTGAAAATGCAACATGTAGCTACCACCCCTAGTGGATTACATGTTCCTATTTAATTTATTTGTCTCTGTCAGGCTGATGTATGGGTTTGGTGGAGACTTGGCCTTGATCACTGAAATTTATGACACTTTGAAAGATTGCACCTGATTAATGGCACAGTCACTCTATGTATTTTTCATAGCTGCTCTCATTCAAAGTCGGTGCTGGTAGCATGCTGAAATTGTGGGAGAAGCATTTTTTTTTTTTTTCTAAAAACTAAAACACTTTCTTATTTTTCACAAGCTCTACAAGACATCTAGAATTCCAGGCAATTTTGGTCTTCTTCTGGAAGAAACCCAAAGTGAAGATGAAATCTGGTGTTCAGTGCCCCTCCCCCCAACATCAGCTGAATAAAGAGGTTCTGAAAAGAAAAATCAACTTACCCCATAGTACAGGCCAAAATAGGGAGAGATCTCTGGTTTGAAAACGTTGATGAGGGACAAGATCTCATCTTTGTAGCCCCAGAGCAGCTCGTCCACGGTGTGGGTCACAAAGAGCGTCTGCTGATAGGCCTTCAACAGGGCCTCGATGAGCTCCCGAAGGAAGCGGAGCTGGGCCCATTCCATGGCAGTCTGAGAAGCACAGGCAAGTTCAGATAGCAGAATCCCCGCCCCACGCTCCTCCTGCCCCTTCCGCAAAGAGGGCTGAAAGCTTAACAGTAAATGTTAAGACTGAATAGCTGCAAAGTCAGCCAGAAAGATCCTCCCTGGCTGCGTGTGCAAGAACAAGACTCTTCAGTTATTGTTCTTTCTCGGTATTATATAATGTAAAAAGTGTGAGCTTAGCATTCCCATCTGCAGCTAGCTCTTGAGTTCTCCCCACACTGCCAGTGGAACGAGAAAAACTCTTGTAAATATACTGGCATCTTTAGCCACAAGGTGGCGCCACTGCCCCTCTGATCCAAGCCAGAGGCGGGACCCTCACTTTAAACCCTGCAGGTGTAGTCAGCAGGGCAAGGTCAAATCTAGGCTCTGGTCATTTCTAAGTCCTGGGTCCACCATGAGTGTCCAGCTGCATGTGTCGTTGTCACCCAGGAATTAGAGTGGGAGCCTCAGAGGGGGTTGCTGTAGGTGAATAGGAAAGTTTTCTGGGTCTCCTGCATCTTTCTTAGATGGGATTGTCATTATAACTGAGCCCAGTGAAATCCTGCTAGGCTGTAATCAGCACCCAGTCCCTGCTATTTATTAAGAGGGAAAAAGTCAGTATATATTTTGAGAATTTAAAAAATCTAAGATCGAAATCTAAACTAAAAAGTGGTATGCAAATTCTGTTGCTGGACCTTCTGAACCAAAACAAGGGGCACATAAATCTTTAAAAAATTATTTGCTCTCCACCCCCACCCCCTCAAAAAAATCCTAGGGACACATTTATTTGCACAAGAGCTGATCCTGAACACACAGCAAGAAATTGTGGGGGAGGAGGGGCTCCTATAATTTGCATTATGTCACCATTTGAAAAGATTTGTCTTTGAACCATTGAAAACCATTGAAAACATCTTTGAGAAGATTATGTCACCATTTGAAAAATCTTAAAAAAGTCTCAGATGAACTCTAAGGAAGGGAAGTGTAAAAATGTATTTACATTTTTATAGAGGTTTATTTTTAACATAACTTAGTAAATCTTAAATGTAAAAACATAATAGCCTTAACTTAGCTTTTTCCTTTCTTCTAAAAGCCACAATAATGATATTGAAAATGCCTACTTACCACTGCAGGAATATTTAATGTTCTAATTAAGTCAACTTTCGGGTCTCCAACAGATTGATTTCGTTCAAAAACGTAGGCCTTGTTGCTAACGGCAGAAATTGTTGTTCCATTATCTCCAAATTGAATATCTGCTTTGTTTCTAAGTTCCCTAAAAGAAAGAAAAGGATTCTGTTTGAAATTGGCACCACTTTAAAAAGCAGTACTTGACCTTTCTTTTAACATCGAAGTTACTTCCAATACAACATTCCCACTATAATCATTATGGAGAAAGCCTGCAGATAAGGACCCCCTAAAGGCTGGAGACGAAAGCAGAATGTGGGGAACGTGGGAAGGAAATAAGGCCTCAGACAGTCTTCTCAAAACACTGTCCTTTTTCATTCTTTTCCCCTACAAGGGGGTGGGGCGGGGCGCATAATAGTCTAGGGTCACCTTGACCAGGAAATTGAAGCCAATGAACTCTCACCTGTGTTACAGTTTGCTCTGGAGAAATTTTCAAACTTTTCAGTTCACAGATTCAGTCTGAATTTCAACTTGTTTTCCAAAGTCTTTTTTATTTCTAACTTGAATTCAGTTGAAAATTCATTTAACAAAATAAATGCCCAAGGCTTAGTGAATGAGAGGAGATCGCCCCTGTTTTTGGTACATAGCTCAGTTTGGTTCAGGTTCATGCCCACCCCCCCCACCCCACCCCCACCCCGGCATTAAGTATTAGGAAGTTCACAGAAAGTGCCTGGAGCCAGGGCCTCACTAGGGTAGGGTGGGGGGACGGAGGGGGTTGGGGGTGAGGTACTTGCCTTGCATGCAAAATATAAGAGGTGCCAGAACACTCTGGAATGAAGGTAAATCATATTGTAATGTGTTTTTTAAAATCAAAATTAATGCATTGAGGAGGGTATGTGCTATGGTAAGTGCTGTGAAATGTGTAAGCCTGAGGATCCACAGACATGTACCCTGGGGCAAATAATACATTATGTGTTAATTTAAAAAAATCAAAAATAAAAATAAAAATAAAAAAATCAAAATTAATGCAAAAACATTCATGATGAACAAAATATCAAAATTCTAAATAAAAACAGGATCTGATAGTTTGCTCATCCGATGAATGAACACTAGTCCTGGCCCTGCTTGGTCCATAGTCGATGTTCACTAAATTCCAGTGTCTATTGCTTCTCTCCCTCTGCTCTTTGCGTTGTCTTCTTCCTGTTCGATCTAGGGCTGAGCTTTCTGACCCCACAGCCATGTGTCTCCTAAGCCCTTGAACTGTGGCTAATCGGAACTGAGACGTATTGTGAGGGTAAAAGACATACCAGATTTCAAAAACAGCACCAAAAAAGGAGTGTAAAATCTCTCCTTAATTGTTTTATATGGATTACCTGCTTTGAAATGATACTACTTTAAATACAATGGGTAAAATAAAAATACATTATTCATATTAATTGCACCTGTTTCTTTTTGCTTTGCTTTCAGATGTGGCTACTGGAAAAATCTTAAATTATGTATGTGGCTCACGTTATATTTCTATTGGACGGAGCTAATCAGTAAGAGTTTATAATTCTGACAAAGGTACAAAGGCTACCCCCCACCTCCTCCCAGGCCTTTCCTGACCACAGTCACATCGCTGAACACCTACGGAGGGGGCTGTTGGTACCATGTCTTTGGCACTAAACTGCTTAGTGACATCGTCTACATTGTGACGGGATTTATTTTGACGCCTCAAGTAGACTAATGAACCTTGTATACCTCAAATTTCCTAGAATTTAAAATAAAAATAGACAAAAGCAAATAACAAACAAACGTAAATACAGAGATGCATCAAAATAGATGTCTTTGCTCTTTATCATAAAGCACCGAGCTATGCACAATAAATAAATATCAGACCCTGCACGGCTCCTCCAAGGGTTTAACCACATGATTTCATCTGATTTCATTCAGTCCTTACGACAAGGCTGTGGCCCAGACGGAGCTAAGCGGTTTTGTCCCACTGTTACAGATGGGGACACAGGGCACAGACGGGCATTAGGGGAGTCACACCTTGAATCCAAGTCTTCTAAATCACACGCGGGGCTCTGCTCACCGCATCACATGGCCTCCCTCAACAGGTGCTTAATAAGTATCTGCAGGCTGAAACCCATGAATGCCTCTAACAAATGCCGAATAGGAGAAATTACACACAGTCCCAGTTATGAGGAATGAGTACAGAACCTGACAGAGGCTGTAGGTAGCATCCAGCACTCGTGAGGTCAGTCAGCAGTTAGCCGCAGACTCTGGCTGGCTGACGCCCATTCACTTCCTTCTCTTCCGCTCGGAGCCCTGTTCCCCTTCCCCTCCTGCACTGGGCAGTAGTGAGGGACCACACGCTTGACCACTTCCATTCCCTCGGCCTCTGATTCTGAGCACAGAGCCTCAAGATGGAAAACCCAGTGGCCCAGAGCCTCCTTCAGGGAAGGTGAGGGGGACAGCCTTCTCTAGGGGTAGCTCTTTGTATTTGCGGCCCCGGACTCCACAGTGGCCTCGCTGACCACTAAGGAACTAGAAATAGAAAAAGTAACCCCAGGGGGAACACCAACTTGCACTCAGAGAAAGCCGGGCCGAGGAGCCAACCCCACTAGGCGCAGAAGCCCAGGGATGAACTCTGCCAAGTTTTTGGACTAATGATGAAAACTGATTAATCTCGCAAAAGCTTTTAAGATTTTTCCACTGAACCCAGATGTCACGAAGTTAGAGGCTGGAATAATTCCAAGCCTGGAGCCTGCTTCATTGATGTTTGTTTATATTTACTGACTCTGAAGATGGCTTTTTAAATGTTTTTCTTTATTGTTTCCCCTGTAAGAACCTAACATTTTAAAGGGAAATTGAGCGTGGAGTTTCCAATCACTTCAAGCCCTTGGTAACTTGACTTGGTTTCTCAATAAATTTAAAAGGTCAAAGCCAAGGGTGACCAAACCACAGAGATACTTAATTCCCTTGGCAGGCACGAAGGGACCATGTCAGGTCACTCACAGCTAACCACATGACTTCCGCAGCCACCAGCCACCCTAAGGCATGACTGACACATGGCCTGTGTTCTAACTGGGGGAAGACAGTGTCACTGGCTGTCAGAAGGGGACTCGTGCTCTGCAGAGGCCGGGGGAGGGATGGTGAGGGGCTTTGCTCTCTCGAAACAGCAACTGATGGAGGAAATCCAGAATGTTTCCCCTCCCAAGCCTCTTATCATCTGGCAACTGTGGGGAGGCCACCGTGGAAGGAGAGGAACTTTAATAGTAACACCAACAAGTGTGGTTACCCGAATCTCCCCCACAGCTCCTCAACAATAGTCAACCAGAGCAGGGTAGTCTCCTGGGGAACAGCAGACTGAGAGCAAGAAGTGAGAGATTACTGCCCTACAGATCCAAGAACACTAAAGAAACTTCCAGAAATAGAAACAAGAGTTTAAAAAAAAAATGGCAAAGCAAATCTTATGCCTAGACAATTAAGGAACTGTACTAGAAATCTTGGTACTTAGTAGATGCTAATAAATCTTCCTGATGTTCAAGGCCCCAGGACATCACAGGCTCAGACTATGTCTTACTGTTTTGTTTTTTTAAAGATTTTATTTATTTCTTTATTTGACAGAGAGAGAGAGAGAGAGAGAGAGAGAGAGAGAGAGCGCACACAAGAAGGGGGGAGTGGCAGAGGGAGAAAGAGAAGCAGGTTCCCCAATGAGCAGGGAGCCCGATGCGGAGTGGGGCTTGATCCCAGGACTCTGGGATCATGACCTGAGCTGAAGGTAGACTCTTAACGGACTGAGCCACCCAGGTGCCCCTGGCTTACTGTTTTTTAGTCACAGTGGTGGCCCTAGACATTAATAAAAGGTTGAGTTACACACCATGAACTACTTAATCAGGCAGGAAAATACAAGACTGATTTCAGAGATATTTCATTTAAAATCATTTTTGGTTAGAACGGAGTTCTTACTTTTTAAAACAAAAAAGTTTTTAAACTCCTGAATGATTGAACAAAATCTCACCATCACAGAAGGCAAACAATAGCCTGAGATAAGGAGACCAAAAGGAATAGCTTTAATTAGCTGGAAAATGAACATCTATGCAATCTCTAATTCCTCAGAGATGTTGGATAAATTAGCTCCATGTAGGACTATCATATAATCCTCATCCTTCAGCCATTAGGTTCTCTACTCGTCCACGGCTCTCTGCTGAGAACTACTGCCAGAAGTCAAGAGCATGCTGGGTGGGGCGTGGGTGGAGGGCTGACTGCCAGGCCGTGCTGTCAACCCTGGCTTCCTCAGTTACTAGCTCTGCGACCCAGAAGTTACTGCTTGATTCTGTGCCTCAGTTTCCTCATCTGTAAAATGGAGATAATAACATGCCTTCCTTGGGCGGTTGTTGTGAGCATTAAGTCTACATAAGTTTGTAATCCATTTTGAATACTGCCTGGCACATACTAAGTGTTTAGGAAGCATTAGTTACCAATATCGTGCAAAGCTCTCGAGATGGAGAGATGCAAAGATCTTGTTCCTGTTTGCAAGACCCCACAGCACAGCATGAGAGGACTGCCATTCCAACACCATTTTGCATGTGGAAAGTGCTCTGAAGCTGACTCAAGATGCTAGGCAGATACCCAGAGGAGGGAGGAATGGCTGCTGGAATGGGAGTCCTGAGGTCAGCATCGTGCAGGAGCAGGTTCTTTCTGGAAGGGGGATGCTTCTCCCAGGTGGGAGAGGAGAGGGGCTTCCAAATCAAGGCAGAGAGAGGTCAAGGGCGGGCAGCACAGCATGAACCGTAGGATGTGTTTCCTACATGGAGCTGGGAGAAAACTGTGGTCCCAGGGAAGAGGACGCACTGCAGAGGTGCTTTAGGAAGAGCAGAAGTCACAGAGCGGACGGGATGCCAAGGAAGAAAGGGCAGAGCCAGGGAAGTGGCCTGAAGGTAGGGTGGGGTGCTGTAGGGCTTCAGAACGAACTGCCTCCAGATGTGCCACTTGGGCATATCGATTATTTCGCGCTGAAAACAATCAAGGCCCAATCCACTCAGGAAGAAACTTTGACCTCCCGCTAACTGCCTAAACGAATTTATTTATTTATTTATTTATTTATTTATTTATTTATAAAGATTTTATTTATTTATTTTGACAGAGAGAGAGATCACAAGTAGGCAGAGAGGCAAGCAGAGAGAGAGGGGGAAGCAGGCTCCCCGCCGAGCAGAAAGCCAGATGCGGGGCTCGATCCCAGGACCCTGAGATCATGACTTGAGCCCAAGGCAGAGGCTTTAACCCACTGAGCCACTCAGATGCCCCTCTAAAGGAATTTAGATAGAGAACCTGCTCCGGGAAGAGAGCTATCACCACAAATTTGCATTAGAATATGAACTAGGCAAGGTAGACAGGGAGAAATCTCTCCAGATCCTGTTGTTTCTGAGTGGCCTTGTAAACATTCAACCAAAAATTTACTCTTCTTCATCTTTCTGTGAATTGTTTTTCTTCCTTTTGAAGTCCCCTCCCACCCTCTTCTTAGTTCAGGATGACATATATACCTCACTTTGCCTAACTGTCTTTGGAATCTCATGTTTACATGGATTTCTCATGCGTATATAATTAAATTTGATTTTCTCTTGTTAATTTTTGTCTCATGTCAATTTAATTCTTAGACCAGCTAGAAGAATCTTGAAGGGTAGAAGACTATTTTCCATCCCCAACAATGCTGAGTAGCACCTGTATTTAACTTTCTGTTACCATTGCCCTGTCAACCAAGACTGAAATACCTACAGCCCAGAGCAGAATACTGAGAAAAAACTGGGGGTGGGGGGCAGTCAGCGGGGAGAACACCGCCTGCATTTTTTGGGGTGTGTGCAAGAAACAGCTTCACTCCTGAAGATGGAAATGGTCCCCCATCCTTGAAGTGTTACCCTGACCCAACTGTCTCCTGCAAGTTAAGTCAGCCAGGACTGCCATGTGCATTTAAAATTCACAAGTATCTGGCTACCGCATTTTGTACAAGATAAGAAAGAGGAGGGGAGCAGGAGGGATTATTTTCTATTTTTCTTACTCTCAAGCAGTTAAAAATTTTTTAAAAACTAATTTATCTAAAGCTACTTCTGTATCTATCCTGAGGGAAAAAATGTGATATCAGAGAAGAGTTTGAGTCAGGTTTAGAAAAAGAGATAAGTACTCTCTTATAATGAGCAATAACTATGCCATTTCTAAATTTTCTATCATCTCTTTGACATTAAAAAAAGTGTATACAGCTGGCCTTGGAGATGAGTAAAGGACCAAAGGGCTAATAGGACAGAATTCAAAAGTTTAAACAAAGTTCCTACCTTTGCTAAATTGTAAGGAGATAATTAGATCTCTAAGAAATTAAAGGTAACACAACAGAACTACAAGAAAATAGACTTGAATCTCAAACCTTTGAAGGGAATAGGACTTTTAAAGTTCAGAAATGGGGAGCATGGTCATTTCATGTGGTTATCAAAGAATGAAATGACAGCTAATCTACATGACCAAGAAGAAGGGAATGGTTAAGTAAAGTACTGTAATACATTCCCTCTAGTTCCTGAAGGTTATCAACATTAAAATGTATTTGTATAAAGACTGAACCCAACATGTCGAGTTAACAAATGCTTGACCGTTCTACCGTAAGGAAACTCTGGTTAACGGGATTGATTTAGGAGCTTGTTTTGCAGAAGTTGAATCGTTACCAGTAAAATAGCAAAGACTGCCTGGAACAAATGGGGAAGAATTCTTGTAATTGGGCAGAAAGGACCAAGAGTGAACGAAAGTAAACTCTGGGATGATGCACCCTGAGATCCCCCTCCCTGCCCCATTTATCACGCTTCCGCTGCCATTTAATGAACATGTAGCCCAAGAAGAGACATGATTCCTGAATATGCACACATGCTAAGAAAGAAAGACACCTCTCTTCTCCCTATATCCAATCAGCATATTCCATTCAATGTATATACCCCATGATATTCTGACCCCTTATTCTTAAATATGTGCAGTGCAAACCCTTTGGGGAGGCGGATTTGAGGCCTGCCCTCCCCTTGTCTCTTCGTTTGGATACCTCTCCAATAAACTCTTTCCTTGATGCACGTTCCATGTCTGGGTGACTGGCTTTCCTGCATGCTGAGCATATGAATTTGGGTTCAGTTACATGACAAAGACATAACATGGGGAAATACCTACAACGTAATATTAAGTGAACAGAATATACATATTATGCATATGTACATGCATATCATATATAGATATACAGTATGATAACCACATAAAAGGCAAACTCACCCACGGAAAAATGACTGAGAAGAAACCCACTAAAATATTAGCATTGGTTATCTCTGAGACAGTGGAACCATGGATAGAAGCAGTTTGTCTTATTTTCCTTTACTCCATTTTCAAGCTTATCTTTACTGCTTATACATGTTATTTTTTTAATAATGTGAAACCCAATAAGAGAACCTTCATTTTAAATAAAGTCAGGAGGCCAGAAGGGGGAGCTCTTGCACTGTACCAACTTGTCCTCAGCTGCAGACTGCAACCAAAACAATTTCTCCTTGCCTCGGAACAAGCTCAGCCAGTAAGAAAACACCACAACTCAGCCAATAAGAAACCATCACCACCACGAATTCTCATTTTTCCAACAGCCCCTCCCAACTTCCTCCTTTTCTCTATAAAGTAACGTTCTTCTCTTTTGATCTCCTGACTTACCTATGGTTCACTATGGCTAGCATGTCCTGAATTGTAATTCCTCTGCTATTCCTGAATAAACCCATTTTGTGGTAAAATAACTGGCTGTTCTACTTTTAAGGTCAACAATATAAAATACAGTTTATAACTTTTAAAGGTAATCCTACATATGATATTATATATATTGAATATGTCACAATCCAATGCTACTTAATGGTCAATGAATAATAAAAATACACGTATGAAATATTTGTCCCTCATATCTTTTCCTTTACTATCAAAGCAATAACATGAGCCTAAAAAAGAAATTAAGAAACTAAGAAACGCAAAACTAAGAAACTCAAATGGGAGATATTTTAACAGGGTACTGTAAATTTAGCAAATGTCTTAGAAATATGACAGTTAGTTGAAAGAGCCCTTGGACAAATAGATTTTTCTTTTTAAATTCTTGATATGCTAAATAGTAGGCGAAAAAGAAAAAGAAATCTGACAAAATGAAAAAAATCTCAAGAAGCTTGCAGAAGCCAATGAAGATATCATAAATTGGATATACATTTTAGGCAAATATGTCAGTAAGCGATAGGACCATGAGGCAAATTTGCTTTGGGCTAACAGGCCCGGTCCAGGGCTGCTGGACCTGCAGCTTCATACAAATGTAAATAACGCACTACATTCCTTAAACCAGACTGACTGGTTTTTTAGGGTGGAACTGCCATCATCTTTTTCCAAAAACATTACTATCCCGAACTTATCAGTATGTGAAAGTCTGGGGAAACGTGCGACTGTAAATCATATGTCAAATTAATCAGGGCCCCTGCAGCTCAGTGTGGTGTGGCCTTTCCCCCTTCTCAGGGATTTCCCACCACCAAGACCAATCCATGCTAACCAGTGGGAGGCCAGCATGCCTTCCCCTTCCTTTGCCCCCCTGTAGACCCAATCAAGTCAGCTGACTCGGTTGGAAGGGAACCCATGGAACTATCAAGCACTGGGGCAGGAGTTACTGGAATGTTCTGTCTTGTGGAAACAATAGCATAATTAAATCATGAGTGATAGAAATCAGATTCACTAGATGACTGCAAAAGGCTCACTAGAAGAGCCGCAAGTGTTGCTAAAAAGTCACATTTTTCTGCAAATTCCAGCTCACAACCCACTAACCCCTGCCAGGAACGCTGGGCAGTTCTCACTGTGCATGAGAGCGGCTGTTCCTAAACAAAGGCATACATTTTCAAGACCCTGTTCCTCTTTCCTGAAGAAAATGCTTGGCTCCACGGCTTCCCTGATTAAGTCCTGTGGTTCCAGCCGTGCTACCTGTGTTCTGCGAATTTCAACAATTTCTCCTCTTGTGTCCCTGTGGATTTAAACCACCACTGAGGATGTTTCATTCACTTGTTTGGCAAATATTCACCAGCCACTGGATATTCCGGGATGAAAGACTTGGTTTCTGCCCTTCCTGGAGCTTTCAGTACATCGGGAAGAAAGACGGATATGTAACCAATTGTTAAATTGGTTAAAAATAAATTGTTAAAATGCCTTTAGTCAGTTTGTAACAGACACATATACCAGGGAGAGCTCATCCAAAGTCAGGGAAAGTTTCAGGAAAAGGCACCATTTGAGCTGAGAGAAGTGGCGGTGAGTTCATTCTTTTTTTTTTTTTAAGATTTTATTTGTCAGAGAGAGCACACATGCACGCACAAGCAGGGGGAGCAGCAGGCAGAGGGAGAAGCAGGCTTCCCGCTGAGCAAGGAGCCTGATGCAGGCGGGACTCGATCCCAGAACCCTGGGATCAAAACCTGAGGTGAAGGCAGACGCTTAACTGACTGAGCCACCCAGGTGCCCCGGTGAGTTCATTCTTGACTCAGGGAACAGCACATAACGGCAGAGTACTGTGTCCGGGGACCAACAAACGACTGGGATACAGTTAACAACTGTGCTGTGCAACGTGTAGCCACCAGCCCCACGTGGCTGCATCACACACTTGAAACCTGGCTAGTCCAAAATTAGACGTGCTGTGGATTTCAAAGACTCCGTATAAAAAAAAAAAAGGATGTAAAGTATTTCATTAAGAATTCCCGGATATTGATTACATGTTGAAAGGACACTCTTTGGGATGGTATTGGGGCAAATAAAATACTAAAATTAATTTCACCTTTTTAAAAATGTGACTCCTAGAACATTTTCAACTACATACGTGGCTTATAGTAAATTTCTATTGGATAGCTCTCGTCAGAGTATAAAAGCCTAGGTTGAGAGTGCCAAAAAATTAAATTAAAATTAAAATAAAAGAAAGAAGCTAGACATAGAAAAGGAGCCAGACTGCTCAGGCCTGGAACATCACATAGGAAGAGTCACTAAGGCCCTGAGCAGGGAAGGGAAGGAAATGTCAGATCTCCCTTTGGGAAATCATTTTGGCAGTGGAACAGAAGAGAAACCAGGGCAGGGAGAAAAACCAGAGGAAGGAAATATGAAGACATCACCAAGTGACCGACCTGCTTTCCAAACGATTGGATCTGCTCTCAGGATCCTTAATCTGTGCCATTGGCCATTAGCTCCGTGGCAGTCTGGTAAAGTTTATGGACCCTTTCCCAGATAAACACAGAGACTAAAATACTTGGGACTATAAAGGAAGCCAGTTACCAAAATACAGGCATCATTTTAAAAATCTGTGATATGGTAATATACATGCTTCCTTACTGATCCTTTAAATAAGCTGTAGTCACAAGTCTA
This sequence comes from Potos flavus, assembly GCA_028534135.1. NCBI lineage: Eukaryota > Metazoa > Chordata > Mammalia > Carnivora > Procyonidae > Potos > Potos flavus. The sequence goes on along the minus strand of CM052899.1, from coordinate 123,523,941 downwards.
ACAATTACTGTAATTTTGAAGTACTTCTGAAAATGCACGGTATCTTGAGCAATAGCTATCATGAGACACAACAGTATCTGTGTTTCCATTGGTGGTGAAGCCACGGGTACTGCTTACGTCACCGTGGTTTGTAGCCCACATTTATACTCAAAGGACATTCTAAATTTTAGTGAGTGGTTATTGAAGATAAATCATAATTTTTTTCCCCACTTAAGTGACAGACCACTTTGAATTCTATCCATGGACCCCTTAGGGATCCATGGATCCCGGGTTAAGAACCCCTAGCAAGGGGCGCCTGGGTGGCTCAGTGGGTTAAAGCCTCTGCCTTCGGCTCAGGTCATGGTCTCAGGGTCCTGGGATCAAGCCCCGCATCGGGCTCTCTGCTCAGCAAGGAGCCTGCTTCCCCCTCTCTCTCTGCCTGCCTCTCTGCCTACTTGTGATCTCTCTCTCTCTCTGTCAAATAAATAAATAAAATCTAAAAAACAAAAACAAAAACAAAAAAAAACCCCTAGCAAGATGTTCCTGGGCTTTTGTCAGGAGTAAGTCTTGGTCTGTCTAAAAGGGGCACATGGCGGGAGTTTGGTAACAGTCAGACACTGCTTTACTTCTAGGATTTATTTATCCGGGTGGCCACATCTACAACAGCACATTAATCCAGCAGACACAATGGCCTGGAAGACATTTTAATGGAATACTGAGTTTTTTTTCCGGGTTATGATTAGAACGCATCTCTTTTTCTCAGATAAAGATAATGACCATAGGAACAGGTCCAGGAGACGCTGAGGGCAAATTGTATTCCTTAGTTCTCAGGTGAGTTCATTCTTACGTGGAGGCAGTCTCGCTCTGCCCAAAAAAAATTAAGCGAAAAACAAAAACAGCAAAAAGACTAATATTGTATGGTTCCATTCATACAAGGTATCTAAGGCATCCAATTCAAAGGAACAAAGTAGAATGGTGGTTACTAGGAGCTGGGGGCAGGGGGAGGGGAGTCACTTAATGGTTACAGAGTTTCAGAGGTTGCAGGATGGAAAAGTTCTAGAGATTTGTTGCACAACAATGTAAAAACGTACTTAACACTACTGAACTGTACACTTAAAATGGTTATGCATTTTATATTGCTTTCTTTTAATCGCAATAGAAAATGGTTAAAATTGAAAACAAGAAAACAGATAAACAGGACATTTAGATCCTAATTCTAGTTCGACTTCTAATTATCCCTGAGCAGGACAGCCACAACACAGACCTGCTCTACCTCGCACATAGTTTCTGTAGACATTAAACCCATACAAAACTTTGCTTTTAAGAGTGAAGACCCAAGTATTTATTTAAAATTCCTTTGTATGGCAACAGGGTTCATCTTTACAAATCTGGATATTGGTTTATACAGACTAAAACAGTCCGCTAAGATGAATAATAATATCAAACACTCAACTAGCACTAAGTATGTGCTAGGCATTCATCTAAGCACTTTTTAAATATGGACTCATTGGCTCATTTAATCCCGATAACAATCCTGGGGTGGGTGTCCTATTTTTATCTCCAGGTAAGGAAACAGAGGCACAGAAAACTGGTAAGTAGTTGAGGTGAGATTTGAAACGGGTAATTCAACTCCAGAGCTAGACCATGAACACCTGATGCAGGGACAAGGATTTTCTTTTCTTTTCTTTTTTTTATGATTTTATTTATTTATTTATTTGAGAGGGAGCGAGAGAGAGCGAGAGCGCGTGCGCACACACACATATATGGCAGAAGGAGGCAGAGGGGGAGGGAAAGAATCTCAAGCAGACTGCCCACTGAGTGCAGAACTTGACCCGGGGCTCAATCTCAGGACCCTGAGCTCATGACCTGAGCTGAAACCAAGAGTCAGTCGCTTAACCAACTGAGCCACCCAGGTGCCCCATCGGACCAAGATTTTTACCTGTGAATTCTTGCAAGGGCATAGTGCTACTTTATAATATGAATTAGTCAGCAACCATTTATTGAGCAATAGATTATGACAGAATTGTGAGGCATTTTTACCATTTAGCAGTTCTGTACCAAAAAAAAAAAAAAAAAAGATCTTGCTGTCTGCTTCCTCTACTGTTGTTGTTTTTATTTATTTATTTATTTTTAGTAAGCACTACACCTAACTTGGGGCTTGAACTCATAACCCTGAGATCAAGAGTTGCACGCTCCTCCCACTGAGCCAGCCAGGCTCCCCAACTCTAATTTTTCTTAAACTTGGTAAGGAGAAATTTTGTTGGAAAGATTATTGGGGGTGGGTGGGAGGGCTGGGTACTGCAACCATCGGGAAAATGCTCTCACCATGAGATTCTGAGCACTTCTCTCTACTAATCTTCTAAAAAATGATTAAAGTGATTCTCCTACCTCCCTCATGTTTGGAATTGGTCGTCCCTGCCAAAGGCTCTAACCTACCCTGCCACTTGGTTATCTCTCATACCCCGGAGCGGTGGGGAAAGGAGTGAATAAGAGACAGAAAGGCCCGTCTAGAGACAAAGAGCAAATTCTAGGACCTGGTCTAAAATGGTATGTGGGGGACGGAAATAGAGGAAGGCCCTAAAAGTCATTAAAGAGAATCAAGGCGTAACCTTAAAAGGGTTGAGGGTAGGGAATAGCTCTTCATGGCTCAGTAACCACTTTTGGCCAATTCAGGAGGAAGCAGCTGCATTTCTCAACATAACAGGTTGAGACTGGCCCTAGTCCACCAAGCCCCTCTCTGTCGAGGTGTCACAGGCGTGTGCCAAACATCAGCAACATTTCAGACAGATGTCACCAAAACCTGTGCTCCCCACGCAGCACACAGAGGGCGCTCATGGGAAGAGAGGCAGACTCCTCCCACAGTGTGGTCACTCCATATTTCTGGTTGGTGCCGCAGGGAGGTGGTCAGGACTCACCTGTAGGTATATGGCCCCACTTCTTCTAACCGAGGGGTCTCCCCTCTGAGGATCTCCTCTGGATTGGTGACATTGAAGAAATAGAACTGGGCATACACAGGCAGAGGGGGCTTCTTCCAGGAGTCAAAGGTCTCGGAACCATTCCTTAACACAATATTCTAGGGGAGAAAACCAAAAGGAGATGGTATGAGGCAGTTAGCTTCGAACAAAGAGGCAGAGAGAGAGACACTCCCTGCTCTGACCTCCTGGCTCACTTACTGTTTCCATAGGCAGTCGACTGCAGTCCCTTGGGAGGAGGGCCACGCCTCAGGTCAATATGGAGCCCACAGCGCTATTAAGCCATAAAAGGTCTTCAACAGCTATTTGTAGTAAAGGAAAGACAGTAGTCATAGCTCATGGGTACAAATGGTGTCACCAAAACCAAGGTCATAGATTGAATACCCAAAAGGCCCTATTGACTTTGTTATGAAGATTCCACTGGTACAGCTGCTGTGGAAAGTAGGCCATTCTGAGAAGCACTGAACACTCCCAGCTTGCCCACGTGGTAGAACAAGGTGATAGGCCCAAGACGGCTGGATTTGGTCCTCCCATGTGAGGTAGAACCACACTTATTCTTACCACCTCCACCAGCAGGGGGTTCACAGGAATTTTCTCATTCAGTCCCTAACAAACCCATAACGTAAAATGCCTATCCCTGTTTTAAAGATGAGGACGCTGAGCCTTCCTGATGTTAAGTGCCTGGGGTTCTTTATTTACAACCCTTCCTTCATTTCCCACCCTTACCATGTGTTATGGGCCCCCTCCCAAACTCATATGTTGAAATCCGAATGCCTAGTACCTCAGAATGTGACTGCGTTTGGGGGCAGAGTCTTTAAAGAGAAATTTGAGGTTCAATGGGATCATTCAGGTGGGCTCTAATCCAATATGATTGATGTCCTTGTAAGAAGAAGAGCTTAGGACTAAATACACACAAAGGAAAGACCATGTGGAGACACAGGAAGAAGACAAGGATGAGCCTGGAGAGAGGCCTTAGAAGAAATCAACCTTGATGATACCCTCATCTCAAGACTTAAGTATCCAAAACCATGAGACAATGAACTTCCCTTGTTCAAGTCACCCAGCCTGTGGTATTTGTTATGGCAGCCCTAACAAACTAATACACCTTGGTCCCCCGCGGGAGGAGTACTCTTCTCCACCCTATTGACCTCAGGCTTGGCCAAGTGACATGATTTGACCAACGAAATGTGGGTTGGATGGCAATGCCCCAATTCTGAGCTCAAGCCTTAGAAAACATGGCTGGTTTCCACCAATCACCCTTTGCCAAGAGAAGAGCATACTTCAGGTGGCTGTGGATCCTTCAGCCAAGGCCCTAAAATGGTGATGTGTGGAGCAGACATGAAGCCTGGAGTCCAGCCCAGTTCAGCGGAGCCAGCCCAGCTGAAAGTGCAGCCACCCTGCACACCACGAGTGTGAAAGAAATGTCACTCTTATAGGACACTGAGACTTGGACATTGTCTGTTATGCAGCATTGCAACGGAAGCCTGAACATAGCACTCAAGGTCAAGAGACAGAAATGTACTGTGTAGTAGTCCCAACCATCCTCAACTTGATAGTGGGGAAAAATCTGCAATTTTTAGGGTATTGAAGTACACAAGAAAGATAAAGGGATAGATTGAGAATAAACAACCCAAAGTATGAACAGTCATTAACTCTTGAGTGTTGGGAATCTGGATCATTGTTATTTCCTCCTTGATGAATTTTGGTATTCTTCAACTTTTTTATAACCGATGAAGAAATAGACATTGAAAATATTTTTAAGGGGGGGTGGGGGTGGGAGGGATGGACACCGGGGAGGGTATGTGCTACGGTGAGTGCTGTGAATTGTGTAAGACTGATGATTCACAGACATGTACCCTGGGGCAAATAATACATTATGTGTTAATTTAAAAAAAAATGACAAGAAAACATTTTTAAAAGAAAATCAAGAGAAAAACAATTTTAAAAAGAAAATCAAAAGAGGAAAATGGGATTGACTAGTACAGACAACATAAGGCCAGTGGTGAAACAGTAAGACTAGATGGTTAAGAGGAGCATCTACTGAGGTCACCTCTGGTAGTGAGGCTCTGAGTGACAACAGACAAAGGGACCGGCCTCAACACATGTCCAATACCACACACTAAAATGTATTGTGACACAGCACATGACAGAATGTCACATTTTAATAGTCTAGGCCTCCGACTTATTAGAAGGAATGATATGGCTCTATTATTAAATAGAAAATATCTCAAGAATCTCTGCAAGTCAAAACAAAGTGGTTCTGGGATAAATGAATGCAGAGAACCTAAGCTCATCAAAGTCAGGCTAGTGATCCGGAGGGCTGAATGTAAATTACATCCCTGAGTGGGCCATACCATAGAACTGGGGATTGTTTGTGGTTTGGAATCTGCTCAAAATGTCTAATTGTCAGATTTCTCTTCAAACAACACATGATTGAGATATTTTTGGCCTTTACTATCAGTACTGATTTTCTGAGATGAGATCAGATTGACGAGACAGAAAAATTTAAAGACAAACCATGAAACTCCTTTTCTCCAACTCTCTGGATTCTGCTCAGCCTTTCCTGGGTGAAGCCCTCCCCACCTGCCCTCCATGCATGGGTCTTCCTCTGCCCAGCACCTGAGCAGCTGAATCACTAACTTCAGGCAGTTTTTTTTTGTTTAATTTTTTTTTGTTTGTAAGTTTTTTTATTTTTTTAAGATTTTATTTATTTATTTGACAGAGAGAGAGAGATCACAAGTAGGCAGAGAGGCAGGCAGAGAGAGAGGGGGAAGCGGGCTTCCTGCCGAGCAGAGAGCCCGATGCGGGGCTCGATCCCAGGACCCGGGGATCATGACCTGAGCTGAAGGCAGAGGCTTTAACCCAGTGAGCCGCCCAGGCGCCCCTTCAGGCAGTTTTTTTAGAAGCTTGTGGTCTTTTATCTTATTTCCTATCTTAGTTATCTGATTAGGCGAAGGAGAGAGAGTCGGGCTCAGAGAGTGAGATAACAGCAGAACTGGAAAGGTCCTGAGGTTGACAAGATGGAACTCAGGGGCTCCAGAAGGGTAAGGGGGTGTGTTGAAGGTCAGAGCTAGGGCTGGAATCCCTAGGGTGAGGCTCTTCTCTACCCTCTGACCCTATTTATGCATATAACATTTTTAAAAAATGAGTACAAATATACTACACTTTTTTTTTTTTGCTTTTTAAAACTTTATTTCAACATAACTATGCTTGCAGAAATGCACTCATATTGATAATATATAACTCACAATAGAATGCAATTTAAGTTTAAATCATCCTACACAATTTAGACCAAAAACTTGGTACATGGTTTAAATTATACTATACATTTTAGTGGTACGAGTTGTATGGTAGAGTTTCTCCACCAAAGTATATACATGTAGTTTCCAGAAACAGCTTAGTAACATGAATTTAACCTACCTAAAACTGATACGTTAACTATGAGAAATCTAACATATAAATTATAATTCATTTGTCTTCTAGAGGATTTCGAAGGTCCAAAGATCTTTTTTAAGTTGTCTGACTTCATTAAAATAAGGACCTCTTTTTCTTGTTCATAAATTTCCAGAAGGGGGCAAGGCAATGACATCCTCTCCTCCATGAATTCCTTGAGTATCTCCCTTTCACTGGATGCATCATCCCTTCTTTTGAACCCCAAAACACATTAGATTGGAATTTCTTAGGGAAAAGTTGTCAGAACAGAAAACATCTTCTAAAAATCGAAGTTAATGGGGATCAAAATGAAGCCCGCCATACCAGCGACCAAAAATGAGAACAGTGCATCTACTCAATATGGTAACAAATAAGATTAACTGTTGGCTTTTTCAAAAAGAAGGTGCTAACCTACAAAGACAGGGTTGTTTTTTTCTTTTATCTTCCCCACAGCATCTAGAATGATGCAGTTCTTGGAGAAATATCTGTTCAATCAACAAAATATAGTACTAGAATACTTGGGCACAGGACGTCTGGGTGGCTCAGTTGGTTAAGCGTCTGCCTGCAGCTCAGGTCATGATCCCAGGGTCCTGGGATGGAACCCTGCATCGGGCTCCCCGCTCAGTGGGGAGTCTGCTTCTCAGTCTCTCTTCGCCTCTCCCCCTGCTTGTGCCCTCTCTCTCTCTGACAAATGAATAAATAAAATCTTTAAAAAAAAAGAGAGAGAGAGAATACTTAGACACTAGCTTCCACTGACTTTGCTTGTAAGATGTTGGGCAAGAAGAACTTTTTTCTTTTCCTTTTTTTTTTTTTGAGAGAGAGATTGAGAGAGAGAGAGAGAGAGAGAGAGAGCACAAGAGTGCCAGGCTTTACACCCAGCGTAGAGTCCAACACGGGGGCAATCCCACCGCCCTGAGATCATGACCTGAGCTGAGTCAAGAGTCTGACGCTTCAACCCCTGAGCCACTATGGCGCCATGAGAAGCACTTGATAGGAGGCCATCAGAGAGGCGCTGAAGAAAGGCGTGGATGGACACATGCGAAGTCACAGTGCCAGATCTTCCAAGAGCAGCTCCCAAGCCACAAAGCCAAGGAACCTTTAAAGTGTACCCAGAGGAGGTGGCTGCTCACCACTTAGTCACGTTCAGATACGGGAAAGCAATAGCTTCATTAGAATCGCATAAACCCGGGAAATCTAGCACCTATTGGTTTGTGCATCTTGTCAGTAAGCCAGAACCCTAAAGAGCTAAGTGCAGCCAGTTCCTTTCGTGGGTGGGAAAAAAAATCTGTGTCCCTTCATGACCCCTCTTCCTAAAAACTATCTGAAGCAGTGCTATACCCTTGGTTTTCTTGCAAAATATAGAGCTACGAATGCAAATCATCAAAACACTGTGTATGTGCTGGGCATTGTCAGAGATACCCATTCCAGAAGCTTGCCCTCTATTTAGGGGAATAGTGACACCCACAGGCAAGTTATTCCACAATACAAAGTAGTATGTGATACATGGTCAATGAGGATGCCAGAAAATGGTCTCGATAGTGCTTAGAGAAGGGACTCTAAGAACTGAGATGGAGAAAGGCAGTCCTTACAGTGAGCCAGGGAGAATGAATAAAAATTTAGCAAGCAGAGGGAGGTCACAAGGGTGGACCCCTTATGGACAGCCAGGGTTGATTCCACTATCCTCTCTGTCTTGGCTGAGTGGGCCCTTCCTGCCTGCCTGTCCCGTGTCCATCTCTCCCGGAACCCTCTGCTTAATTGGACAGATAGTGGGCGTGGAGAACGAGACAATAAAACATACAGAGATGAGACAGTAGTGGGTGTGACTGTGTATGGGTTTCATACGAAGTAGGGAGATTCATTTAGAGAGAGAGGTTAGAGTCATGGGAGCCTAGATTTTATCTGATAGGAAGTGGGGAGCCATGGGAGGTTTTTGAGCTGCAGAGCTTTACCAAGAGCCAGGCGCTATATTGCCCTTTATCTCATGTCATTCCCTGAATGGCCTGCAAAGTGAAAATCATTTTCCCTCTTTCACACTTCAAGAGACCAAAGCTTGAAGGTTAAGAGAATGCCTAAGGTTTGGAGGGTGGAGTCAGCCTCCCACCCCGGACTCACTCCAAACCTGAGCTCCTGGCAATGCTGAACTTTACCAGAGCTTCATATTCCTGGAAAACAGTAAAGGGTTCAGGAACCACCCTCTTCTGTGTTCCAGCAAATGGCTTACTGCAAAAAACATTCCCCTTATAACTTAGATAAGACTCCCCCCATTGCTTATCCCTCGTTTACCTGACCAGGCCAGATGCAGACCCTCCGCATTCCCATTTTTTGCCTCCCAACTAATTAGTTGAACCAATCTTCCCACTGATCGACGGGAACAAAATGCCTGTTAATGTACAGCATGGTGACTATAGTTAATCATACTTTATGGTACCCTTGAAATTTGCCAAGAGAACAGATCTCAAGTGTTCTCACCACACACACACACACACACACACACACAGGCGACTCTGTGAGGAGAAGGATATGTTAATTAGTATGATTATAATAATCATTTCACAATGTATATGTTATTCAAAACATCAGGTTGTACACCTTAAATGTATACAGTTTAAAGACATTTTTTAAATTTGAGTATAGTTGACACACGATGTTACATTAGTTTCAGGTGTACAGCACAGTGATTCAGTAAGTTTGTACATAACACTGTGCTCACGACAAGTGTGGCTACTACCTACCACCCTCCGGTATTAGTTCAGTACCATCGACTCTATTCCCTATGCTGTGCCTTTGATTCCCTGACTTACTCATTCCATAATGGGAAGCCTGTATTTCCCACTCCCCTTCACTTATTTTGTTTTCCAGTACCATACATGAAAGTGAGCTCAAAATGAATGAAAGACCTTAAATGTGAGACCTAAAGTCATAAAAATCCTAAAAGAGAGAACAGGCAGTAATTTCTCTGACATTAGCCAAAGCAACATTTTTCTCAATAAGTCTCCTCGGGCAAGGGGAACAGAAGGAAAAATAAACTATTGGGACTATATCAAAATAAAAAGCTTCTGCACAGAGAAGGAAACCACCAATAAAACAAAAAACAAACCTACCAAAGAGAAGACACTTGCAAATGCTACATCTGATAGGGGGTTAATGTCCAAAATATACAAAGAACCTGCACAGCTCAACACCAAATATGTATAATTTGTATTTGTCAATCATACCTCAGCAAGGTGGGAAAAAAATGCTCATTAGCCAAACTCTGGTTAAGTTTCTCTCCTTCCCAGCCTTGTTTACTCTCCTTCGTGGCCAGCAAAATTGACTCCAGCAGATCATACTGTCATTGTTCTCCCTAATGTACATCCCCTGCTCCCTACTGCACTAGTCCTTTCAAACAGTCTCTCCTCACCTAGGCTGGATTTGTTTTTATTTGAAGCTCCTAACTTTTGTGCCATGCTGCCTATTTTGAGTCGACACAGGCAGGCAAGAGGTGTTTTAGAACACTACATGGGCACAAGTGGGAAGGAGGGCTTGGCTAGGATTATCATAAGGATGAAATGAGGTTTCAGCAGAGTGCTTATCTCAGGCCACACTCAAAACGCTCAATGAATGGTAACTGTGATCTCGATTATTGCCACCTTCAGGGTGGGGATTAAAGTTCTCAGTTTGAATTAAATAAAGAATCATGTCTGTTGCAATGTCAACAGTCCAGCAAATGTTAAATGATAAAAGACAAAAGAAACCACACAAAAAGTCTTTAGTCATGATCCTCTCTTGTAGCTCTGTCTATAATTCAGTTTAGGTTGAGACAACAAGGAATTAGCATAAAATCAGAAATAACCAAAATGTCAAACGGAAAAGAATGATTTAGTAAATTATGATAACTCACAGGCTGGAGTAGAAAGCAACCATTAAAATGATAAAGACTACACAGAAATAAGGAACATGCTCTTGATCTATATTAAATGGAAAAAGACAGTGTAAAATATGTATGTATGTGCACAAGACCAGCAGATAAAATGCAAACACGAAAGTATGGGGGGGGGGGTAAAATCCAGATAATTTAAAAATGTTGATGTTTTAGTTGCTGTCAACATCTCTAAGCGTCTATGCTAACCATCTAACCACGTGCATCTCTATGGGACAGGATTAGGAGGGGTCTTCCATTATCTCTTATGTTTTTCTGCATTGTTTGGATTTTTTTTACAGCAGAAATAAATTCATTCTGGAAGTCAAAAAATAATCATTTCCTTATTTTTTTTTAAGTGAAAATCTAAGACAGAAATTTGGATTCTATAAAATGTCATTAATAGGGACTGAGGGAAAGAAGAAGGAGTGGATCCACAGAGAACCAACTTCATCTAGGCTTTTCCTCTGTTCCTTGTAAAACAAAGGCGAGGCTCATGCTGCATCAGCTGTGGTCAGCTCTCCCACAAAAGCTCCAGGAGCCGCCATCCCCCACCCTCGGCTTCGCAGTATTTCTTTCCCTATTATTGCCGGGAAGGCTGATTGAGCACGCTGTATTCCTTGCTAACTCTTCCTGACAAGCATCACAGTCTGTGAAGAATTTCAGAGTGAGAAAGGACCTGCAGTCTCCTTTATCTATTAAACGAAAGAAAATCACCTCAGAATTAGGAACCTCGAAAGAGCCAGCAAGTGTGAGAGGACAGATGGGTTAACCACCCGAGTTTGTCTCCTTTGGTTTGCATCCAGCTCTTAGGCAACTGAAAATCCAAAGACAAGTAGAAGCGTTTCCAGAAAAGAGGGCTAAATCCTTCCCAGAAGAGAGGGTAAAACTGGCTGGTTTTACAACAGTCTGACGTGAACTTGTTCCTCCAGATCTCAAGTTGACTAGGGCAGTTTGGGGATAGAAATAAACATCCAGTACGCTGGAGTCCTTAACTAAACAGAGCAAATGCAAAGCCAAACAATGGAAGCGGTCCTTGACGGCCTGCCAGAGTCACACTGTTAACAGATGCTGGTACAACCTGGGGTTCCCCTCGCCATCTGCCTCCTGCCTCCACCCCCATCGCCATCACCTCTTCTCTCCCCGGCCACTTTTTTTTTTTTTTTTTGTAAGATTTCATTTATTTATTTGACAGAGGGAGATCACAAGTAGGCAGGGAGGCAGGCAGAGAGAGAGGGGGAAGCAGGCTCCCCGCTGAGCAGAGAGCCCAACGCGGGGCTTGATCCCAGGACCCTGAGATCATGACCTGAGCCGAAGGCAGAGGCTTTAACCCACTGAGCCACCCAGGCGCCTCTCCCCGGCCACTCTTCGTGGAGTCAACACCCTCACACGTCTCACACCACTTTTGCCCTTGAGCGTGTTGGCTTTTCCTGCACCTTTACTGTGTCTCTTTTCCTCCACACCACAATGCTTGGTGTTTGTCAAGTCCCAGAGTAGACCGCATGTCATGCGTGTCCACACACCAAGTGGAGAAGGAGAGGGGAATGAAAGAACAGAGGGAAGCTCATAAATACAGTGCCTTCCTTATTTTTATCTCCTTCCTCTGACATTCACCTCCGGTACCATTACTACCACGGCCAGCTCCTATTTCCTGAGTCTCTAGGCGTCAGGGGCTGAGCTAAGGCTTTAGGCCATGTCTCCAAGCCCGGCATGGACCCTGCAAGATAAGAATTCCTATTTTTCAGATAAGGAAATGGTGGCGCTGGCATTCCCACATTCACAGAGCCAGTAAGTCAATCAAATCTGACCAGTCCAGGTCTGTGGGTTTGCAAACCCCATGCTTGGCCCCTCTAGCAGCTGCCATGAGACCAAACCCCCAGGGGGAGAGCTGCCAGATCCAGCAAATAAAAACAGAGGACGCTTGAGCGCACCCCAAATATTGCATGGATTATGTCACAAAGTACTTTAATTCTTAGGTGATGCATGCTTGGAGGATTCAGGACCAAAACATTGGGATGTCTGCAACTTAGACTCAAATAATTTAAGAAAAAGTATATCAGAGAGAGATGAAGTAAATATGGCGGGATGGTAACAATCGATAAACTGAAGTGAATCAAAATATTGCAAGAGACGTATTCACTAAAATATTATTCACTGCTTATCTGAAATTCAAATGTGACTAGGCATCCTATATTTTATCTGGCAACCCTACCCTCCGGAGACTATAAATCTATGGAGAAACCCTAGCGTAGATTCCGAGAGCTTCCTGGGGAGTCAGGCCTTACCTCTGGAGGAGAGGAAACTAGGGCAGCTGTGTGAAGTCATGGTAAACTCCCAGGCTGGAACAGACACGTGAGACGTGGGACAACTGAGTGCCATTGTGTCCGGGTAGCTTCTCTGCCCCGTCATGCTAGTGAGTCCAGAAAAAACACCTCGACCTCCTGCCAGAGGATAGTCCGGAAGAGGGCTTCATTTTGATCTGAAACTTCTAATTTCTATCCCCAGATCCTCAGGGCATTCAACCGTACACTCCCAGGGGCTCGCTCTGCAAAGGATGGATTCAGCAACGAACAAGTAATAATAACCCTAACCTGGAGCCCGGAGAATGTCTGGCACAAGAAGTCATTAATTCTGCCCAAGACAACAAACCAGTTTCCTTGGTCACAGGGAGCCCTTTGCACAATTTAGACATGAAGATGTGGGTTGGGAATAACTAATCTTCCTCACGGAGGATTCTGCAATGGTGGTGACAGTTACCACACAAACTACGGAATCGACAGAGTTTTCCAGTTCCACTAAATTAAACCTCAGTGCAAGGTCCTAAATCAGTTTTACAATGCGCCTTTGGATGTTGCTTATAAATTTTAGCCAAGTAGAACATGATGAATTTTTCCAGGCATCATATTGTAGTACTACTACCAAAAGAAAGATTGGAAAGGTTATTGAGTCGTGTGGTGAATCTGCAGCGTCGACAACCAAAGTAATCATTTAAACAGAAAACCTTATTTTCAGCTAATTAGCCAGTATGTATAGATTGAGAGATTTCTATGTGCCCAACAGACATAGGCCCAGTTCTCATGAAGAAATTTAGCTAAGGACACAAAACTGACATGGGTGAAGCAGGATGTGGACACTGATGTGGAGGCCCAGTAATTCAGCCCAAAGAAGGTAATTATTTGGATCATCTCGGTTGTATGGACCCATCCTAAAATCCCCATCTGGACATCCCACCGGCTGTGGAAAGTCAATGTGACCAAAAATGGACCTACGATTTTTCTCCCCTAATCAATTCTAAACCCTCTCCTCCTCTTCTCCATCTCAGGCTGGCCTGGGCGGCAGCAATCCTGTAGATGGTCTCTTCTCCTGGCTCCTTTCAAATCCATTCTCCACCTCAGCCTCCAGAGAGTTCTATCAAAAGTGCCTGTGGGAGCAGACACGCTCCCCAGTGCTCACAGGATAAAGTCCGAGGTCCTTCCCCTGCCTCACTCAGGGGACGCAGCCGTCACTTGCCATCATCTGTCATTCCCTCCTAGGCACTTTTTGCACCAGCAACACTCAACCACCCACTGCTCTCCGGGTAGAAGCTAGATCAGCTGCTTCGTGTGGGAGCTGATAGGACATGATACAGCCGCAAGACACAACACATCCGAGTCAGCCTGATAGCGATCTTTCAGGAAGGCAGCACTAGGAGGGTTGCTGAACCAGCTGTCCTGGTATAAGCCACTTGCAAATGATAAGAATAAGCACTGAGGGACCTGCATTAGGCTAGGACGGGAATAGGTAATACTTTTAAGGCAACTTCCAGAACTCAAGAGTGCCGCTGGTTGTTCTTTTAGTTCAACAGAGTGCTACTTAATAATTACACACAACCTGAGCATCCACATCGCTATCTACACGGTCTACATTCACCTGGAGATAATGGAGATCAGCGCTGACAACCTGGCCTAATCGCGTGGGAATGATTCTCACTAGACTCCCGGTTAACAAAACTCACCAAATATCAAAATACCAGGTGGTTTGCTTTGTTTTTTAAAATTTCTCCCTGAGGGGCTCCTGGGTGGCTCAGTCGGTTGAGCGTCTGCCTTTGGCTCAGGTCCGGAGGGATCCAGCCCCGCCTCAGGATCCCTGCTCAGTGGGGAGCCTGCTTCTCCTTCCTCTGCCCCTCCCCCACCACTTGCGTGTGAGCGCATGCGCAAACTCTCTCTCTCTCTCTCTCTCTCTCTCTCTCTCTCTCTCTCTCTCTCGCAAATAAATAATCTTAAAAATAAATAAATAATTTTTTTTTCTCCCTGAAATGAAGCAAACCCAATCCAGACTCTCGTAGTAATGTAAGTCATTTGCACTGCTTACCTTTTTTTATTCTCTGTTGAGGTAAAGAAATAAGCTGCCATTCACATTCTACCCTAATTCTCTGACCTTATTTTCACTCAGGAACAAATGTATTGGCATTTTTTTATGTCACTGTTGATGAGCTCATTTTGCTTTAATTGCAATTGTAATAATTTCAGCTAATGAGATCCGACAGTTGATGTTCAAACATTAGCTCGTGGAAGCTGCTACTCTGTCTATAAAGGACAGATGGGACAACGTGGTGCAACGGCTATCCTGAAAAGCTCCTGCTACAAAACACCCGCTAGGTGACTTTTTTTTTTTTTTTTAGGTTTTATTTATTTATTTGACAGAGAGAGAGAGAGAACGAGCAGGGGGAGCAGCAGGCAGAGGGAGAAGGAGAAGCGGGCTCTGAGCGGAGAGCCCTACATGCGGCTCGATCCCAGCATGACCTAAGCCAAAGGCAGAGGCTTAACCTACTGAGCCATCCAGGTGCCTGCCCCCCCCCCCCCCACTAGATGACTCTTTCCATGTAACATGTGACATGTTTCCATGTAACAATAAATGTGAAACCAAGGTTGAGAACTGCCAGCCCAAAGGGCGAGAAAGCAGCCACCAGATGGAAACTGAATCAAAGGACCAGGTGACCGCTGGAGAAACAGATGTGTGTGCAAAGGGAGTGGCTGAAGGAGCAGATGAGAAGGCGGATTTTTAAGATGTGAATCAAGAAGTGTGCCCATGAAAACAATGCCCAAGCTCTGTGCATAACTTGTAGAGCCAGTCTTATTATTTTACAACCTGCTGGGCTGTGATTATATCTCTCAGAGTTGTTAGAAGTGATACCTTCATCACCTATTTCAATCTTGGTCTCCTCTTCCTTCCATTACCGTTGATTATCAGAAGTAAGGCATTAAAAGCAACTCCCCTTAAAGTGGGACTTGCCAGAGCCATGATGCTACTCTAACAGTGGCAGCCTGCCTCTCTTTCTCTAGAAAGAGTGTAACAATCAGATGCTGAAGGGGCCGGGTGGGTGTGGTGAGGGAAGCAGCTGCGAGTTTCTCCACTTGTCCGATGGCAAACCCCGGCGATAATATTCACTTCTTCAAGGACCATGCCCTCTTTCATTTTTGTTGAACACACCACCCTCTCAGCCTCTTTCATTTCCCTTCTTTTGGTAAAGAGATTCAGATACAAACAGGCTTTTTCTCTACTCTAAGAAAAACTACAGAGCAGGCACGATAACACAAAGGGCACCTTCCCTGGGCCTCCGAGGGAGGGAGCCAGCAGGAATGTGAGGGACCCTGGGAACAGGGAGGGAGGTCCCCTCTGAAGGCTAGCCTCATCCTGCCCAGACAGCTGTCACACAGGACTGTGGCGAGGCTAGCACGCACAGCATCCACATGCTTCAAGTGAAGCTGGGAACCTGGACTGTTGGGCGAAGTTTCTGGATTTTAAAGGTATAGTGAGGCAATGACCACTGGCCTACAGAGTATAACAAAAATGTGAAGATAAACAACAATATGAACCATAACAGGCAAACAGGATCATTCTCGAGGATGTACGTTTTCATCTATTCATCCTTGCATTCATCCAAGTAATAGTTACTGAACATCTATTATGTATGACATTGCACTCGATGGTATGGGAAGATGATACAAAACTAAATAGGACAGAGCCCTCACCTTCAAAGGGAGCTTTCAAGCCAGCTTTAAGTACTAAATGATGTCCTAGGGATTGACATAGGGATTGACATTGTCATAGGCAGGGCTGAGGCTAGAGGGGACTTTTCAAATAACTCATTATAGAGACGCGGATGATCTTGTCTAGTTTGATTAGCACACAGGGAAGACAAGAGATTCACTGAAGCTACATCACCGAGGACCCAAACTACTAACTTGAACCATGGGCTTGAATGAAACTGAAGAATGTACAACACACTAAACAAAATCCTGGTGGCTTGATTAATAACATAGTTTCCGAATTGTTCTTACAGAAATATAACAGAGATATTATGTTATTTTTTTAAGTTATTTTAAAAATCAGCATAATTAATTAAATGAAAACTAGATCAGCAGCTCTCAAAATGCGGTCTGAGGACTTCTGGGGGTCCCCAAGAGCCTCTCAGGGGGTCCACAAGGTGAAAACGATTTTCATAATAATATTAAGACATTATTTGCCCTTTTCATGCTCATTCTCTCATGAGTGTAGAATGTAGTTTTCCAGAGGCCAGGAAACATGTAACGACGTCATTGCTCCGACAGCTAATACGAGCTTGGGTACTTTTGCACTATAAAAATGTATCAGTTTTAATTTCTGATATTGTAAATATTGATAGATATAGCTCATAGAAACACAAGTTCTTTGTGTTTCTATGTTTTTGTTTTTGTTTCTGTGTTTCTCTTTGTGTTTACACTCTTTAATTTAAGAGTGTAAAGGGGCCTGCGCCCCCAAAATTTGAATTAGATTATAAATTCTGCAAGAGTAGGATTGTGTCTACTTTACTCTTGGATCCACAGCTCCTAACACATTGCCTCGCAAATGGTCCACACTTGGTAAATATTTGCTAAATGAATTAATGACTACCAAAGTATATATGTTAAAGTACTTTTAGATATAGACAGCAAACACCAAAAAGTGGCCTTATTTTCCTGAGTTGCTTTTGACTAGTTACCAGCGTTGATGAAAAATGGTCCCTGCATTAAGTACACCTTGTACATATAGAATATATCCCGATGACACAGGCCATAAACGGCTAGTCACTTGGCCAACATCCTATGTTTTCATTAATGATCCTACAATCCCACCTGCTGATTCTTCCCCAGGAAACAAGCAAACGTCTGGCAGAACAGATGGCCCCTTTGCTGCGGCCTGACAGAATGAAATCTTGCACTAAAGCAAGAACGGTTCTCACAAGCAACACCCTTCCCTTCCCCCCACCCAAATCCTTCCTTTAATGTAAACTTGAAGAACAATAGTAATCACTAGCAGTAACAGCCTCAATTGGAATTACCATCTCTTTCATATATCAACTATACCAGATGAAATTAAAAATAATAAAGAGTGGGAATAGAAGCACCCCGTTTTTGTAAAGTGTATCTGTTACTATATATGCGTAAATAAAAATGTGGAATGATTAACACTATGTTAACAGTAGTTATCTTTGTTTTATTATTTTTTGTTGTATCTGACTTTGTAGAATGGCATGTCTTTCTTATCAGAAAAATAAAAATGAAGAATAAAATACAAAGGTTAAAAAAAAAAAGGAACTGCTATCTCAAGGAATAAAGATGTGGGCTGCCATAATGACCATCCAAACCAGTCAGGGTTAGCTTTTTAACTTGGGGGCCAGTGCTAAGGAGTCTGATTCAGCAGGCCTGGCAGCATCTGCATTTCTGAAACTCTTTAAGTGATTTTGGCATAGTTCCTAGAGTCTAGGGACTACACTGAGACCTGCGGGTTTACTCCATTGCCTTGACCATTAATGAATGCACTCACGGCCACTAAGAATTAGTAAGATATTGAAAGAAATGTAGTATGATTTTGATATCACAAGATCACGTTTCTAAAAGCCAGGGAGGAGCTGGATAATTTTGCTTAGGAGTTCAAGCATCTTGCAAGGATACTGCCTCTGTTTAAGGATCTATGACTTCTGCTTGTGCTGAGCCAATCACATTACTCTGTTACACATTTGGAAAGGAGAAACCAAGAGATAAAACCTGCCCATGGGAGGTTCAGCAGCTGAAGCATCACACAGGGCTGGGGCCAAGGAAGCCCCCAATGACTAAACAGCCTGGGCTCAATGAGTCAACAGAGGAAACTATCTGGGAGGGGAAAACAGAGGAAGGAGTGGGAGATGCAGAGCGTGCCTGGGTTCTGCTGACTTTCCAGTTTCTACTGTCCTCTCACGAGGCTGTACTGTTCTGGAGTTCTCACCCTTAGACCTCCATGAGCTTCCTCTTTCAGCTTTACAAAAAAAAAAAAAAAAACAAACAATCATTCTGGATCCAGCTTGCATGGGCTTTAGCTCCTTGCTCCTCTTTATTGCTAAGAAGTGGGGGACAGTGTGGTATGTGAGGATAGAACTTACTGTCCAAACCAGGGATCTTTTAAGAGGAAAGAGGGTGCTAGTAATTATGCTAGGACAACAGGTGGAAATACACCAGGATTGTTTGGCAACAGGCTCTTTGGTCATCCTTGGGATGGGAAAAGTGATTGAGGAGACCCGGCTTGCATGCCTAACCCTACCCCTACGTCTCCATCTGGCCTTTGATAAGTCAATTATCTACATTTCCTGTGGCACATTAATATAAAGGCAATTTGGTACCCACTGCTATCAATTTTAAAACTGATAGGGACTCAGTTTCCTTGACTATAAACTAACAGATTCAGTGATGCTTCAGGTTTTTTCTTATTCTAAGGTTCTAGTCTTCATAACCTTGAAAAGAGGCAATTCAGGGAATGAGGTAGACAGGCAAGAAGGAATCTTTTAAGATTACATATAGTCGATTGTCTTTATATAAACATACATGAAGATGTTTAACTAATTCGAATTTAAAAAAGAAGACCCCCACATAATCACCATTCATGTTATTTGGTTAAATTATCCATGATTAAATTTTACTTCTTGAGGCCTCCTCAGAATAGCTCCAAAGTTCTATGGCTCCTAAAAGAGGCTGGCTATTCTTGCTTGCCCAGAGTCTCAGGTCCCGGCCAAGAATAAAGTATATTTGTCCCGTTCATCTCGTCCCTGACATCCAATGCTACCATCCTTCCTTGGTCTGTGAGTAGGAAGCCAAACATGTGAACAGTCTCTTTCCTTCTCACCAGTTCCCTTGCCAGCCCTTTTCTTTTCACCCAGCCCGGACTCTGGCTGGCTCTGCATTCCCATTTCTGGGAGATGTTCAAACCGTCAGTGAGTCTAAGGGCAAATTTAATATTCTGAGCCGCAAAGCCACTCTTGAACAAAGCTCATGTGCCTATGTCACAGAGTCTCAGAAGTTTGGAACGAGAAGAAAACTTATCTACTACCTAAGCTTCAGCTCACAGACGACAAAATGCTAGCTACAAACAATAACAACTGTGAATATTTGGACATTTTGCAAGGTGTTACTCTGGGTGTTTTACGCCAATCCTTTCATCTCATTCTTGTGACCACCCTAAGGCACGTATTCTTATTACTCCCATGTTCAAATGAGAAACCTGAGCTTTTGAGGGGTTCGATATTTGCTACTTGGCTGGCTCAGCTTAATCTAAATATTTGTTAAAATTGAATTTTAGCCAAGTTCTGCTGATTCCTGGAACACCGTTCTTTCAACTCTACTGATCAAAAGTGAGGCAACAGGCATTTATTGTGTTCCTACCATGGGCCAGGAACTGTGCCAATGCCAGGACAGTTAGTGGGCTTACCAAGTGAGACAGAACATAAAATTCTGCCCTTCTCGGCTCTGGGGAGGAAACAGAGATTGAATGGTTTCTGCAGAGCTCTGTCTTCAGGGAAGTCAAAATGCTTCTGGGATGCCTGGGTGGCTCGGTTAGTTGAGCCTCCGACTCTTGATTTCCGCTCAGGTCATGATCTCAGGGTCCTGAGATCAAGCCTGGTGTCGGTGTCGGGGCTCCGTGCTCAGCATGGTGTCTGCTTCTCCCTCTTCCTCTGCTCCTTGCCCCTTCCCCCCACCCCCTGCTCTCTCTTTCAGATAAATAAATAAATAAAATCCTAAAACAAACAAAAAAAACGAAAAAGAACACTTGACAGAGAAGGCCCAGTTAATGCTCAGAATATCCCTCAAGAAGTGGGTGTGAGCAAACAAAGAGGCAGACATTACTATGCCTGTTTTGCAGTTGAGAAAATTGAAGCAGAACCAATTGTCAGGGCTTGCCCTGTACAGGCGGTAAACAAGGGAGGCCAAGAACGGAACCAAACTGTCATGGTTCCTTCCACTCCATTCACTGGCCAAAATGTAAATCTCCCTTTAATCTTAAAATCTCCCTGCAAATTATTCCAATAGAAATTATGTTACCACGCTTCTCACAATTAGCTAAACCTACTCATTTGAATGTCACCCCTTTCCTCTCTTCTTTTTTTGATATAGACAAGCCAGGGCGTGGATAAACTTCAAATGAAAAATAACAAAACAAAACTAAGAACTGGGAGTATCAGAGTGGACTTCGTTACAACTCTATTAAGGTCAAATTATGAAGGAATTGTTCTGTAATGACCCCTCTGGCCATGATGGCGGCCGCCATGACTGACCATCTATCCCCTGCCTGATGCCGTCTGGGTGCTTTCCACAGATTAGCTCTCAGTCATGGGAAGCTTATACAATGTGAGGAGACCCTTCCTGAGAAAAAAAAATTTTGGATACAGAATTAGATACAGGGTGTTGGAAAGGCCTGTGCAAGTGAGGACCTGAAGCATAAGTTTAGTGTGCTTCACAATAAATGCACCACCATGCCTAAGATAGCTAATACCTTCGCTTTTCCAAATAATGAAACAGGCTCAAAGAAGTTAAGTAACTTGCCCAGAATCAAAAAGTCTGCAAGAGGTAAGGTCAGGATTTGAACACAGGGTGTCTGACTTCAAATCTCATGTATTTTGTCTGTACTCAATGTGGCTTCTAACAAAAATAAAACTTTACAAAGCACTAACTACATACCATGAAAATTACCCATTTGCCCCTAATAATTCTTATAACCTCTCTATTCTCCTGAATTGTTATTATTCCCATTTACAGACGGAGAAGCCCAGAATCAAGGAAGGTTAAGCACCTGGCCCAAGGTCCCCCAGCTAGTACATGGTGGAGCCAGGATTCCTGTGGCGGAGTGTGGACTGCAGAGTCCTTACTCTGCCCCACTCTCCCATGCGTCCACACTACAGGTGACCCCAGAGAGGAGAAAGGTAATGACGGTAATGTGTGATCTCTGGCTGACGTGCCATATTCCTGTCCACTGAAACTAGATGTCATTTAATTTCATATGTCATGCTGTTCAGTGTTCCATAATGGGGTGAGGCAATTGTGAAAATCCACTTCCCCTGTACTACAATTTATTAGTCTGATCAGAGTCCATTCCTCACAGAGAAAACCACATAAAAAAGCCAATCATCAAATATCAGTGCAAAGTCAAGGCCCAGGCAAGCTGCCTCATGGCCACGTCCCTACCTGCCCATGAAATGGGGACCCACAGAGCATCTGAGGGCTGGTAATATCTGAGGCACGGGGGAGACCACTCATCCCTGGGGCTCTCCTGAAAGAACCTTTAAAGCCACACAAGAAGATTCATATACTGACTATAATTGGATTGCTTATAACTCTGGTCATCCAGGCAAGAGTTTATATCTTTAAACAATCTCGCTATGGATTTGCAGGTGGCCAGGAATAGAGAGGATGAGAAGATTGTATTTGCTTTTTTCCTTGAACGTGGGTGCACAGGGAAAACAATGGTCTTTGAGAAGCTTAGACAGTGAGCTTCGTCTTCCCACAATAACGTGAACTTTAAAATTAAATTAGGCTTTACCATGACTTTTTCTTTTTTTAATTTGCCTTTAGCTGCCAGATTCCAAATGATTGATGGCTTTTGGCCACCTCTATGAAAGGAATATTTCTGTTGCCACCTGAATGAGACAACTTGACTAACTGGGAGTTCAGTGAGCAAACTGGCTTTTTAATCCAGGTGATAGCAAGCACAAACCAGTGGGAGAGATGAAGCATGGGGCTACAGGTACTAAGAAGAAAGGCTGCTCCAATGATTTTTTTTTTTTTTTTTAAAGAAAAAGTGATCCCAGTAACTCTCTCTTGTTCCTCTTTCCACACAGATCCGGTGGATATGGATGAAAGGCAGAAGGAATGAGCGAGCACTGGGAAGGTCAAATGACTCAGAAGTCTTCCGAAATGACCAGCTCTCCAGCCCACTCATCTAGGATTAGAGACAGGTTCGGATTTTTTCAAGAATCTAAATGCATCCTTGCCTGAAGCTTATGGTTATTTAAGAAGAGCACGAGTCCATGGTGAAACAAAGCAACCCAGACCTTCGGGATGAGATACCACAGGTTTAGTCGGAGGGAAACCAGCACAGACTTTGATGGACTGAAATGTCACCCAGCCCGGAGGCCTGGCCTCCCTCCCAGCAGCCCTGCCCAGTCCAGGAAGGCAAGAACACAATAGACCGCACAGCGCACAGCCGCTTCGCATCCCCTGCCCCACACCACTTCAAAGGCCACAGCAAGCAGCCAACAAACCTGCCTGGGCTGTGGTGTTTTTCGTTTAGTTTTGTTTTTTCATGACGTGGGAGGCAAGTATGTTTGGGCCGAACAGAGATTGGGGAGTACGTAGGGAGGGCGTGGAGGGGGAGGCAAACGATAGAATGTAAGTGAAAGCCTTTCGAAAAAGTCTAGATCCATGGTTTTATCTCATTCCTCTCCATCCCTCTTTAACCCTTACCTATCAACCCCAAGAAGACAAGTAAGAAAGCAGGGCTGTAGTCCGGAGGGTGCCAGGGAGCAAAGGTTCCCTGCACAAGGTTCAGCATTCGGGGTGGGGAGGGTGGGCTGGAAGTGTCCCCCGCCCAACGCGGGAGCGCGCACAGCAGCCCGCGCGCATACACACACACACACACACACACACACACACACCCCGCCCGCTTCACCTTCTCGATCTTCTGGTCCACGGCCTTCTGGAAGACCCGAGCCACCAGCAGCGTGACGCTGGTCACCAGCAGGAGCAGGGATAGCGTCCCGACGGTGTAGAAGCAGCACCTGCCCATGCTGCGCGCCGCTCCCGGGCCGGGCCCCGCCGGCCCGCCGCTGCCCTGGAAGGAGGGAGGGGCCGCCGCTGCAGCGGCCTGAACACCCGCGACCCTGCGGCGCCCGCGGCGGCGGCGCTGCGCGCGGCTCGCGGCTCGCGGCTCCGGGTCTGGGCTCCTGGCTCCCGTGCACCCGGCTGGCCGCCGGGGAGTGGAACGACTCGCTTCGCTTTCGGTTTCCCCCGCTCGGGCAGTCGGGCGCCTGCCCCGCGCGGTCGGGAGGGAGAGAGGGAGCGCGCAGGGCGGTGACGCTCGCCGGCCCGGCTCGCCGCAGCCCCGGGAGGCGACGGCCAGCAAGCAGCTGCGCGGGGAAGCGGGCGGGGCGGAGGCTGAGCCCGCAGTCATGTGCCCCGCGGCGGCCGCCGCGATTCGGCCCGCTCGAGCCGCGCGCGTCCCGGGCGGTCCCCGGGCGCCTGCGGCTCCCAGACCGCTGCCGGGCCCAGCTGCGCCCCCGCCTCCCCGACGCAGGCCCGGGTCACCCCGGAAAATCGCCTGTGCTCCCCGGCCCATTCGCTCACCCGCTTGGCAGATGTGAACTGCGGGCCTACCCAGTGCCGGGCACTGGGGGATTCGGGGTGGATACCACTTTGCCCCTGCTCTAGACCAGCTCACCGGTTAGCAGGGACACAGTTACAGCAATTACTGCAGAATGTTGCAAGTGCTTTTATGAGGTGCATGCTGAGATCTGTGCCCACGAGCGTGTCCTGTCCGGGTGACCTAGGACCCCATAACTGAACTGGATCATGGAGGATGTATAAGGGGTTGTCGTGTGTGGGGTGTGTACAAGGGAGGGAGAAGCATTTCAAGGAGAGGAAAAAAGTGTGCTAAGACACTGGGGATAAAAGAGTAAGATCGAAAGAGAAAAGGAGGAAGTCCTTTTGCTTCTAGGCTCAGGTGTGCAGAATATTTGGTGGGGGTGGTGTTGAGGTCCCTTGGGGTCAGACTTTGAAAGGCTCTCTGTGTCCCATGGAAGAGTTGGGACTTTATCCCTCAACAGTGAGACTCAGGAAGAAGCATCAAGCAGGTGGCAGTGACACTGTTCCTATTGGCTTTGCTCACCATTATGTCCCCAGGCAAACAGGCTAAAGCCTGCACATAGCAGAAATTCAGAATTAGTTGAATGAACGTCAATCATATGCAAGCCTTTGGTTAGGTGCTTACACACAGCCATTTATTTAATACAGCAACCTTGTGACTTGGTGGCCGTTTGTCCCACTCCCCTCAAAAGCAGTGCCAGACAAGAGCACTCTGCAAGAGACTGACACACAGGCAGCTGGACCCGGGATGCAGGTGTGAGCTCTGTACAGAAGCGAGGAATGACGGTTATGTGGAAGGAAGCTTCTCACACTATGGTACAGCTCTAAGAAAGTTCAGCAAGGCTGCGGGGGGTCCTCAAGGCCCATTGGCCGATCCCAGGAGTCCAGCATCTCCCAGGAATAGCCTCTCGTACTTAGTCATGGGCTGGGAGCAGCCCCAGCCAGGTGGCCTCTGCGCCAAGCCGGGGATGAGGATCAGAGGATAGATTTCCGATCTCAGGCTCTGGGACGGATGCATTGGTCAGTTGTGCTCTGCACTGGAAGATCTGACAGGTACATTTCCTTGGTCACTATAATGGTATGATTCCTGTTTGACAAGAGGAAACCGTGGCTCTGAAAGGTAAGTAACCTAACAAGCTCAACCGGTTGCTGAGTGGTGGATCCTGTCTAGACAGGAAGGCAGGCTGCTGTCCTCCAAAGCCCCTGCTTTTTCTGCCCGGTGCATTGCTGCCTCCCAGCTGCCGTCAATGAGAATCTGCAGACAGGCCGTTCATCAGGGAGACTTGGTTAAGGACTCAGTGAGATGCATTAAAAATGGTGGCAGAGTCTTCGACACTCCTGTTGAGAGGTGGGATCTGTACGCTGTACCTTTGAATTTGGGCTGGGTTTAGTGATTTCTTAAACCAATAGAATATGGTAGAAGTCACATATCCTGGAACTTCTGAAGTCAGAGCCTCGCAGTTTCTTTCTGCCTGGGGCATGTGGAAACGGTTGCTCTTGGAAGCCCCGAGTCACCTTTAGGTCTAGTTACCCTGAGACCTTTATGCTGGAGAGAGCACAGGAGAGACCATTGGGAGATGGCCTGAGCCTGCAGGAAAAGAGATGCGCCGCCAGCCCCTTGCTGTCCCCAGCCATTTGAGTCACGGGCCCCAGACGTACGGAGCAGAGTGGTTCTTGCCTTGCCCTACCTGAAATGCAAAATAAAGGACTGCTGTTATTTGAATCCACTAAGGCTTAGCCTAGTGTGTTACTGAGTTTTGGATAACTGGAACAAATTGCAAGGGCAGGACTAACCCGGGACATTGACGGTGACAGTGGTCCCCACTCCCAGTTCTACCCAGCAACAACCCCAGGGGGGCTGGAGGGGAGAGGTCTGGAATGATTCAACTCTTTCAAGCCTCATGGCCACAGTGCCTCGGTGGTCCCCAGTCTTCATGCACCCACAATCAGCAGCCTTTCCTTTCCCCTGCGCCTGCCACAGTAGTGCTCTATTCCGCCCCCCATCTCTGCTTTACATTCCAGCTATCTATCTTAGCTCTCCCTGTGCCCCACTTCGCTTAAGACACCATGCTAGCCCGCTAGCCTTGCACGTCCCCTGCCTAGGCAATGGTTAGAGGCTCTGCAGTCTGTGTGCGTCTCTCCCTCCTTAACTAGAAAAAAGACTCGGTAACCTTTCTTCCGGAGTGTTTGGCCCCTGTCTCCCAGTGGTTCATGCTCAAATTGAACCCTTCTTCCCCCGTATCCGACTAGATTTTCTGTTTGCTAGCTCTATTTTTGAGAGCGAACTCTACAGCTAACACCCACTCCTGTGCTAGACCACCAATCCCGGGGCACTCTTCCTTCTCATTGTCCATTGAGGTCCCTTTTTGCCTCTTGTCTGGGCCTTTAGGGGAGTAACAGACTATGCGGATGGAGAGATGGGCCCAGATTTGAGAACTAACTCTCGGTGTGCGGAGGGCTTCTGAACAAGGGTTTCGGACTCCGCTGCCCTTAGTTTACCTTCCCTTTGAGACTCTCTCACTCATGCAACACCACTCCATTGTTTCCACTACGTCAGGCGGCTGGTAAGCTGCTTCCCCTTTAAAACTCTGGTCCCGACTGGACAAAAACCTCTTTCTTGATTCCTCTTAGCACAGCTGACCAGACTAGCATTTAAAAAATGCACTAAACACTAACAAAAGGACCTAATTACAGAAAATATAAACAGCTTAAAAAAAAAAAAGAACCCATGTTCCCCAAATAGCAGTCTGTAATCCCACAGTAATTTCTGTCATATCATAAAGAGCTGACACAGCCTTTTAGCGCCCGGCCTGGCCAGCTTTCTGTTCAGTTCTATCTTCTTCTCCACCCCATGGTGGCTACAGATGGGGACTATGCCCCAAGCCCCTACATCCTCCTACAAGCTTTCCAAAACCCCTTGGAACCTCCTCCTTATTTCTGATCTATAGGATGTGATGTGGTGGTGTCACCACCACTGCTAATTGGCATTATTAAGTCTTTTTTTGTGCTCTAGAATCATTTCACTCTACCGGTGAGACTGGACTCTACATATAAGGATTGGTGGCTACACGGCAGGTACACAGACTAATAACCCCCTGATAATCACTCTCTTGAGGGTCAGAGGGCGTGGGAGGAGATTACTGCCACTACTGGTTAGATGGGGAGGCTGATGCCCTGCCAGGGAGACAATCAGGAATTTTCCCAGTGACCTCTATACCTCAAATCAGAAAAACAGGAATTTGAGAAGAACAAGAGCCCTTATGAATGAATATTGGTGCCCTCTGCAAAACTCACAGTCATTCAAGACTCAGAGAAAAAACTTCCTTCACAAACTCTAAGAAAGGCTCCAGGACAACAGACTCTGAGACAAGAGAAGCAAGAAGGGCTCTTTGCAGCCCACCTGAAATCTAGACTACTTATATCTTCAACAGAGGTTATTGGATAATCATTGTGTACTTTTATGTTAAAAGTATTAATGTGTTAAGTGTAAACATTTATTTTTTTTTAAGATTTCATTTATTTACTGGAGAGAGAGAGAGAGAGCACTCCAGAGAGAGAGGAAGAGAGCATGAGTAGAGGGAACAGCAGCAGAGGGAGAGGGAGAAGGAGACTCTCTGCTGAGCAGGGAACCTGATGTGGGACTCAATCCCAGGATCCTGGGATCATGACCTGAGCCAAAGGCAGACGCTTAACAACTGAGCCACCCAGACGCCCAAGTGTAACCATTTAAAGTACACCACAATTTTTACAGGTAGGGTAGACAACCTCCAAATGTGACTATTTACAACTCTTCCTTCA
Source organism: Potos flavus (assembly GCA_028534135.1). Taxonomy (NCBI): domain Eukaryota; kingdom Metazoa; phylum Chordata; class Mammalia; order Carnivora; family Procyonidae; genus Potos; species Potos flavus. The sequence goes on along the minus strand of CM052899.1, from coordinate 123,496,201 downwards.
TAGGCTCCTGCTGATCCCGGAATCCAACGAGTTTATTCTCCATCCCTTAAATCCAGGCTGGCCTCGTGACCTGCTTCCGCCAATAGAATGTGGTGGAACTGACGATAGTGTGCCAATTCCCAGTCTAGGCCTTTAAGGGCCTGGCAGACCCTTCCTTTACCTTCTTGCAATCCAACTCCCGTGGTAGAAGCTCAGATTAGACCCCTGGGTGATGAGAGGCCACATGGAGAGACACTTGGAGATCCTGTCAGGGATGTCATAGTCCCTCTAAACCCCCATACGTTACATGGAATGGAGATGACGAGCTGTCCCGGCAGAGCCCTACCCGAACGGCAGCACTGCAGGCACATGAATGGCTGTGTGTCGAGCTACTCAGTTTGGGGGTAGCTGGTTAGGCCATGATAGACAACGGAAACAACTTCTGTCTCCGTCCTTTTGATCTTACCCGTCACTGCAAAGTTCTAATATTTACAGAATTCCTTTACGAGATAAGTGACAGCCCCTGGACTAGAGCTTGTCTTTACAGATTGCACTCTGAGCACGGCAGAGCAGAAGGAATCTGAGGCTGTCCCTGACCCTGTCTGCTACCGCTTCCAACCAGGAAACCCTGTGTCTTCCCCATTACCGTCTTTGCAGCCCAAGCTAGGGGAATCCTTCCTAGTTTGTTTGGCTTTGGTTTTTTTTTTTTTTTTTTAAGATTTTATTTATTTATTTGACAGAGAGAGAGATCACAAGTAGGCAGAGAGGCAGGCAGAGAGAGAGGGGGAAGCAGGCTTCCTGCTGAGCAGAGAGGACCCTGAGATCATGACCTGAGCTGAAGGCAGAGGCTTTAACCCACTGAGCCACCCAGGAGCCCCTCTGGCTTTGGTTTTATTCTGCTTGGGGTTGTGCGGAAATATCAACCCTCCCTCCTCACCCTTCAAATCTGTGCTTCTTTTCTGGTTCCTCTAAGGATACGGAGTTTTTGAAACATGACAACTGGGAAGCCACAACCTATTTGCTTTGTTCTCTTCCCTCCCCTGAAGCCACAAGCATAGTCTCTTCTGACAGAATGTGTGTGGCGGTGGTGGGGGTGGGGAGAGGCAGAGGAGCAAGGGGGAGAAAAGAAACAGTGGGCAAAAAATGGTTAATATGTCAGCAGTATTGGGTTGCCTGGGTGTCTCAGTGGGTTAAAGCCTCTGCCTTCGGCTCAGGTCATGATCTCAGGGTCCTGGGATCGAGCCCTGCATCGGGCTCTCTGCTCAGCAGGGAGCCTCCTTCCCCCTCTCTCTCTGCCTGCCTCTCTGCCTACTTGTGATCTCTCTCTCTGTCAAATAAATAAATGAAATCTTTAAAAAAAAAAAATGTCAGCAGTATTTATCTGCTGCCAAGCAGGGTGGTAGACACTGGACCTAAATTACTTCACTGAACACTCGCAATACCCTGTAAAATAGACACGGTATCTCCATTTTAAACATGAGGACACTGAGGCACAGGGAGGTTGACCAAGTAGTTCAAAGTCACGTGGCCAGTAAGAAGCAAAGTGGTCCTGAAACCCAAGTCCGCCAGACATTTAAGCTAGGCTCTTAGCCACTTAACTCCTGGTTGAGGCTTCTAGTCTCGGGTTTTCTGAGAGAAAAATACAGCAGTGAAAATTGATTAAAAAAAAAAAAAGCTGTGCAGTACCAACATTCTCAGCAACGTGGGCAACCAGGAGGGGCAGTGGGGTTGGCATTAGCTGTTTGAGAGAGAACACTTCTGTCTGCCTGGACTTGATGTTGGACGAGAATGGCAAGCCAGGAAGGAGCTGCAGGTTTCCCTCGGCCTCGAGGTAGCTAGAAATAAATTTCCAACGTATGCCCTGATGGGAAGAGTATTATAATCTGTACTCACTTGAGGTAGTTTGATGGTACTTTCTAGAAGCAAATGAAGTTTGAGTTGTATTTGTTTTTCTTAATCCTTTTTAAAAAGGATTTTAAAAATTAAAAATTTAAAAATTTAAATTTAATTTAAATTTAATTTACATTAATGTAAAGTTGGGGGGGGCCAATGGGGAGTGAAGAGGGTTCTGCCTGAGGGTCAGGGCAGTCCTTGGCAGCCCCGAGTGGTAGAAAGGAAATGTCTGGCTGACTGGAGAGGGGGCTGTGGAAAGGGCTGATGGTGGGAGTTAAGGTGCTAGATTCTGGAAAGTGTAAAAACAAGACCTGTCCCTCACCTCTAACCTAGAGCCACATTCCCTGAACCTCTTTGACATTGTTACCCAGAAGCCTCCTGTGTGAATACAATGTCAAGTAAGATTGTTATTAGTTAACTTTACAACGACTGGTTTAGAAACATTTCCAGTTCCTTGATAAATAACCAAACTCTCTTTTTAGCCTCAATGAAGAATGTTTTAGAATATTCATGACTAGTGATTGCTTCAACTGCATTGCAATCTATCTTGAGCAGTACTGTTTTCCTGCATTTCTAATTAAGCCAGAGGAGACAAGGATACAAATCATACTTTTTAAATAAGTTAAATATAGACTTACCATATGTTCCAGCAACTCCACTCCCAATTTATACCAAAAGGACTGAAAACAGGTACTCAAATAAATATTTGTACCTAAATATTCATAGCAATACAATTCACCATAGCCAAAGGGGAAAACAACCTAAATGTCTTAGCCGATGAACAGATAAATAAAATGTGTTATGTAAACACAGTGGAATATTATTCAGCCACAGAAAGGAATGAAGTACTGATACATGCTACAGCATGGATGGATCTTGAAAATAGCATGCTAAGTGAAAGAAGAGAGACACAAAAAGTCGTATATTGTATGATTCCATTCGTGTGAATTATCCAGAATAAGTAAATCCATAGAGATAGAAACAAGATAGCTGTCAGGGATAAGGGTATGAGACAATAAGAAGTGACTGTTTGGTGGGCACAGGGTTTCATTTCGGGATGATGAAGTTTTGGAACTAGATAGAGATAGTCATTGTACAACAATATAACTATACTGATGTCACTGAATTGTGCACTTTAAAATGGTTAGTTTTATGTTATGTGAATTGCGCTTTGGCAAAAAAATACAAATCACACTGGAATTTTATAAGAAGACGGGAGAGTATAAGAAAAAGATGTATAGATATCAAACACTCCCAAGGATTTTTTTTGCCCTTTTTCTTTCTCATATACCATTTGATTTGAGTGATAATCACTCCTAGAAGATCTTTTGAGAATCCAGTAATGGTAAACAATTCTAGAAAGTTCTAGCACCTTGTTTCCCCAGGGAGAAGATAAAAGGGATAACCAGTTATAAGTACATTCTCTGTTAATGTAAGGAGCAGGACTATCCAAGAATGTGTGTTCACCTGCGGTCAGCAGGGACCCCCAAAACTCCCTCATTCTCTCAGAAAAGACAATGCCCATGGGACTGGCACCTTCCCCTCAACTTTCCTCACCTCCTCATGAGAGACAGAGCACCCTACTGGCTGGAAGGTCCCCAGGTACAGGGCAGCTGGCATTCCTGATCAGCCCCTATAAAAAGACAAAACACTTGTGAGCCTGGCTGGCTCTCTTGGTAGAGCATATGACTCTTGATCTTGGAGTTGTGGGTTCAAGCCCCATGTTGGGTGTAGAGATTACCTAAAAATAAAATCTTTTAAAAGAGAGAAAGAGAGAGACAAAATTCTAAATCCAGAATGCCTGTCACCATGCAGTGTGTTTACTCCTTAAAAACAAGGCCAATGTCTCGCACTTGCTCTATAGAAAGGGAGATTTATTCTGGTGAGGAGGGGACTGGGTAGAGGTAGAGGAAGAAGGGGTGGTGGGGAAAAGCTTCCTCCTCTAGAACAGAACCTGCACACCATCCACCAGTGTTGTAAGTTCTCTTTTTCACCAATAAAACCTATTCTTTAACTTATGCTGGGTGATATTATGGAATTAGGTAACAATCCTGATGGAAACTCATATCTATGTGTGAAACCTAAAAAAGAAATGGCACATTTAAGAATGAGGGTCCAGGGGTGCCTGGGTGGCTGGGTGGCTCAGTGGTTAAGCTTCCGACTCGTGATTTTGGCTCAGGTCATAATCTCAGGGTTGTGGGATCGAGCCCCACATCAGGCTCCGATGGGGTCGGAGCCTTCTTAAGATTCTCTCTCTCCCTCTGCTCCATTCTCTCTCTCTCTTTCTAATAAAAAATAAATAAAAAATAAGAATGAGGGTCCTTGGGAACACCTGGATGGCTCGGTTGGTTAAGAGTCCGCCTTCGGCTCAGGTCATGATCCCAGAGTCCTGGGACTGAGTCCCGCATTGGGCTCCCCGCTCAGTGGGGAGCCTGCTTCTTCCTCTCCCTCTCCCTGCCACTCCCCCTGCTTGTGCTCTCTCTCTGACAAATAAATAAAATCTTAAAAAAAAAAAAAAAAAAGAATGAGGGTCCTTGGTTAGTATTAAAAAAAACGAAAACCCGAAACCCCAGAAAAACAAGTGTTGGCAAGGATGTGGAGAAAAGGGAACCCTCGTGCACTGTCAGTGGGAATGTAAATTGGTGCAGCCACTGTGGAAAACAGTATGGAGGCTCCTCAAAAAGCAAAAAATAGAACTATTGTATGGTACAGGATTCCCATTTCTAGGCATATATTCAAAAGAATTGAAATTAGGATCTCGAAGAGATACACACACTCCCACGTTCAACGCAGCATTATTCACAACAGTCGAGACACGGAAGCAGTCTAAATATCCATCAAGGCCTGAATGGATAGAGAAATGTGTTATATTCACAAAATGAATATTATATTATTCAGCTTTAAAAAAGAAAAAAATCCTGACATTTGAGACAACATGGATGGACCTAGAGGGTATTATGCTAAACGAAATACACCAGTCACAGAAGGACAAATTACTCCACGATACCACTTATATGAGGAATCTAAAATTGTCAACTCACAGAAGCAAAGAGTAGAATAGTGGGTGCTGGGAGCTGCGGAGAGGGGGCAACAGGAGAGGTATCAGTCAAAGGCTATAAAATTTCACTTATGCAAGGTGAGTAAGTGCTAGAGATCTAGTGTATAATATAGTGCCTGTAGGTAACATTATGGTACTGCATCCTTAAAATTTTGCTACAAGGGTAGATCTTATGTTAAGTATTCTTATCACACACATACACACAGATAATAATAATAAGAGGGTGTGAGAAAACTTTTGGAGAATATGGATATGTTTATGGCATGTGGTGCCAGAATAGGTCCTAGTGATTGTGGGTATATGCTTCTCTCCAAACTCATCAAGTTGTATATATAATATACGTAGAGCTTTTTAATGTCAATTGTACCTCAATAAAGTGGCTTTTATTTTATTTTTTATTTAATTTTTTTTGAAGATTTTATTTATTTATTTGACAGAGAGAGATCACAAGTAGGCAGAGAGGCAGGCAGAGAGAGAGGGGGAAGCAGGCTCCCCGCTGAGCAGAGAGCCCGATGCGGGGCTCGATCCCAGGACCCTGAGATCATGACCTGAGCTGAAGGCAGAGGCTTTAACCCGCTGAGCCACCCAGGTGCCCCAATTATTTTTTATTTAATTTTATTTCTTTTAAAGATTTTATTTATTTGAGAGAGAGAGAGAGAGAGAGTGCATGAGCAGCAGGGAGGGGCCGACTCTCCACTAAGTGTGGAGCCTGACACAGGGCTCAATCTCAGGACCCTGAAATCGCGACCTGAGCCAAAGTCAGATGCTTAACCAACTGAACCACTCAGGTGCCCCGAAACGGTTTTTAAAAAAGTGAAGGTTCCGGCCAAATATAATGTCAGAGTTCTACATAGAAATTCCAGAGGCTGAGCAGGCCCGATACTTTGCCTGAAATAAAATCTTAATATTTGATGGTGCAAAATATCACTTTTTAAATTGAGTCTCCTGGGGCACTTGGGTGGCTCAGTCCGTTAAGCATCTGCCTTGGGCTCAGGTCATGATCCCAGGGTCCTGGGATGGAGCCCCAGCATTGGGCTCCCTGCTCAGAGGATGGGTAAAATGAGTGTGGGCCACTCCACCAAAAGAGACATTGCCTGAACACGGTTTAGGAACCTCTGAATTGGATTTTATCTTCTCGGATATTGGCAATATTGTCTGTAGGTGGGTAAGTTTCTGGTGTGAAAATGCACCAGACAAAGAGATGATTTTATTCCAGCTACGTCAAGGGGAAAAATGCACACTCATCAAGGAGGAATGAATGTCTCAAAGGAAAAAAGACGGTCTGGGGTTTTGTCAAGGCAGGTAAAGGAGAGTCCTGAGGGAAGGTGAGGACAGGCCTTATCTCTGCTGGGCAAGGGGTCCTTTGAAGTTAGCTGGAACACAAGAAGGTCAGGAGGTACCTCGGCTGCTTTCTGGGAGCAGAGGGCTCAGATGAAGTTCAACGTCGTCAGTGGACTCTGGAGCCCACTCCTGTTTGAATCCTGCTTCCCTTACTCAGTAACTGTGTGACCTTAGGCCAATTATTTAACCTCTGTGTGTCCCAGTTTCTTCATCTATAGAATGGATGTAATAAATAGGACTTACCTCACGGAGATGTTTTAAGGGTGAAACGAGATGAAGTGTGTAGAGCGTCTGCCACTGGATGTGCTCCGTAAATGTTATTACCATTCTGAAGTATTCTGTGTGGAACAGGAATTAGGTATCCAAGGAGGGACAAACCTGCTAGTGCTGTCGTGTCAGACTTTACAACAGGCAAGGGGTCTCACTCAGATAAGAGAAGTCGCTTTTATGCCTCCCTAAAAAGCTGACAAGCAGAAATGCTTAATATGTACAAAATGAAATAGCTTAGAATCTTTCTTTTAAAATGCTAAATTATAAACTCAGTTAGACAGTAGTTAAAATATTTATGTGTATATATATGTAAGCAGGTTTCATTTATATACAATGGACCACTTGGATTTGTTTAAATGAATAGTTTTAAATGATGCCCCATCATTATTATTTCATTTTGGAGACTGTTAGTCTTTCTTTCAAATTGTCTTGTGACTGATTTAAATAGTAAAATTAAAATTAATTTCATTTTAAGGAAATCATTTTTTCTTTCTCTCTCTCCCTTTCTTTCCTTCTTTCTTTCTCTTTCCTTCTTTCTTTCCCTCCCTCCCTTCCTTCCTTCCTTCCTTTCTCTTTCTTTCTTTCTTTCTTTCTTTCTTTCTTTCTTTCTTTCTTTCTTTCTTTCTTTCTTTCTTTCTCTTTCTTTCTTTCTTTCTTTTTCTTTCTTTCTTTCTTTTTCTTTCTCTCTCTTTCTTTCTTTTTCTTTCTTTCTCTTTCTTCGTATTTAATAAACAGTCCGCCATTCAATATGAGGTCTTAACATTTCCATGGGTTTGGTAGAAAGCAAATTCATGACCTCGAAGTAGTAGTAAGTCTCAAAGTGATAATCTGAGACTTGTCAGCAGATTCTCCTATCTTCACTGTCATTGAGGAGGTAATGGGACAATATGAACATGTTCAATTCCTAAAGTTCCTGAAATGACCTGCATATTCTTTAATATTCAGCTGTACTAAACAGGTTTTTGTTTTTTTTTTTCCTGAAAGAGTCTGTGAGGAAGTTATCACTGTGCCCCATTTTGAATGGCATTTTCTCCTTTATTTTCATTTTCAACATGGGTAGGATATGGCCCTCTTCCTAAAAGAAACCATTCTCTTTTGGGAAAATATTCTTCTATTGATGCCCAGGAAGGAGTCTCAAGAGGAACCACCTCTGGTGGTGGAATTGGGTGAATCCGGGTCTGTAGAGACTTTGCTGCTGCTTCTATAGCCTGTAAAAGACTAAGGTTCCTTATAGAAGCAGTCTCAGCTGCTTGCATTTCCCTTGTTTTCATCTACAGGTTTACTCTCCATTTGTTGAAGTAATAGTAATCTTTGTGAGACTATTTCCTCATGTCTTTTAGAAAGGCAGATTTCTTGAACAAAGAAGGAAGTCCCCTTTATTCAAAACTGCCTTCTACGTTTTCTTGACTGAAGAAGAGCCTGCACGGATACAGATAAAGATCAGGTGAAGTGCGTGCTTTGAAGGCTCAGAGCCTGAAGGCAAATCTTCTGGTTGGGTGCAAAAGCTGAAGGTGACTGTCCCAGACTGTCCCCAACATGCTCAGACCTCTTCTGTAAAGGCGCTGCTCCTGTCACAGAAATAGGTTTTTTTTTAAAAAAGATTATTTATTTGAGAGAGAGAGAGAGAATGAGAAAGAGAGAGAGAGATCATGAGAGGGGAGAAGGTCAGAGGGAGAAGCAGACTCCCCCTGGAGCTGGGAGCCTGATGTGGGACTTGATCCCTCAACTCCGGGATCATGACCTGAGCAGAAGGCAGTCGCTTAACCAACTGAGCCACCCAGGCACCCCTCAGAAATAGTTTTTAAAATAAAATTTCAAACAATTTGTTCTTGATGAAATTCGGGTGGGCATGAGGAGGAGGGAAGCCTCTGTCCTATGCCAGGCACAGTGGTAGGCACTCTCATATTTTCCTTCCTTTACACTAATCCTGTGAGGTAGGGATTATATCCCCATTTTACACTTGAAAAAAACTGGGGGTATCTCCAAAAGATTAAAAAACTTGCCCAAGATCCTGAAGCTAGTAACTGGACACAACAGATATGGATTCCCCAGTTAAGGGCCCAAGAGAGATTGCCAACCAACTGAGAGAAGAGAAATTGGTTTTCGTTTTCATATTACCACCCCATCACCATGTCCTGCCATTAACAAAGCTGGCCTGGGAATCTTGAGAAGCACAGATTCCTAAAATGCATTGAGTCATTCTATTTAGATTCCCCATTTCAGAAATCCTCTGAATCGTAGCCCTAATATTTACTGGGAGCTTAACTACATGCTTTGCACTGTCTTAAGCATTTCTCATCTGATAACTCACTTCATCTTCCCAAAATCCAATGAGGTAAGTGCTAGTACTGTTCTCATTTTTACAGATGAGGACACTGAGGCATAGAGAGGTTAGGACACCTCCCTGAGTTTGTACAGCTAGTAAGTAGTAGAGCCAGGATTCAAAATTTAGGCAGCCCGACACCAACATTCATGCTCTTAACACTCTTTAAGCTCAGACACCAAAACGAAAGGGGCTTGGATGCTGTACGTATATGAAGGAGTTTGGAGAGATTAAAGAACATTTTAATTAATTGTCCCAAACCAACAGAAACTGGTCAGGCTGGCTATTCAGGCTTAAGTCACTTTACAGTTATCACAGGAATTTTAAAGGAAAAATAATGAAGGCAGACATTAAAGGATTTACCCCAGTGTAAGCACAATTATCTAGGTTCCTTCGTTTCTGTAGTAATTAAGATGTCTTATGGCCTTGGCCACGTCTGGAACTTTTTTACATATTTATTTCAGGTAATGAGATGGGCAAAGGTGATGTGAAAAACAGAGGTTAGAAACTGCCCTGGCCTGGTGGGGTCCACATTCAAGTAAAAGTTGGCTTGACTTGGTATGAATAATAGCAAAGGTATGTATGACTCAGAGTTAATTTTAGATGTCTGCTTGTCCCCGTGCTGTTCCATATATTGTCAGTGTTGCAGAAAGTAAAGTCCAGCTATTCTAAGGACGTACCCAGGAGTTTGGGCCCATGGATGAGTTTGGTTTGTGTCCTCCAAGCCCACAGAGACTAAACATAACTTCAACCAAAATTTGGAGAGCTCCTTGGAAGGTATCATTCTAGGAGCTAGGTAAGATGGTAAATGATTTTTTTCCCCTCCCAATGGCTCAAATTCCATGGTAAAGTCAACCACCTCAAATATTTTTGGTGAACAAAAAATAAATTGTAAATCATAATAACAAATACCATTGAGAGCATGAGAGAAGTCTTCTTCTCCGCCAGCCGTGGAACTTGGCATTGAACACTGGGCCAATCTGAGCTAGATCCCCAAGGAACGCCCTGTACTCATCAGCTGGGGCTGCATTACTGTCCGGACCAGAACCGGTGACAGGTGGAATGAGATTACAGTGGTTTATACTAGTCAGAGTCCACCATTAGAGTTGAGTTGAGTGTAGTCATTCTCCCAAGATGAGTGACTGCTGCACAATGGGGAAGGGGTAGGATAGTCACTGAAGAAGCAGCTGTAATATCCACTAAAAAATGCTAAATGCTTGATGCTTCCTTAACAGAAGGCAGACTGAAGGGAGCTCTCTTGGAGGTGAGGGGAAGCAAAGATTCTATCTCTGGAGGATGTGGGATTGGAGTTGGGACTTTAAAGACAGTGGTGGAGACACACTACTAAGGAATTTTTAGGGAAAGTATACAACATGAACAACTTAAAGAAAGAGTATGGGAGGGAAGAATAGAAAGTAAAATGATATAATTGGAGGGGAAGATAGGGAGTGAGAAAGAAGGGAAATACTTAAGCAGGCCAGAGTTGCATGGTTTGAATGCCGGCCTGAGGAGTCGGAATGTATTCCGTGTGTAAGGGGGGAGCTGTAGAAGGTTTTAAGGAAGGTTATGGTATTATTAGGTCTATGTTTGCCAAGGCTCTAAAGATTCTTCTGCATCGGGGTTGAGGCTCAATGCCTCCAAGTCACCTTGGGTTAGGCTCATGTTTCCTGACCTGCCTCAGCCTTCAGGGACTAGGGACAGAGTCTCCTTTACCTGCACTGTTTTTTCAGATTTTGATCTAGCTCAGGGACCCTGTTTCTACCATTCTACATATATGAGTCTGGTCTTTCCGGGACAGTTGGGCACTGCTCTGCTCTGCGGATGGGCTGAAGGATCCTGCCAGGGCCCTGGGGAATTTGGCTCCTCATCCCACACTTACCCTCAGGACCTCCACATGCAGAAGGCAGGGCTCCTAGCTCAGCTCTGATCACCAAAGATCCAGTGGGTAAAGGCAACTCTGAGGCCAGCACGGAGCCGACTCCGAAGAGGCGAAGCACGTGAATTTATTGCACCTGTGTCGGGCCAGATTCCCAAGGAAGTCTAGGAGGGATGTGATGGCAAGGACAGCGCTCACCCAGCTCAGGTTCAAAGAAATAACCCTGTAATATAAAATATTAGAAAATTATAAAATAAAATTATAATTTTGTCTCCAGGTATACTCCAGTGGTAATAGGAGCACATTAAATATTTACCCAGCCAAATGCAATTTGTTCACTAGGACAAAAATTCTGTGAAATTCTTTATGGAGACTACACTCTTCATCTCAGTCCTCAGGGAAAGTCCCTCCTCCGAACAGTTCCAGGACTAACAACCCTCTGCTCACGGTAGAAAGGAAAAAGGGCAACATCTTATTCCCTGGAGTAAACAGAACAAGGATAACGGAAATGGAGGCACATACTTGTATGAAATTTCAAATTTGTGTTAATACCATGTATTTTCTATCTTTATAACTGAGCAACAAATGCAATCCACTGACAGATAAACCCAGGGAATGTTTCTGAGCCAATATTCCTCTAGTGCTTCCTTTGTGCTAGGCGCTTGGCCAAATACTTCATTTTTGTCTTATCCAATATGGTGGCCACCAGCCCCACGTGGCTAATGAGCACTGGAAATGTGGCTAGTCCAAACTGAGATACGCTTACATTTCTAAGACTTAGTATGAAAAGAATGATGTAACATATCTCACGAATATTTTTATGTTGATTATATGTTAAGATAATAAAATTTTTGATTCATCAGGTTCAATAAGATATATTATTAAAATTAATTTTATATGTTTCTTTTTGCTTTTTAAAATATGACTACTAGGGGGCGCCTGGGTGGCTCAGTCGGTTAAATGTCTGCCTTGGGCTCAGAGCATGATCTCAGAGTCCTGGGATCAAGCTCCACCTCAGGCTCCTGGCTCAGCCTGGAGTCTGCTTCTCCCTCTGCCTCTGTCCCTCCCCTGCCCTCATGCGCTCTCTTGCTATCTCTCTCTCTCAAATAAACAAATAAAATCTTAAAAAAATATACTACTAGAAATTTTAAATTACATATATGGCTCACATAAGTGGCTTGCATTATATTTCTGCTGGAAAGCATAGTTTTAGATCATTTCTGTACTGCACCCAGACAACAACCATATTAGAAGTTCTGTTTTCCTGAAGAAGAAACTGAGGTATAGAGGCTACGAGGGACTTGCCCAGCATTATTAAGTGGTGGGGCTGTGATTCAAACCCGGGTTGGTCGCCCAGGTTAGCCACTGTATTATATTGACTCTTTAGCTTGGTTTATGAGTCAACTTTTTTCTGGGTGACTCAGCGTAGACCTCTGGGTTATGATGGGATTCCCCCACTAGTTGGTTGCATGAGTTTGGGTGATTGTCTTAATCTCCTCATGTCATTAGACATTAGCTTAATAAGTCTAATGAGTCAATAATGCATTACTGTTTTATTTGAATTGCTTCTTTGGCTTCACAAACTGTGAAAACAAAAATTCAGTTCAACCTAATAAATATTTCTTTAGCATCATTATGTACAAATGTAGAAAAGCCCAAATAAACACCATCAAATATGTTAATTGCTGAGAGGGAGTTAATTATGTTTGGAGCAGCCCCAGAATTAATGAGCAAAACACACTTTAAAGTCTCTATTTGTAAAGAGAGGAGCAATGCTCACTTGAAGCTTAATGAAAAACAGATATAATATGGTTTTTAACTGATATTAATTATATTGGGGGCTCTGCATGTGGTCATTTTTCAAGTACTCCTACAACCTTTTACACAAAGAATCTTCCAGAACTTGAATGCTTTGGAACTAAGAAACACATACCAACTCTAAAAATAAGCAAGGGAAAGTAAAACCTAATATCGTGGTTAAATATTTCTTTTCTATTATTGCCATATTTTAATTTAACTACACTGAACGAGAATTCAGGTCCCCCCTAACACACTCCAAATGCTCCTTGTTTCCAATTTTTTAGTGCATATAGCGATCATAATCTGAGTCCTACTTGAGAGAGCAGCCCAGCCTCTGAGGCTGTCATTGACCCTAAAAAACTATAAAGCAGGATTTTTTGGTACATTTCTGCTCAGTTGTGAGACTCCAAATCATAATCTCTGCTCAGGTCTGAGTGCAAATGACAAGAAAATCAGGAGACCTAGAATCCTCTTCCTCACATGACATTGCCATGGAATTTGAACAACATCCCTGTGTCATCCGGGACTCGTCACCAGCCCTGGCTCCTTGCTTTACCATCTGTCCCACGTGTTTGCTCTTTAACTGCAAGCTAACTTGGCTTTGGAGCATGTATTGTTTCAACCTTTCACAATCCACAATGTGTTCTTTGAAATTATGTCTCAGTGTCACCTTGTAACTATTTCTCTGGCAACATTTTTTTTTTTTCAACTGTAGGTATAGCACCTTGGTTAATCTTACTCTTTAATTCATGAGCCCCATTCTCAGTTGGGTGTGCAAGGCCCTCTCTTATTCATTCATTCATACGTTCCTTTTCTTCTCCATTCTCCACTTCTACTCCTCTGCCTTCTCCATAAGCAACCATTCCTAAGTGTTTGAAGTATATCCTTCTCTCTGTAGGAGTTCTTGTAAAATGCATATTTCTGTTTTGGATGCATGCATTTTAAATTTATATAAACCATATTGTAGTAAAAAAATCTCACTGTTTCTTTCTTCACGCAGCACTACATTTTCAAAAGTCTAACCATGTTGCTGAGAATATGTTAGACTGTTGCTTCTAACTGATGTCTGGTTATTCATCCATTTTATCCACCTGCATCACAGCAATGGACACACGCACCGCCCTCAACTCACCGATACTACTAATAATGCTGTGACAAATATCCTCATACCTATCTTCCCTTACGGGTGAAAATTCCTCTGGATTCCTATAACCTGCAGGGAAAATGCTGGGTCATAAGTAACGTATATACCAGAGTCCAATCAGAAAAGCAGCAGCCACATTAAGTGAATTAAAACTGAGGGATTTAAATGCAAGAACGGGTTCCAGAGGTGATGGAAGAGCTGAGAACCAACAGAGGATATGAGGTAACCAAGAGGTTAGCAGCAGAAAAGCCCGTACCACATCCAAAGTGCAGGAATTATTTATAACTGGAGGCATCTTCTCAAATCTACCAGCCTGCTGGATCTCAGGGGCCCACCCATCCATTGGACTCTAACCTCTCGAGGCCAATTGAAATGACTACAGCCTTCACGTCTGTAAGTTCTATCTGGCTCTTTTTCAAATTTATCTTTTAAAAAGTTTCTTGTACTTTGCTCATATTTCTAAATCACTCTATTGTTTTCAAAACACATGAAACATGCTTATTTTATATACATAAACATATATTTATATAAAACTAATCTTATTCATGTGTATTCTGGGTCTGAACATCCCAATACATAAAATCTCTGTAGATCTGATTCTGTTCTTTGTTGTTCCTGCTGTCTCTTAGTCATTGTGCCTTGTTTCCTCGTGGATTTTACTTTGTGAGCTCATGTCCACATTTATCTGTAGGAATGCTATAAGAACCGGCCGGGGGTACAGTGGTCTAGACTCCTTGCAGTCTTTCAAAGATGACTGGTAATATTTTTTAAAGATACCAAGGGTTTTTACCAGTCCAGGACCACTTTATAATTTCTCAGCTTAAAGTTCTGTTGTTTTTATTGTACAAATGCTTTTTTTTCTTTTTCTGGAAAGTACCATGAACCAAGTATTGCTGTGTGTGTAGTAGAATGCTACAGAGACAGTAATTAGTCCTTGAGTGGGAACGATGCAGTAATAGTGTTTGGCAATCCTGTTATGGGTGTTTGAGTAATCCTATTGGGAAATAAAATGGTTATACTACCTGGAAGTAAAGCCAGAAAAGACATCCGGAACCTCATTATCCTCACTCTTAAATAACATCTACTCATATATGTAACACATTTTACCTTTGTGATATATATATATATATATATATATATATATATATATATATATAGTGTTATATATAAAACAGACAGGAGACAGAAAGAATGAATGAGAGATTTCCTGAGTAACGACTATAATTTAGGTTTAGAATGTGATGAAATAAAAAGAAGTTATTTGTCTCCTACTAGATATGGAGTTGAAGTTACTACATGGAGCAAATAATCAACCTGGGAGGATGCAAAAGTCATGAAACACGTGGTTTCTTATTAATTCGTGCAGCAAACACTAGAAACCAAGACTCACGCTGACAAGGACCAAGTCTGTTTCATTGCTCATTGCACCCCTAGCTCCTAGAATGACCATAACAGCCACTATTAGTTGAATGAGTACCTACTGTATGCCAGGCCCAGTACTAGGAGCAAGAGATAAAACCCTTACCCTCAGTCTTATGAAAATATCCTACTTCCTCAAAGTAACAGAAGTTTGAATCTGCAAACAAATTAACATGAAAGATATTATCAAAGATCCTGAAAACAATGAATCAGTCTCCTTATAATGATACGTTTGTTGCTTTCTCCATTAAGGGACTCTTAACAACAGCTTTGTGAAGCAGGCAAAGCCAATATTACTACCTACCCCCCACAACTGAGATAATACTACTGCTCAGCAGTTATTGTGGGATTCTTGATAGTCAGCACTGTTAAGTGCTTTACATTTATTATCTCTTTGATCTGCCAGTCACCCTTATGAGGAGATACTATTATTTCCTCCATTTCAGACTAGAAAATCAATGGAGCTAAAAAAAAGTTTGAGTAATCGTGCCCCAGGGGTGCATAATTATTAAGTAGCTGAGTCGGGATTTATCTCAGGTGGTGGGACCCCAGGGCTCTATACTGCACAGAAAAGGCAGCTGAACACATACAGCAAATGACGATGCTGGAACTAGTGTCAAAGCACTCCAGCCAGCTCAAAGGGTTAACTTGCTTCAAGCTTATGCACTCCTTGCTCGATGACCTAAGTCCCTTGATCTGTAGCAGAACAAACTGACTTTCCTTGAGATTTGCAGACCACTGGCCTTGAGGAGCGAAGGTCCAAACTTTCCCAGAAGATAAGGCCTGACTACATTCGAAAACAGCGGCCATGGATGCCAGCAAGTCTGCTCAGGGTCATGAAGGCAGATGACTAACTGCGTGGGCACCTGCTTCTCCTGCACACAGCCCCCCCCCCCCTTTTCCCACGCCTTCCCCCTTTAAAAATCCTTCAACTTCAGGTGGATGGGGAAGACAGTCTTTGAGACAATAGTCCACCGTCTTCCCAAGTAGCTGACTTCATGCATAAAGCAACCTTTCCTTTCCTGCCACCACTTGTCTCTACATTGTTGACTTCGGGCAGCCAAACCTGTGTCAGGAACTCGTTCTGTCCCACAACACTAGTACCAGTCAGAGCAACCTTAATAGTCTCCAGATAATTAACCGATTTCCAAAGGTGAAGCTAATTTATTCCCAGAGAGTTTGAAGATGAGAAGACTCTTCTTTAAATGACGAGGGAAATTATCCCACTATAAAGAAACAATTTAAATACAATTTAACATTTGGGGACAGGAGAATGCTTTGCTGTTCTTTTCCTCTGGAAGCAATGCTTAATATTTAAGTCGGAAACACTCAGAAGTAGTAAGAGAACTTAGCAAAACCCAGCACACAGCCTCATGCCACCCATACTGGCACGGGCTTCTGCCTACCGGGACCGACTGGATGGTGACTTCACCGCTGGAAGCAGGTCCAGGCGAGAAAGAATCAAGTAACACAAGAGCGGGAAGGCTCTGGAAATCAGCCCTCAGTTTACAGAGGCGGTGAGGCCCAGGGATTTCCAAGACCTCCAAAAAACATTCCATGCTAAAGGGCCTTCCTACCACCAGCAATCAGTCTATCCCTTCCCCTCCCTTTTCACTCTTCCGTTGCTATCCATCCAGCCGCCTTCTTCCTTTCCTCCAACAAACCCTTCTCGAAATGGTGGTGAGCAAAACAGGCGTGGTCCAGCCTACGGTAAATTTCCGTGGGAAGAAGATGCCTTCCCGACGGACGAAAACAGTTACACCAAGGGCCTGCCCCTTCTCCCTCGCCCCGCCGCGGCCCACCGTCCCCCGCGGCGTCTAACGCGGGCGTGCGGTGAGTGCTGGGCGGCGCGTTCCCCGGGGGGAGCCGGCTGCGCAAGGGGGCGCCCGGGCCGGCCGGCGCGAATCGGGCTGGCGCGCAGCTCCGCGGTCTCCTAGCGACCCGGGCGGCCGGGAATACACACCGCGAAGGCCCGGCTGTGGTCGCGGAGCCGGGGAGACCATGGTCGAGCCCAGGCGGCTGTGCGGGCCCGCGGCGCCCACCCGGGGGCCTGCGGGCGGGAACTGCGCGCGCCGGTAAGGGCGGCGCGCTTGGGCGAGGCGCATCCGGCGGGGGCCGCGTGGGGGCGCCTGCACCCCGTGCTTGCTGGGGCGGCGGGGTTGGGGGTGGGGGTTTGGGGGGTGGGGGATGAGGGGTGGGGGGTGGATGGCCGGGATCACGCGGCTGGAGGTCCCGCCTGCCTTTCCTCCTATAATTATAATTACAATAATCTATAAATGATTATAATGTAAAATAACAAGCGCTCAATGCTGCTGTCGCAAAGCACATTTTTTTTTTCTGGTATCCTCACAACCTCCCAGGGAATGTAGATTAACATACCCATTCCAGATGGGAGAACGAGGGCCACAGAGTCCTCCGTGGAGACTGCCTTAGTCTACCACCCACCCGTCTCTGGGATTGCCGACTGGATCTGGGGCCTTTGCACCAGCCCCTGGCTTGTGACTGCGGCCAAACTGGGCCTGTGTCTCGGGTGGGGGAGCCTCAGGTACTGGGGCGGTCTGCTGCCATTTCGAATGGTTGGTGTCACAGTCAGTGCAGGAACCCAAGACTTTTTGTCTTTGCGGATTCCTTGAGCTATTTATGAGAATGGAATTCGGCTCTCTTGGGGGCAACCCGATATGGTGGTAGATTCCAAAGTCTAGAATCACAGAGGTTGGAGTCGAAGGCCAGTACCTCTTCTTGTTTGCCTAGCGACCCTACACAAGTTAGTTGCTCCTTCTGGGCTCAGTTTGCTCAATTGTAAAATGGAAACAACAAAATGAACCAGCTTTATAGGATTGTCGTGAGGATTAACTGACATATCACAATTAAAGCAGTTATTGGCACGTAGTATATACTGTATACATTTTAGCAATTAGGAAGCCTTCTGGAAATCTTTTTTCCCCACATTTTCAAAGTTTTTGTTTTGAAATAATTATAGACTTACAAGAAGTTGCAAAAATAGTACAGAGGTCCCATGTACCCTTCCCCCAGCTGCTTCCAGCAGTCATATCTTAGGTAACTGCAGTACATTACCAAAGCAGGAAATGGGCATTGGCACAATATGTTTAGACTGCAGACCTTGCTTGGATTTCACCAGCTTTTGCTTGCAGTTGTGTGTGTATAAACTTCTATAAAATTTTGTCACATGCGTTCATCAAGATTCAAAACAATTGCCTCACTACTTCTTGCAACCCCTTTATCAGCACTTTTCCCCACCCCCAACCTTTGGCAACCAATATGCTTCTTCATTTCCATAATTCTGTTCTTTTGGGGATGTTAGATAAATAGTATAATACAGTATAAAACCTTTTGAGATGGGCTTTTTTCCCACTCAGCATAAAGCCCTTGAGAGCCATCCAAGACACGATATTGGTAGTTTGTTCATTTTTTTAAAAAATATTTATTTATTTATTTATTTATTTGAGAGAGAGAGAGCATGGGAGTGGCAAGCAGAGGGAGAGGGAGAAGCAGACCCCCAGCTGAGCAGGAAGCCCGATGTGGGGCTCAATCCCAGGACCCCGAGATCATGACCTGAGCCGAAGGCAGACACTTAATTGACTGAGCCACCCAGGTGTCCAGTAGTTTGTTCATTTTTGTTGCTGGTACAGATGTGCCACTGTTTTTTATTCGTTTTACCTATTGAAGGACATGCAGGTGTTTCTAGTTTTTGGCTGTTGCTATCAATATTTGTGTACAGGTTTTTATACAAACATAGGTTTCCATTTCTTTAGGATAAATGACCAACACTCTTTTGTAATTCTTACAGGTGGAGATATCTATCCAGGTAGCATATGCTAATGACTGTGAAAATAGTAAATGTTTAGGGAAAAAAGTGTCCTGTTTTATTTTCTGGGTCAAGCAAAAATTTTCATGAACTTAACAAAACACAGAGGTAAGTTTATTAGTTACGAGAGGCAAAGCAGGGTAGTGGGCAGCCCTCCAGCTATAGTGATTGCTTGTTCATCTCTCAGAACTTAGTTTCTTCATTTAGAGGGGAGGAGGTGGACTAGATTTCCTTCAGGTTCTGCCAGCTCTAACATTCTATGAGGCTGGAGCTAGCTGCCATACCTTCCCCATCTCGAGTGATGTAATTGTTCGTAAGCAAAAATATCAGTCATCAGGTTTGATTTCATGAAGTGCTTGGATGTTTGAGTGAGTTGTAAATGTGTGGAAAATAAGCTTTGTAAAGGTGTCTAATATTATAGAAGGTTACTTGCTAGTAGGTCATGCTGAATGGGTCATCCAATCTTACGGTTAGATATAATTTCAATACCCTGCCATTTAGATACTTAAGAGTGATTTATTTGTTTCAAAGAGCAACTTTTTGTATCCTTTCATCTAGATCTTCACCGTAGAGCTGGTTTAGGCCTCAACACACACACATGCACACACAAGAAAGAAGTTTCTAGGACTCATAAGGAAAGAATAGGGATTAAGCTGGAACCTCTTAAAAATGGTTTGTGCCCATAAGGATGAGTGCAACAAGGAGTAGATTTGGTGTAAAGAGCCGTTACAGATGAAAGGGGCCTGGAGGTGGAAGAGGTTTCAGGGAAAGACACCAATAATATAGAAATATCTGACTAAAGTAGTGATGTAATGAGATAATGAGTGACTTGCCCTTAAGCTGCTCAGGTTCCAACTCCTGACTTAGGCAATGGCTGGATGTATTAGATTATCTAGGAATGAGTCTCATTTTCCTTCCATAACTGCTTTCATCTCATACTTATACTCTAACAACTCGGTGCAGACAGGGGCCTGGTGGGTAAGGAAATTGGGTGAAGCAGACTCGGTAGAATAAGGCATTAGGGAAGGGTGGAGACTGTGACTAAGAGAGCATAGGACTTGTCTATAGAGGGCAACCATTATACCAATTGGTGGCTCCGTGGAAAGGTGGACCCGGTGTTCCCAGAGAGCCTGATTTTTGTTCTAGATTATGTATGTGAACTTTTTTCTATGTCAGAAGCTCTAGTGTAGTGCTTAAACACCTTTCTCTGGAGTCACAGTACCTGGATTAAAATCCCCCCTCTACCACTTATTAGCTGTGGGATCTTTCACAAGTGTTTGTTTTATTCTCAAACTTTTTTGTGCCTCCATTTCCTTATCTATAAGTGGGGATAATGCTAGTACTTGGTACCTACTTCTTTGGATTGTTATGAGATTTAGATAAGTTCATGCACGTAAAGCATTTAGAATATGCCTATTATATAAGAAGTTCTTGGTATAAGTTAACTGTTCTTATTCAAAGAGAAAAGGGACCAAATGACAGGTTGGTAGGCCCCATGCTGCCCATGGATGGCCAGTTTGCAACCTTTGACCCTCTGAGTTGATGGGTTAACTGTGGCCCACAGAGGTTAAATGAAGTGCCAAGGTCATTCAGCTAGTTAAAGGTGAGCGGTCCCTGGGGTCCAGGTTCTTCCCACTGCATTGTGGTCCTTTAAAGGATAAGAAAAAGTCCCCAGAGGGGTTGCAACTTGTGACAAGGAGAATGGATAGATGAACCTGGTGATAGTAACATTAGATTTACACCTAGTGACATGGACGGGGCTTTATAATATGGTACTTGGCAAATCAGTAAGAAATGGAATAGTACCATTTATGTAAATTAAGAATACATACACATAAAAGAATGATACACATATTACAGGGAGTGTACAAGTAAACAGGTACATTTCAAATCTGCGAGAGGGGTTTTGCCTGTGCAGGGAGAGCAGTGAGCATGGGATGCGGGCTAACAGCCTAAAGGAAACAGGAGAGGAGTCTTGCATAGGCCAGAGATGATGTGCCATGAACTAGGAGTCTGATTAGCTCAACCCTCTCCACGGAACCCTCCTCCCCTCCCTCCCCTCCTCGAGAAAGGTGGAGGCCAGCCTCCTTATGACCTCTGCCTCCCGCCGCAATCCCTGTGGCGCATACGACCAGGCTCACTGTCTTCCAGGTACAAAGAGCGTCTTCCTTCCAAGGGCTGCACAGAGCACAAGCGGGGGCCGCCGTGCCCCTCCTCCCTGAACAGCCTGCGGTGGACGTTTGTGAAGAAGGGACTGGATGACTTCAGGAGAGGCTGCCCGCCTTACGAGGGTCTGCTCACTCGGGGTCCTCAGGAGGCCTTTCTCCCCCAGATCCATCACCCAGCTCCCCCAGCCGCCCCAAAGAAGAGGCAGCACAGGCGGCCCAAGGAAGCAGCCCGGTTTCCCGCGCTCTCACCAGCGCAGCGGGCGCGGAAGGCGTTCCTGGCGGACCTTGAAGCCCAGCTGACCCCGCCTCCTTTGGCTCTCTACCCTCATCTGGGGGAAGACATGCCTGTCGAGGTGACCTCCTGAGCTAGGGTTGTGGGAGGGGCTTGAGAGGAATTCTCCTTAGACGTGTGGGAGCTCCTCCGAGGGGGCGACGTGTTTGCGTGGTTGGGGGGACAAGCGCGCCTCCCGGGTGAGCGTGCTCGTGCGGGCTGGCGCAGCCTCCCTTTCTCCGCGCGCGCGGGAAGGGCATTGGCAGCAACACACTCGCCACCCCCTTTGCTTGCTATGAAGCCACACAGCTTCGAAAGGTCCAGTACACCGGAAACATTCGACTTCTTTACCTCTGAAGTTCTACCAGTCTACTTTGCTTGGGACTTTTTTTTTTTTTAAGATTTTATTTATTTATTTCACAGAGAGAGAGAGAGAGAGATCACAAGCAGGCAGAGAGGCAGGCAGAGGGGGTGGGGGGGAAGCAGGCTCCCTGCTGAGCAGAGAGCCCAATGCGGGGTTCGATCCCAGGACCCTGAGATCATGACCTGAGCCGAAGGCAGAGGCTTTAACCCACTGAGCCACCCAGGCGCTCCTGCTTGGGACTTTTTGAGGGCAGAAACCAAGGGGGGAATTGTCCAGGCCAGCTTCTGTTACTTTAGCCGGCGTCAGGCGGTGTCCTTCCTGCTTAACTAACAGATGGGTAGGCCTCACGGAGGAACCTGAAAGGTCGCGGGGAAAACTCACCGCATCGTTAGGCTGGATGGCAGCTCCAGTACATCCCCAGTGTCCCAGGTGGCTTTTGACTCTGAGCTCTACAATCCTTAGTGTATGGCTCTTGTTCTTCTATCTTAGGATGGCTTCCATGCCTCCGGGCATCCGGGTCAGTCTTTCAAATGAGAGGGGGGAGGGGGCAAAGGTTAAAGGGTCCGGGCCAGCGGACTGTCTTTTAATTAGACAAATGATAACTTGTGCAGTAAACATCTCATTCCTCTGACCACGTCTAGCTGCTATGGGAGTCTAGAAAATTGAGTTTCTTGGTTGGGCATGGCAACGGAAAACAAAATCTAGAATATAATTCTGTTAGATTTAGGGAAGAAGGCGGAATGAATATTGGGCAGGGAACTAACAGTGCCTGCTACCCCGCCCACGCCCACGTAGTCTGTTCCCTGGGTCAGCGCCCCGACTCTGCAAAGTCCTTCCGTGACCCTTTCGTGGTTAGAGTCAAGTCCTCGCGGGGGTCTGAGAGGCCCTGTGTGTCTGTCTGCTCTCCGCCCCCACCCCTGCTCGGCTCCCCCTCCAACCTCACCGCCCACCCCTCTGCTCTCACCCTGCCCTGGCCACGCTGGCCTCCCTGCTGCTCTGTGAACAGGAGCAGGCATGTCCAGTTCAGATCTCTCTTCTGTGCCCAGGACACCTGCCCCTGCATGTCTGTCTGGCTCACTCCTTCACGTCCTTCGGATCCTTGCTCAAATGTGTCATAAAAGAACACTTCCCTTCTACCCCATCCTCTAACCATCGCTGTGATCTATTTTTCATCGTAGCTGTTGTCACCCCTGGGCTCGCTGCTGGAACGGAATCTCTAGAAGGGCGGGGACTTCATCTGCATCTTTCACTGTGTACCACTAATACCTGGCATAGGGTAGACACTCAATAAATATTTGTGCATAACGAATGAATGAATAAATGATTAGTGGCAGAAAAGTGTGGAAAGGACAACCAGAATATCTAATCAATTATTTTCCACTTGAGGCTTTCCTCTGCTGCCTCCTACAGGCCAGAGCTTCTGAGCCCATGACAAGCAGTTTATTTCCACTTACCCTGAGGTGGCACTTGGGATTGTGGCCCTTATTTCCATGTCCGACCTCCCCGGCGAGGTGTGTTGGCTTCTTTCCTAGTCAGGATCTCGTCTTATGGTTCTATGATGGCCACCAGCTGCTCTAGATTGAAATTCTGGCAAGAAAAAGAATATCTCTTTTTGCAGGCTTCCAGCAAAATCCCATCGCCTAGTTCCCATTGGTAAAACTTGGGTTATGTGCCTGTTCCTAAACCAGTCATTGTGGTCTCGATTGTCCTGACCTGCCTGTGTGGAGCAAGGATGGGGTCCAAAGAAAAATCTAGACACCATTATGTATGGGAGGAAGAATGGATGCTAGGCAGTCAAAACCAAAAAGTATCTAGAGGCACTTGGCTCAGTGGGGCAGTGAGGGACTGGGATAGGTCCAGGGGCACTATTCCATCTGGAGGAGACGGAACATCAGCCATCTCCTAACAATAACCGACCCCTAATATCTAGGTGGGGGACACCTACCCGCAGCGCCCAGCCCAGGACTTGCACAGAAACCGATGAATGGCATAAGCACTGGAAAAGCAAAGCAAAGGGGCTTGTTGGTCTGTTCTGCTTTAGCATCAAGGGGCCTTTTTTTTTGGCACATTTGTCTTCTCTCCAAGGCTGTTCTCTGTTTGTAGCTCTTATTAAAGGTGCTGGAAGTGCTGGATCCTGACAGGAAGCTGGAGGACACATGGGCTTATTGTCAGGGCATCGGGAAAAGCACAAGGGAACCAGCCAAACTTTTAAGAAAACGTTCCACCCAAGTCAACCTGGGACTGTAAGTATTGTTCTTAACCCTTTG
Source organism: Potos flavus (assembly GCA_028534135.1). NCBI lineage: Eukaryota > Metazoa > Chordata > Mammalia > Carnivora > Procyonidae > Potos > Potos flavus. The sequence continues at coordinate 123,472,202 of CM052899.1, read as the reverse complement.
CTGGTTCTGTCACCTGATGAAACATTCGAAGACTTACCTTCTCAAAGCTCCTTTTGAATAAATTCGAGAAGCAAAATAACTTAAGTTCCCAAGGAGAAAGGAAAGGAGCCTTGGGTCCTACTGTGCGTAGTGTTTATTTCATAAATGGGTGTGAATTACCCAGAAACAGAGACGACACGGGTACAGGACTGTAGGACAGGCGTTTGGGAAGAGGAAAACCACAGAAAACCTGGCTAATTGGCCCACAGTGACTCTTTGAATGATCTATGTCAGAAGCCTTTTACTCAACTGATTGGGACCAGTAGTTGGCTGGAAAGCAAAACAAAACAAAAAGATTAACACAGGGAATTATACACAATGATGCTTAAGTACTTGAAACATTTTATTGTATTCTAAAACGTAGCTGTACATTCACTTGCTCGTCTTTTAATGTCAAGCCTTTTGGAGTATGTGTCTGCTCGAAGTTCCCAATCATCGTTTTTGCATAAACTACACCAGTAACTCCACCTTCATTGACGCTTTCCAAAGCACTAAGCTTAATTTTCATAGAAACCTCCTTCTTTTGTATGACACTCTTGTATTCCCAGTTCACATAATTAATCTGAAATGTTAATGTAATGATAAGTATACTATACAAAAATAGATTTGGGGGCACCGCAGTGACTCAGTTGGTTAAGCATCTGATTTCAGCTCAGGTCATGATCTCAAGGGTCCTGGGATCAAGCCGCCTAATGGGCTATGCAGGGAACTAGCTTCTCCTTCTTGTCTGCCCCTTCCCCCACAACCCATCGCTTGGTCTCTTTCTCTCTCTCTCTCAAATAAATAAAATATGAAAAAAATAGTTTTGGTTACAAATTCAACTTGTGAATTTAGATGATGTCACTGGCGGGCCCTCAGGAGTGTGGGCAAAAGGAAGAGAAGCCGATCCACAGCTCCCAGACCACTTACAGAGGACCCAGGCCATGGTCAGGGTGTGCGGAAGGGGCCACGTTAGAGCTTTTATTCAATTATACATGTTTGCTGAAGTGAGACATGAGGTGACAGGAACCCAACCATCCTGGCCCCTTCATAACGTTGGGGAGAACAACGGGACTCCCCACTCAGCTCTGTCCTTCTTCCACTAGGAAGCAAGATGGCCCATGGGAAACACGAATCCTCTGTCTGCTCTTCCCTTCCTGAGGGGAGCCCCACCCTGGCCCAGCACCGCGTGGGACAGTCTGCCCATTTCTGGGTTTCAGTTAACAGGTCCTTTGGGCCTAAATCCATGTGCTCCAACATGGCTGCTGTCAGTAATAAAGGTGATATTTTGGCTTTCATCTCTGCTTTTTGTATTATTTGCTCAGAACCTGGGGGTGGGGGGAAGAGGGAGGAACGTTATAAGTAGGGATCCCCTTTGAGACCCCAACACAGTGGGTGACTGTGACCCTATGAGCATCTTTGAATTTTTTGATCCTCAGTGAACTGTTAGCTAGTTCTCTTTATGCAAAACAAAACAAAACAAAACAAAACAAAACAAGGGAAGAATGCACTCCTTGCTTCTTCGAGCTTCTGGTGGCTACCGACATTCCACAGCTGTGGCCATGTCCCTCCAATCTTCATGGTCAACATCTTCAAATCTCTCTGCTCTGTTTTCACATCCCCTTCTCCTGTGTGTGTGTGTGTGTGTGTGTGTGTGTGTGTGTGTGTGAAATCTCCCTCTGCCCTTCTCTTACAAGGACACTTGTGATGGCATTTAGGGCCCACCCAGATAACCCAAGATAATCTCCCCCTCAAGCTCCTTAAATTAATCATATCTATAGAGATGATTTTTCCAAGTAAAGTAACATTTACAGTTTCCAAGGATTAGCACCTGATCCCTTTGGGGGCCATTATCAGCTTACCACAGGATGAGGTAATAGCTCCCATCTTTAAAAGAACTTTCATTGAGCACAGTCTCTCCTCTCCCTTAGAGCAAAACTCCATGAAAGAGGTGTCCATACTTACTTCCTCTTCTTTCTTTAACTCATCGGCACTCCAATGGATTTGCCCTTGGTCATGGTCGCCATTGACTTCTCAGTGATCATCATGCTTGATGGGCCAGTAGTCGTTGACACAATTGATGATGTCCTCTTTCTTGAAACACTTTTACTCACCTGGCCTCAGGATTGCCCTCTATTCTTGGTTCTTCTCCTCCTTCAATGACCTCTCCCCAGTCTTCATTTGCTGGTCCCTCCTCCTCTTCCTTTTAACCTTGAAGTGCGTCAGTCTTGGACATCTATCGAGGTGACCTCACCTTGCCCAGCTTTGTATGGATGTTCAACATTTGCCCTTGGATATACACTTGCCAACTCAAACTCAGCAAGTCCACACTGAACTCTTGATTTCTTCCCCAAACCTACTCACCCTTCTCTCTTTTCCAGGTCAGTAAATAGCAACTTCATTCTTCCAGTTACTTTTGAAACTGCCAACAAATCTTAATGGCTTTACCTTTGAAATATATCTGGACTCTCACCTGCTGTATGACCGTCGCTCTGTTCCAAGATACTACCATCTCTTGCCTGAATTATTGCCATAGTTTACTCACTGGTCTCACGGCCTCCAGCCAACATAGCCCCGCTCCCTGCCCCAGTCTATTTGTCACACAGTAGTTAAAATGATTCCTTTAAAAACTTAAGTCAGCCTCATTCCTCTGCTCAAAATTCTCCAGTTAAGGTAGAGCATAAGGAATGTAGTCAGCGGTATTATAATAGCCATATAGGGTGACAGATGATAGCTATGCCTGTGGTGAGCACAGCGTAACATACAGACTTGTTGGGTCACTGTGTTGTACACCTGAAACTCATGTGACATCATGGGTCAAGTACACCTCAATTTAAACAAACGTACTGCAGCATCCATATGATGACAATAAATGCTATGCTTTTTATTAAAAAAATTCTCCAACTGCTTGCTTATTCAGAGTAAAATCCAAAGTCTTATAGTTGCCTCTAAAGGCTCTTTTTTTGTTTTAAAGATTTTATTTATTTATTTGACAGAGAGAGATCACACGTAGGCAGAGAGGCAGGCAGGGAGAGAGGGGGAAGCAGGCTCCCCACTGAGCAGAGAGCTCAATGTGGGGCTCGATCCCAGGACCCTGAGATCATGACCTGAGCCGAAGGCAGAAGCGTTAACCCGCTGAGCCACCCAGGTGCCCCTGCCTCTAACGGTCAGGCCCCGTTAACGCATCAGGCCTCACCCTCTGCTGTTCTGTCCTTTGGTCTCGCCCCTCCAGTCACATGAGCCACTCTGCTGCTCCTCATCCACACTCAGCACACTCATGCCTTGGGCCCTCTCTGTAGAAATAAAAAGCTCCCATCAACACTGTCCATCCCTCCTGCCCTATTTTATTTTTCTTTATATCACCTGTAATCACTTGGCATAGGCTTACCTCTTTCCCATCTGTCTCAATCTTAAGTTTTATGAGGACAGTGTTTAAACTTTATTTACAGCTGAATCCTAATGTCTGGAGCTATGCCTGGTACTTAGCTGGTGTTTAATAAATGCTTGTTGAATGAATGGATGGAAAAATTAATATACAGGTGCTCTGAATAAAAGGTTCAGGGTGCCGGGAAGGAAGTGTGGGTTCTGGGGACAGCCCGGGAATAACTTCCTGAGGAAGGGATATGTATGTTGGAACATAAGGGGGATGAGGGAATGCAGAAGGCATTGCAGTCAGATGGTACAACATGTGCAAAGGCCCTGTGGCTGAAGGGAGCATGAGGAATTCATGGAACCGAGAGAAGGCCATGATGGCTGCAGCTCAGAGAGTGAGGGAGGGTGGTAATGACAGAAGAATCTAGAGATACAGGCAAGGATTGAGCCATGAAGAGCCTTGGAATCTGAGTTAAGACTTAGGTCTTTAATGGAAGAGTAATAAGCTATTGAATACAAAATCTTGTACCTGAACATTCATAGCAACACCATGCATAATAGCCCAGATGTCCATCAACTGATGATAGATAAACAAAACGTGGTCTCCTCAGACAATGGAATCTTAGCCATAGAAGGGAGTAAACTGCTGATACATGCTATGGCATGTATGAACCTTGAAATGTTATACTAGGTGAAAGAGGCCGGACACAAAATGCCATATATTATAAGATTCTATTCAGATAAAATGTGTAGAATAAGCAAATCCATCAAGACAGAACGTAGATTACTGGTTTTCAGAAGCAGAGAGAATGGGGACCACGAAGAGTGACCGTCAGGGGTTATAGAGATGCTTTTTGGGGGGCAATGCAGATGTCCCTGAATTAGATAATGAGAGTGGTTGCATAACTTTGTAAATGTATGGAAGCTACTGAATTGTATATTTTGAAATGTAAATATTATAGTATGTGAATTCTATCTCAACTTAAAAAAGAAGCTATTGAGAGGTTTAATTGAGGGTGAAGGGTGGTCTCATTTGCTATGACCAGATTTATATTTTGAAATGACTGTTTTAGCTGCAGTGCTGAGAATGGATTGGGGGTTGGGGGTTTGGGCCCTAGGGAAGGTCAGAGACACCAGTGAGAAACATTTTCAATAGTCCAGAGACGGAGGCAGAGTTAAAACCTACCAGATTTGTTAATGGGTGGGATTTTAGGGATGAGAGAGAGAGAGAGAAGTCAAGGACATTTCCTGCTTGTCAAGATTGTCTATGGCTTTAGCAGATTTCAAGCACAGTAATTTGGCACATGTCTTAATAAATGGTACTCATAATTTCAAAAAGTCAACTTGTACTAGTAAAATGCTATACAGATTTTAATTATTATAACTAATCATGATATACTTGCCTTTGTGATATTAATAATGAGAATTTGGTCTTTGGAAAATTAACGTCTACCTCGTATGAGCTTGTGAGAAACTGTTAGAAATGCAAGCATTACCATCTTCTTTCTTTAAGATAGTGTATGAAATCTATTTGGATTCATGATGTCTCATCTTGTAAGTCTTTAATGATCTCATTATCCTTAGTCCCAAGAAGACTCCTGTGTCATATCCAGGTCAATGGCTTTATGAAGAAAAGAAGCCACGTGAAACAGATTTGCTCCATGAAGATGGTCCTCCTCTTCATGAAAATGTGCGCAAAGAAGTTAGGGACTTCTGCAACTGGGCTACTACTTTTGTAAGTTCGTAGTAATACTTACAACCTACTTTTTAAAGTCAAGCTCAGAGTTGCTATTATTAAAAAACAATGTTAGGATATGATCTAAGTCAAATAAAGTCATAAAGGAATTATGATTCTTCCACCATTTGTGACAGAAGTGTTTGCTGTAGATGATGTTTCTGGAAAGTTTTGCAAGCTTGCAGCCTATTTGAATGTTTATTGCTTATATGTCACATTGCTGTTGTTTCTTTCTTTTTAGTGGCTCTTCTTCTTTGCCAGCTTTATTGAGATATAACTGACACATAACATTGTATAAGTTTAAGGTGTACAATATGATAATTTGATATATATCAAATATATATATATCAAGTATATCTATCTATCATCTATCTATCTCAAAATGATCACCACAATAGGATTAATTAACACATCCATTACCTCACATAATTACTTTTTTTGAGTGTGATGAGAACATTTAAGATCTACTCTTTTAGCAACTTTCAAGTATAAATACAATTTTGTTAACTACAGCCACTATGCTGTACATCAGATTCCCAGAACTTATTCATTTTATAACTGAAAGTTTATATATTTTGGCCAATAACTACTCATTTCCCCCACCCTGTTGTTTCATATTTTTATTTTCCATTTCAATGTCCTTTTTTCTCTGTGTCCTTTACTCTTTCAACTCATTTTTCTCAGTTATATTTATCTGTAAGTACTCAGACAGCTATGTTTAACCACAACCTTCACAAAAGTTATTTCTGACATGAGTAAACTTTTGTTAGTTCTTGAACTCTTTCCTTGCCCTCCTTCCAAGAACCATTTAAATTCCTATTTGTGTTGAGTCCCTGTAGATGTCTTCTTAGGTTTCTCCTGGATTTAAGACCTTCTAGGATATGTAATCTTCCCTCCCATATTTTGAAAACATTAGTCAGTTTTAGCCAATGTATTATTTAGGACTATTTCATTGGAAAGTGACTGAAATATAATTCAGATTGGATGAAGGGAGATAAGGGAACCACCCAGAGGTCCTAGGAGCTTCAGGTATAGCTAGATCTAGGTGCTAAAATGTTGCTAGGTGTTCTCTCTGTCTCTTGGCTGCTCTCCTCTATTTGAATCCATTTATAGGACTCCAGTTTCAGGTGTGCTACATAGTTGTTTGCAAATTCTATATGTTACGCTATGTTCACGGCAAGTGTAGTTACTGTCACCATATATCACTATCATAATACCATTGATTGTATTCCTATGGTGTACCTTTTATCGCCATGACTTATTCATTCCATAACTAGAAACCTTTACCTCCCAATACCCTTCACCCATTTCACCTATTCCCCACCCACCTCCCTTATGACAACCACTGGTTTGTTCTCTGTGTTTATGAGTCTGTTTCTTTTTGTTTGTTTGTTTTTTCATTGATTTTGTTTTTTAGATTCCACATATAGGTGAAGTCATGTGGTATTTGTCTTTCTCTGTCTTATTTCATTTAAGCATAATACCCTTTGGGTCCATCCATGTTGTCACAAATGGCAAGATCTCATTCTTTTTTATGGCTGAGTAATATTCCCCTGTGTGTGTGTGTGTGTGTGTGTGTGTGTGTGTGTGTGTGTGTATGTGTGTGTGTGTGTACACCATGTCTTCTTTATGCACTCAGAAGTCTGCTTAGGATTAAACAGACTGAATTTTTCTCAGCCCATTAATTCCCTCAGAGACTCACTACTTCTGTCCAGTCCTAAGTTGTCTCTTAATGCAAACAAAGTCCTCCAGAACCCCAATACTTCTTGTCTCCAGTCAGTGCTGACTGAGCATTTTCTACCTCTCCTCCAAACAACCTCTTCTCTAGCCATAGTCAAATGCCTCCTTTAGGTTAAAGAAGAATTTCACCATTTGTCTTCGATTCATGGAAAGTGATATTCTTCCAGGGAAGTTCACACATTGATGAAGAGTTCATCCTGAAACAGTTCGACATTGACTATCAGAGCAAACCAAGCCATGATGTGCTCCACACGATAAGACTCAACCAGGCTCCTCTGGAGCTAAAGAAGAGAGTGGGGTTAAAGAAACTGCAGGAGCCACAGCTTTTCCAGAAACCAGCCTGTAAGCAGAAACACCAGAAACTGCAGGTAATTTCCAAAGAGGAGAAGACTGAAAATCACAGAAAATTAAGTTGGATAAAAATCTTAAATGTTCTTGAATTCTTCAAGGGGGCACTGGCCTTTTTCAGTAGAATTCTTGAAAAAAAATTTTTTTGGTGTTTAATAAATATTTAAATCAATGAATATTTAATATACATAATAGAGCTAGTTATATAAATAAGGCATGCCATTCAGTATGATTTTACTTAAGATTTTATTTTTTATTTGAGAGAGAGAGAGCATGAGAGAGAGCACAGCAGGGGTAAGGGGCAGAGGGAGAAGCAAGCTCCCCACTGAGCAGGGAGCCCGATGTGTGACTTGATCCCAGGACCCTGAGATCATGACCTGAGCTGAAGGCAGACACTCAACCAATTGAGCCACCCAGGCGCCCCCAGCACTATTATTAATATCTGAATAGTTATTGTTATCTAGATCTATGTGTTTATATGTTAAAATTCTCTCTCTTTATGTGTTTTATATGTTGAAATTCTAAAGTTGATGGAAATATACATGAAAGTTTATTATTCCAAGAGCTAAATGCTGCAATTAATGATCATGAAAGTTGTTTATTCTTTATCCAAAGAATTTATGAATTTTGGGGGGAGTCTTATTGACCGCAAAGAGTCATTATTTGAGCACATGCTTGCCAATTATTAAAAAACCGCTCAGTTTTTCAATACCACTTAGCCATGGAGATAGAAGAACAAGAAAACAGAGGAGAAAAAACACGCTGTGTTCCAAAGGGAAGTAGAATGGACTTTTAAGTGCTTTTCCACTTTTTTACACAATGTACAGCTGCAAATATATATACACACGAATCAAATTGTATCAGTCCAATAACAGATTGTTTTAAAAGATTCTATTTGCTTATTTATTTGAGTGAGAGAGCGGGAAGGGAGAGAGAATCTGAAGCAGACTCTGTGCTGAGCACAGAGCCCAACGTGGGGCTCGATCCCACAACCCTGAGATCATGACCTGAGCCAAAACCAAGAGTCAGAGGCTCAACCAACTGGGCTACCCAGGCCTGCCAAGTTCAGCAACAGATTTAAGTACTTAACTGGTGGTCCCAGGGTGGGGTGTGAGGGTGGGAAAGTTCCTTTCTCTGAAAGTGAAAACTAATATATTATCTCCACCTCTGTCTTTTACATGTGATCTTTGATACTGTATTTCTAACATTTAAGCATAGTAACTTTGTCCTTTACAATTGCACATCATCCACTGACTTGTTTTTACATATGTGATGTTTTCCATCCTTGGCTCCCCTGCATAAGGTTTATGAAAACTATGCATTCTGACACTAATAGCAGCACTTGAAATTTTCTGTTTGCTCCTCATCTTTCTAAAGCATAAAATGCACTGTGATGCTGGACAGGCAGATTGTGCCCATCACACCCGAGGCCTGAACCACAGCTGGCCCTGAATCGGGGCTGAATCCAATTGCTCAATTCCCTGTATGTACAAATCATTGCACAACTGCTGCTTTACAAGTCCTGGTGGTTATTGCCAAAACTGAACTTTTGACTGGCAGACAGAGGGTCACTATGTGAAAGTTCGAACACATTTCCATATGGGATCATTTTCCTTCGCCTGTAGGACCTCCTTGAACCCTGCCTGTAGTATGGATCTGCTGGTGATTAATTCCTTCAGCTTTTGTATGTCTGAAATATCCTTACTCTGCCTTCATTTTTAAAGCTATTTTTGTGGGTATAGAATTCTAGGCTCACAGTGTTTTGTTTGTTTTCAGTACTTTAACGATAGTATTCCACGGCCTTCTTGGTTGTATTGTTTCTGATGAGAAATCTTAAGCCTTCCTTAGCTTTGGTTTTCTGGGCATGTGTTTTCCCTTGGCTCCTTTAAAGATGTTCTCTTTGTCACCGGTTGTGAGTAGTATGATTATCATCTACACCATGTGCCTGGGGTTTGCTGTGCCTCTTTGAGCCATGGGTTTATAGTTTTCATCAGGTTTGCAAAATTTTGATCATTATTTCTTCAAAAACTGTTTTGTCTCCCTCCCTGCCCTGAGGGTGCCAGTCACATGTAATCAGGTTGCATGGGGTTGTCTCACAACTCACTGCTGCTCATTCAGTTCGGAATTGTTTTTTCTCTCTGTTCTATGATTGCTGTCCTTACAGATTCTAATCTGTTCTTCAGGCAATGCCTACTCAGCCATCGAACCCCTCTAGTGTACTTTTCAGCAATTGTATACATTATAATTTTCATTTCAAAAAATTTGACTTGAGGGACGCCTGGGTGGCTCAGTCAGTTAAGGGTCTGCCGTCGGGTCAGGTCATGACCCTGGGGTCCTGGGATCAAGCCCAGCGTCGGGCTCCCTGCTCAGTGGGCAGTCTGCTTCTCCCTCTCCCTCTGGCCCTCCTCCCCCTCGACCCTGATCTCGTGATCTCTCTCTCGCTATCTGAAATAAATAAGTAAAATCTTAAAAAAAAAACACCAAAAACAACAAAAAAGTTTGACTTGAGTTTTTAAAAAATAGTTCCCTGTCTCTCCTTAATCTTAAACATATGAAATACAGTTATAATAACTGTTTTTGATGTTCATGTCTTCTAGTTCTAACATCTGTACCAGGTCCGTGTGATCAATTCCACCAGGTTCCATTAATCAATTTGTCTCTTCATTATGGATCCTGTTTTCTTGCCTCTCTTCATGCCTGGTGATTTTTTTCGTAGATTCCATACACTGTGGAGTTTACCTTACTGGGGCAGGGTATTTTTGTATTCCTGTAAACTTGAGTTTTGTTCTGGGATGTAGTTAAGATTACTTGGAAAAGTTTGATCCTTTTGGGTCTTGGCTCTTAAAATTTGTTAGGAAGGACCAAATGTCCAGTCTGGGTAATTCTCCACTCCCGGGACAAGACCTTTCAGTTTATTCTAGCCAGGGTCCTGTGAATCTTCAGGTTTTTCAGAAGGAAACAGGCACTGTCCGTGGCCCTGTGTACATGCTGGGCCCTGTTTCTTCTAATCCTTCTGGGTGGTTCTTTCCCTAAGCTCAGGTAGTTTCCTCTCATATGTGCTGAGGGAGACGTCTGCAAACCGCTGAGTGCCCTCTCTATGCTGTTCTCTCTTTTCTGCTACTCATTGCTGCCAACTTGAACTGCCTTGGTCTGGTCTCTCAATTCTGTCCCCTCAACTCAGAGTCTGCTGGTCTCCTCCTGAGCGTCTCCCTGCGCTGTGGCCTGGAACGTCTCTCAAGATAGGGACCTGGGGCCGGCACCCGGGTGGCTCAGTCAGTCGGGCATCTGCCTTCGGCTCAGGTCATGATCTTGGGGTCCTGGGACCGAGCCCCGTGCTGGGTTCCCTGTTCAGCAGAGAGTCTGCTTCTCCTTCTCCCTCTCCCTCTGTGCTCTCTCTCTCGGCCTCAAATAAATAAATAAAATCTTAAAAAAAAAAAAAAAAGTGAGCTGGGGCAATTGTGGGGCTTCTCTTGTTTGTATCTTGTCTCTTAGGGGATCACTCTACTTGTTATTTGATGTCTAATGTCTTATAAACCATTATGTATGTATATGTATTTATATGTCTTTCTTTCTTTCTTTTTTTTTTTTTTTTGGCTGCTGTATGTGGGAGGGTAAATCTGATCCCTATTCTAGAAGTGGAAATCCCCATCTTTATTTTTATCCCACATACTCTAGGGCCTGCCACATTGCTCTTTGGTCTTCTTTAAAACTCTGAGCTTTCCCACAACCTTGCCTGTGCTCATAATATTCCCCCTGAAGTGCCCCTCTTCCCATGTCTACCTTCTTATAACTTCCTCTAGACCCAGGTCATATGCCAGTTTTTCTGTGGAGATTTTTCAGGTCCCTTGGTTGACATTAATTCATTCTTCTAATCTCTCCTAGCAGTCTGGGCCCCTACTGCAGCACATCTCTTTTGCCCTGCATATTCATTCATCCATTTGTCTATGCAATCCTTCAACGAATGTTTCTGATTTCTTACTGCTAGGTGCCAAAAAGTGATGGGAACAAAGAAGCAGAGACAAAGGCAAAGACAAAGCAGAGACAGAGACAGAGAAATGTTTTCTGCATTTAAGGAGTTTACAGCCTAGTTGGGTCAACATGTAAATGATTAATTATAATGAAATGATTCATAGAGACATAGGAAGAAGTAATCGATTCCACCAAGCATGGGGTGAGGGTGGGTTCGGTGAGGGCCTCACAAAAGTAATTATGTTTGTACTGAGTCTTGAAAGACTACTAGTCACCCAACAACATAACATATTTCGGAACTCAGATCTGTAGTGTAACAGTAGTATAGATTTCATCCCCTCCCTTTTTTTCCGCCTTCTCTTTCCTTCCACTCCCCCTGCTTGTGCACTCACTCTTTCTCTCTCTCTCCGACAAATAAATAAATAAAATCTTTTTTTAAAAGTTAAAAAAAATAGGGGCGCCTGGGTGGCTCAGTTATTAGGCGACTGCCTTCGGCTCAGGTCATGATCCCGGGGTCCTGGGATTGAGCCCCGCATCGGGCTCCATGTTCAGTGGGAAGCCTGCTTCTTCCTCTTCTGCTTCCCCTGCTTGTGTTCCCTCTCCCACTGTCTCTCTGTCAAATAAATAAATAAAATATTTTTTAAAAAGTTAAAAAAATAAAAATAAACATCCTACAATGCACAGGAGAGCACCCTCCCTGACCTTCCAACAAAAGATTATCCAGCTCAAAGTATCCATAATGCCAAGTTAAGCAATCCAATTTTAATTCAATAAATATTGAGCACGTATTATGTCCAAAATATTGTTCTAGATGCCAGAGGGTTGTAGCCAGGAGCAATCTCTGAAGCTTACATTTTAAAGCATGAAAGTGAGACAAGCAATCAGAAGAATATTTAGCATATCAAATGGCGATATGTCCCGTTAAGAAAAGTGAGGTAGGGAAGGAAGACAAGGAGTGTTGTGATGGTTACGATTTTTAAACAGCACACTTGAAATGGAAGGATCAAAATGCTGAATTCAGCTCTGAGAAGGGCTTTCCCTCCCCTCTGCCCTGTCCCATCCTTTCTGCTTTAGATAAGGCAGATCTGACTTAACTCTAGAATAACCCACACATTCTGCCTCAGGTTTAAATGTGAGTGAGAAGAGAGAGGGGCAGAATCTTTGTGGTTTCATATTTTTCCCTTGCTCAATGTGTGGGTATTACACCCAAGCTATCGGGTTATGATCCAACAGATCTCTTTACATCCTTCATTCACTACTGAGAAATGGGAGAAAGAAAGGAAGGATATCTATTCCTCCTTCTCTTTCTCTCTTCCTGTTAGAGGAAAGAGATTAGTGCTGGATAGCATATTTGTTGTTGTTGCTGTTGTTGGATAGCATTTTGATCGAAAGTAGTGTAGCATTTACAAGGCTGAACACAGTGCTGGGCTCATAGGGAGTCTATAACTCATTATTTTGGTTGACTGAGTATTGGTGGGTTTTTTTGAGATTTATTTATTTTAGAGGGAGAGAGAGAGAGATGGAGACCATGTGCGAGCAGAGGGAGGGGCAGAGGAAGAGGAAAAGGGAGAGAAACAGACTCCTGCTGAGCGATGAGCCTGACATGGGGCTTCATCCCTCAACTCTGAGATCACAACCTGAGCTGAAATCAGGAGTTGGATGCTTAACCAACTGAGCCACCCAGGCGCCCTGGTTGGCTCTGTATTGTTTAAGGTCATTATCCTTCAGTGAAGTATGTGATTTTTAAATATGATTTCTAGCTGCTTTACATAACTTTCTCCTTTAATCTTTCCTACAAACCTATGGAGTGGATACTATTACTCCGTTTTATAGATGAAGAATTAAGTAATTTGCCTGTGGACTCATAGCTACTAAGTGGGGGAGGCTGGATTTGAACCCATGTTTGTCTAAGTCCAAAGGCCATACTTAACCATCACATTTTTTTCTCGCTCATGAACTTTTCACAGTACCTTTGTAAATCAAAGCATTCTGAAACTTCATAAAATACCTTGGCAAGGATTACTCGTAAGCTAAAAATAAATGCTACTGCTTTCGCAAGCTATATCTTAGATTTATTGAAATGACGAACATAAAAAACGAATGAAATTGAGAATTATATTATTTTCTGTAGAATCCTCGTAAACCAAAGTGTGTGAAGATGAGGTATGGAGCATGGTATCTGAACACCAAGTTGTGGAAAAAGCAAAGAGCAGATGAACCTTTGGTTGACCCCAAGGTCTTATGTAAAGCTCAGGATGAGAATTTTAAAAGGAAGCTACAGGAACAGGTATGTGTATATGTTGAGATTTGATCATCTGATCTAAAGGTTACCACAGTGCACCTCGTACCTCACATTGAAGCCAGAGTCTCTGGGTGAAACATAGGTTCCAGAAAGCCTTAGAGCTTGCATGTTGACCTCAGCAATGAGAACATCAAGCCATTTTATAGGGTTACACATACACACATTGTACGTGTAATAAGTAAGACTCGGAATCTCCTGGCTTTGTGGTAGACACAATGTCTCTTAAGATGGGACAACCACTCATCGTATTCCTAGCATTCTTGGGACAATTAATTCCATGGATAAATTGGCTGTTCGAAGGGTGGTGTGACCTGGAAGGACCACCTCCATGCCCAGAATGGATATAACATCATGGGTTCTCTTTGAGTAACTAAATGTGAAGCTTGTTTTTGTCAGCTGTGGACGAATGTTAAAGAATTCAAAATCGCATTCAGGAAACGTCTTTTCGCAGTTCAGCAGAGTTGTAGGATTTGTTTGAGAGAACAAGGGCAAAGGTTAATAAGCACTGATTGATATCACAAAGCAACAAACACACATAACAAGGATGTGCTATAATATTACTACAAATAAACTCTCTGCCTGCCCAACTCTCGTGCACAAGTGCCTAACAGAAAGAAGATACTCATTGCAGTCCTGGAAATTTGGAGATAATGATGCAACACTTGAACGAACTCTGAGAAGAGTATTTGTGAATCTCTTCTCTTTTACAACAGGTCCAAAACTTCTCCCAGATAATGATGTGAAAATGCTTCAGAAAGAAGTAAAATGCTGTACAAATTTGCCTACTCGTTCATTCAGTAATCACTCATTGAGTGCCTCCTTTAGATTGGAAAGCTGAGACAGGAAGGGTGGTCATTTTTATCTTTTCTAGTAGTGGGTATGAAATTCTTATTTTCAGATGTAGGGCATGACACAAATTTAGAGCACAAGATGCTGAAAGAAGCCTATAAATAATGTAAATAACGTTCAGTAGAATTTCTTGGTGTATGGTTTCTGGAGCAAAATATCTAAATTTATGTGAATTTAATACATAACATAAAACTATTCCAGTTGCACTTAAAAAAATAAAACATGAATGAATGAACAATTCCCAACAAATTAAATATTGAAAAGTAAAAATGGTTGCAAAACTTACTGTTTTAAGATGTATTAGAAGTTCTTTTTTTAGAAAAATATTCTTAAAGACTAATTCTTAAAGCCTTAAGGAATTTTACAAAGATATTCCATTTTGATGGTGAAAGCAGGTAAAGATGTTTGCCAAAATGGTGACAGTAAGCTCATGAAAAAGAAGTAATGTTTAGATTTTGGAAATATGGTTATATATTACAATAAAAGATTATTTACCAGACAGTCTAGACATAGGGAGGAGTCAGAACAATGGGATTGTCCCATAATGATATTTATAAATCACACTCTTGTAATTCCTGAAGATTGATTTACCCTGTACACTTTATTTGCACTTGACTATGGCATCCCAGTTCATACGACACAGGAGTGATGTGATGCTGGTAAAGGGCAGTCGCTATGATAACATGGCTATCTTGCTGGGAACATATGAGTTTCTGTTTCTGGTTGAGTTCATTTGGGAGGTGAAATGGTATTAGAGAACTGAGTTACAATGACATAAACTTATCTACCCAATTTTAAAATTCAAATAAATGAAAGGTAAAATCGAAAGGATACATAAATACCCCAAAGATAATGGGACTGGATCAAATCTTTTCTGATTGTCATGCCCTTTGAAGTTAAAATCTATTAAAGAACAAAATCCAACCAAGTAAATTTAAAGGTGTAATTAGCCTTATTCAGTGACTCACAAATTGGGTACCATCCTGTCTAACCAATAGAAGTGAGCTCCAAAGAGTTGTATAAAATGGAAAGCTTTTATACGCAGAAATGGAGTGGGTCAAGGAAATTATTGCAAAAGAAAAGATTGTTCTAGGCATAGGGGGAAGGGCAGGGATCTTATGCAGAGCACCTCGCTCATGCTCATCAGGAAATTCCAGACTGACTGGTTTAAAATCCCACTCATGGGAGAGCCTGAAAATGCAATTCGATTAGGTATTAATCTTGGTGGGGCTTCACATAAGTGACTCCATTTTGGACTTGTTGTTTCTTTAAACAGTCCCCACCCCCACCCCCTTCATGAGACTATCAGCTGAACTGAGAAGTGTGATCAAAATTTAAGGCATTAGTGCCACTCTCTGCTAGCGATCTGTAGTTCCAAAACCTTTTGTTGATCCCATTTCTTTTGATGAATCTCTGTGGTGTTCACAAGTCGTGACTTCAGGCTCACCATTGTTTAGCCAGTCATTCTCTTCATCTCTTTTTTGATGCTCCAGTCTTAGGGAGGTCATTTGCTTGGTGATAAGAGGCTACAAACATGCATTTCAAGCTTTTGAGAGAATGGAACCCACCGGGGAGATTATTATGATAACTATAAGCAGGATCATTCCCAATATTTGGAGTGCACTTTGGGGCCATGCTTCCTGAGACCCAACCAATCAAAGAATGACCCAGTTGTAAGAGTCACCCTTTTAAGCCAAGTGGCTTACCCCAGTGATGTTACGTAACTGAGTTTCAGCTTCCCCAGGAGTGTTAATCCAAGGGCAGCATGTGGTGTTGGCCATAGCACAGACACCTCTTTGCTCAGCTAAAAGATAATCCTGTTATCAAGAACAACTTTGGCCAGAAAGGCTAAGGATCTTTGCTGGGCAGCTAGTGTCTTAGCAATGGAATCTGCAGTATCTCCAAGAGTTAAGAAGCTTCTGATCATAGTCTCATTTGTATTTACTCCTACACCAGAGGTCAGCCAGGTTTTTAGTGCATATGGGAAGATAATCACCCAGGCTGAAATAAAAGGTCATCCCCAGTGCTTGACAAAGATGGGTCCTGCTGGTGAGATCTCTCGGTGAGTGAGGACAGATCTGATCTTGATAATCATGGGCATGTGGGGGTGCAAATGTACAGAGATTCACAGGAGTAAGTGTGTCTCCTGGGGTACCTGCTTCAAAGCAGGGGTCAACTGTAGTTCGTGGTGACGTGGGAAGAGAAGAGAAATTGGTCGCAGGGAGGACCAGGGAGTCTCTCGCATCATGACGAATCCAGGAATCTGCCAGTTTGCCTCCCTTAGCGATAGACTGGGAGATACAGATGGTGGAATTAGCTTTCCTGGCCAGTTAGTCACGAACAGAAAGGGAAGAAAGAGTTTCATGTTTACGTATGAAGTGTTAATCAGTGCCTCGGGTAGAAAGCGGTCTACTTTAGTGCCAGATAGTTCTCTTCCTCACGCGTGGTTCAGGGGTCTCCAGCATCTGTATAGGCCAGAGGCCAAGTGGAGCCTTCTTTAGCTGTGGGCTGTGTACCCAGGGCTCAATGGCCTCTGGTTTTGTAGCAGTGGCAGTGGTCAGGAGTACTTGGTAGGATCCCTTCTAATGGGGCTCAAGGGCGGTCATCCTTTGATGATGCTTCTGGAATACCCAGGCAACAGACTCTAGACTGTGGCCTTGAAGTGGGATCAGATTAAATCTTCTTTAATCTGTTGATGATATGCTTGAGCATCAGACGGTAAAGAGGTACAGCAGCTGGTCATGCTAGCATGAGACAACAAGGGATCAGCAGAAGGTCGTATAAGACATTGGTCTGCCAGTGACTATCTCCTGGGGACTGAATTTATGTTTCCCAAACAGTTAGGAAGACCAAAAGCAATACCTTAAACCAGAGGAGTCCAGTGATTTCAGCAAGTTTAGAAATGTTAAGTTTGAGGATCCCACTAGTTCTCTCAACCTTGCCTGATGATTCCGGGTGATAAAGGCAATGCTAATTCCAAAAAGTTGGCAAGGTTTTCATTAAGCCTCATACGATTTGCCAAGTAAAGTGGCTGCCTCGATGGCTGGAGACTGTGGAAGGTATCCCCCAAGTGGGAAACACATTCTCCAACAGTTTCTTTGCCATCATGAGGACCTCAGCCTTGCAGCCCGGGAAGACTTGCAGCCATCCAGAGAGCACACGCAGGAGCAGACAGAGAGATGACCCACGCCAAGGGGAGGCTGAAGAAAGTCCAGCTGCAGGTGTTCCAACGGTCCAGAGGGAGGAGGTCTGAGGCCTTTGGAGACCAAAATAGTTTCTCTAGAATCATGAACCTGGCCCGTTGGACATTGCTGCACACCGTCTTCGCTGTTTTGTAGAAGTCTCCCCACCAATGTCAGTTCACAATTCGAGTTCATCTTAAATGTCCTGGAGTAGGTTCGGTAATGCGAAAACCAAGAAGTGGGGTTTGTCATGAGCCAGGAAGAATCAAGCAGGTGCCTTGAGTTTCCCATAGCCCCAGCCGTTCGTCTAACTTAAAGCCCTGGCTGACCCATCTTAATTTCTGATTCAGGCGCAGGCTGTTGCCATGGGACAAGGATATCAGGATGGCCAAAAATCTGGCGAGGAGGGGTCATTTTTTTGCAGAAGTAGAATGGATTTCATCCACAGGTGCCACAGTCTGGTAGAACTCGTGACAGAAGGTTGTTTAGGTTTGGAATGGCTGGGAGATGGGGAATCACTCTCTTATGAATAGCTCTCAAATCCTGGAAAAATCAGCGTCCTGTCCATGACGTTTCCAGACTGGTGATGTTGGGTGTCGCAGGAACTGGTACAGGGATGATTAGCCCCCGGGCGATGAGGTCTTCTGTGGGTGTGAGGTCTTATATGGCCTCAGGATTTAATGGTTAGTGAGGTAATTTAGGGAGAGGTTTAGCTACACCTGTCTGAAGTCTCTAGGAATGGCTTGTAAAAGTTTGGCTTCTATTGTGTGAGCTTCTTGTGGTCCTTGAGATGTTGAAGACCAAGGATCTCGAATACCATCCGTGGGGTTTTGCTGTCTTGCTTTCTGCATCCATTTTTGTGCTTAATAAGGTCCTACCAACACATGTACATGCTGATAAAGACCAGACAGCCTGGGTCAGGGGCCCTGAGAATGACTCATATTCTTCAAAAAACTTCTGGGCTTCTTCCTTAGGTTTAGGAAGTTCTTTAATTATGACCACCACTTCTGTCTTTGGCCAAGGAGTGACAGATAACTGAGAGGTTCGTTTGCAGCCTTGGGTAGTTTTATTTTCAAAGGCAGCTGTCCAATCGTTTCTTCAGAGTGGAAAGGATGTTCGGACAGAGGATTAGTAAACCATGAGTTCTTAGGTAAAAAAGGACAGAGGGGAGCAGTAGGAGTCACCTCAGTCCGATGGTCTTTTATTTTAGGTACCTCTTGTGTCTCTAATTTTTCACTGGCCTTTTGTAACGAAGTAGTTCAATGAAGTTATTTTGGAATCTTCAAACCTTTTGGAGGCTTCTGCATACCAGTTAAATAGGCATCCCATTCTGTATGTTCCACTTGGGACCCTCTTGCTTTCAAGTGCATTTCTTAGATGAGTGATCTTATCTCACTGGAACGTTAACAACCTTTAAATGCTCAACTTCTGTCCACCAATCTTTTCAGCTTGACTTCTGAGATTATCATTAGCAACTAGCCCTTATTTAAGACTGAATATCTGAGGCCTCCCACGGGGCCTGTCCAGCCCAAAGCTGACACAGATCAGCCCAAATCAGATCCAGTCCAGTCCCAAATCCAATCCAGTCTAGTTTTTAAGTTGGACCCAGTAACCGGCAGTTCCCTGTGTGGAACCTGGAGATCAGAAAAAGGATCGAACCAGCAGGCCCCAAAGAATGGGGGGTATGGACTGATCTCGAACAAATGGGGAACTATAGCTGCCAGAGGATCTGGTGATAGAACCAAGGGCTTGGATTTCCAATGGATTGGGGGATGGTGGAGAGCCAATCAAGTCAGGAGCTTGAAGCAGAGAGTGGAGCTCAGAACCGAGAGGAAGAAGAAAGAAAGGCAGAGAACTCAGAGTGTTCTCAGGCACCACACCTGTTTCTTGTTGTCCCCAATGCCACTGGAAGTCTCCTCTTGGTCCCACTGCTGCCACCAAAGCTGTTAAAGAACAACAATTCAACCAAGTAAATTTGAAGATCCGATTACCTTTATTCAATGATTCATGAATTGGCAGTAGCTCATCTAACCAGTAGAAGGGCGCACCAAGGACTTTTATGAAATGGAAGGCTTTTATAGACAGAAATGGAGTGGGATAAGGAAGTTATTAGCAAAAGAAGAGAGAGGTTTGTTGTAGGCAAGGTCACCTCCCTTAGAGGGAAATGCTGGGGTTCTTCCGCAGAGCACCTCGCTAGTGCTCGTCAGGAAACTCCGGACTGCCTGGTTTAAAATCCCACTCCCGAGAGAGGCTGAACCAGCAGCTAGGTTAGGTACTAAATCTTGGGACTTAACAGAAGTGACTCCATTTGGGGCCTGCTGTCCCTTTTTAACAGAACTCAAAATTATGGATATATTGTCAAGTGGAAAAAACACTCCTATTTCTTGCTCTACTACTGTCAATTCTGGTCACCAAATGTGTCAGGGTTTTTTTTTCCCCCGACACCAAGGAATTCTGTGATTCTCCAGACACCAGCTGGGTGTCCTACAATTTAACTCAAGTCTGCCACTGTCTGCCTGGAGTTGGCATCAGACGTGACAGGGTAAGGGCTCAGTCCCACAACCCTGCCCCCACTTCGGATGCCAATCATACATCAGGTTCTCCCTTGTGCTTCTGTGCTGGGCATCGGAGGTCCCCACATTTCCTCCTCGGGTTCTGTCATCTGCTCGAAGAGCTCAGGAAAACCGCTTACTCACGAGATTATGGGTTTATTCTAAAAGGAGATAACTCAGGACCAGCCAGATGCACGGTGTATGAAGGGTGCAGAGCCTCTGTGTCCTCCCTGAGCACACCCCCCCAAAACCTCCACATACTCACCACCCTGGAAGCTCTCTGAACCCTGTCCTTTTGGGCTTTTATGGAGGCTCTAATAGGTAGGCGTGGCTGATTATATCATTGGTCATCTGCGATTAATTCACCTGAGATTGCAGGATGGAGACGGAAGTTCCTGCCCTCTCATCACGTGGTTGTTTCCTCTGGCAACCGGACCCCATCCTGTGACTCTCTAAGGGCTTTCCAAAAATCACCTTGTTAACACAATCTCTGTTGTGGTTAAAAGGGGCTGGTTATGAGTAACAAAAACTTCTCCTTTTGCCTTTGTGGCTCTTATCACTGAGGAAATTGCAATGGTTTTAGGAGCTCTGTGCCAGGAATGGGAAGAAGACCGAATATATATGTCTTATTAAAAAAATCACAGTATCACACTTGTCAATCTCAAAAAGGCTCGATTCCAGACATCTGGGCTTAAGAATTGTCTAATTGCTAAAAAATGTTGCTTCTCCTTAATACAAGGGTTTAAGAAAAAGGGGGTAGGGAAAGGAGAGAAAGTTGGACATCTTTTGAAAGTCTTTATATCCAATAGCTCGTGAACGTTATCTACACATATGCTCCCAGATGAGAAGGAAGTGATTTAAAATGAGGTACTTTATAAAGAGCTGACTGCTTTTAATTAGGACAAGTAGGACTCAAACTTCTGACAGCTGACTGGTTTTTTTGGTCGTTGTTTTTGTTTTAATGTGGATCTTCTTCTAGGAGGAGTTACTTGCAGACCTTCATGGAACCACTGCCTTTAAGGATTTCATTCTAAGCAGGGGCTACAGGATGCCACGTGTGAGTAAAGGGTCCTTTCAGTAAGACTGGCTGAGGGGCTCACAGTTGTTAATGAGACAGGGTCAGCACCCTAACAAAAGAAAAATACAGTTGACTCCTGAACAACACAGGCTTGAACTGTGCAGGTCCACTTATATGTGAATTTTTTGGAGGAAAATACAGTACAATACTGTGAATGTATTTTCTCTTACGATTTTCTTAATAACATTTTTTCTCTAGCTTACTTTAATGTAAGAAGACAGTACGTAGTATATATAACATACCCAATTTTTGTTAATCAACTGTTTATGTTATCAGTAAGGCGTCTGGTCAACAGTATAGATTATTAATAAAATTTCCAGGGAGTCAAAACTTATACATGGATTTTCAGTTGAGTGGGGGGGTGGGGGTTGGTGCCCCTGACCCCTGTAGTATATCGTTCAAGGGTCAACTGTACTTCTCATAGCAGGACTCAGGCTATGGTAGAAAGGGCATGCTTTTCCCCAAAGGCTCAGAGATAGGATTTGGCTCTTGCTTTTTTTATTCTGCCTATTTGATATCTGCTCTCAGAGGTGCTATCTTCCTGCTGACTCACCTGCCTTGAGTTTGGCTTTAATGGGACCAAAGCGAAAGGGGTCCACATGCAGGGCATGTACCTTGCAAACTCTACCACTCGAACACTCTGAAGTCGCTAGAAAGTCTTTGAGTGTCTTTTACTTCCACATCTTCCAGTTCCACATCTAAGGACAAAGAGCTGTGGCTTGGGTCACGACCAAATGGAATTGAGATTCACGATAGTGTTGTACCATGGGGTCAGCCTTGTGTGGAAACAGAACAGGGCAAAAGTTCACTTCCCGGGGGCTCACAAGTATCTTCTGTGTTTTCCTCACTTTTTCTTACCCCCCCATCTAGTTTCCCCTCTCTTAACTTGTAAAGCTAGCCCCAGCTGCCTCCCACGTGGAGCGGCCACGCTTGGAAGGCCACGTGCCACAGGGGTGGGGTGGGAGGTTGGCAGAGCAGACCATTTTTAGCAGGAGGGCTCAGAGCCTAGAGTTCTGTGCCCAGACCAGCCCTGTCACCACAGAAACCAGCTAGCCAGGCTGCCAAAGTGGTGGCTGTTAAGTCACGCGTTTACCCTGTGTCCTCTGTGTGCACATCCCATGTGTCTTCAGGAAGCCGTGCAGGCAACATGGAGTTCAGGAAATGCAATACTGGATTTCTTCTTTTCCATGAATGATAGAACTAACGATAGCTTATACTTCCTGGCAAGTAAATATATTGACCAAGCTCAGATCCAGACTGGTCTCAAAGTTAATGTGAGGGGAAGTCTAGAGTGTGAGGTAGAGACGGGTGAAAGACTCCACGACAAGATTCGGATGAAATACTGTCCTTTAGCTTTCAGCATCAGTAATAGGCTGGGAGCTATAGTGAACATAATTATACACATCTATGTACTTGTAACTGCCTAATCTGTATGTGAGGGTCACATAAGTATATATTTACATGTATGATATAGAAAATGTGTTTATAATATTTTTAAAAGATTTATTTATTTGAGAGAGTGAGAGGGAGAGAGAGAGAGAGCACATGCAGGGCGCAGAGGGAGAGGGAGAGAATCCCCAGCAGACTCCCACTGACACGGGGCTCAATCTCACGACCCCAAGATCGTGACCTGAGCTGAAAATGAGTTGGATACTCAACCAACTGAGCCACCTAGGCACCCCATGTTTATTATATTTTATATAATTATCTAATTAATTGCACATATTATATATTTTACAACATATGTAAATATACTTAAGCATAATATAATTACATGGTATATGTGTATATATATGTATATATAGATAGATAGATAGATATGTGTATATATATATTTGTTCTGCCAAGGACCATATATATATATATATATATATATATATATCTCCTTATTTGCTGTTACAATAATTCACTCTGTCTTAACATTTTTAGCAGCAGAACACTTTTTAAAAAAATTTTTGATTTGTCCCTTGTTGGTTTAATCCATTTTGTCAATAAATATTTAGTTCAATTTTGGGCAAAAAGAAGCATGCCTGACACACAGGCTACACTCTTTCAGCTGCGTTAACTAGAGACAGAAGATGTCCCTGACTACAGCGGAGTCCTCTGAGAACACCTGCCATTCAAAGACCTGGAATAGATTTTCTTCTCTTATTCTTACATCCTATATCTTCTATTTTCTCAATAAATTTTCAACTAAAAGGGAGGAGGGAACTTATTTTATATATATATTTAATATATATATTATGTACTTTAAATATATGTCATTATTTATTTAAATATATATACATATATGTGTATTTGTATATATCCATATATAAACATTCATTCTCTTTCTATTCACGTGAGGTCTGTGTACACTGTACATACACATTCATGTATGTTACATGAGCACAGGTACTTGATACACATTCCAGTGTCTGCTGCTGGATTCTTTACTCTAGTCATTACCCTCAGCTTCATTCTGTCTGCTACACAGATGGGTCCCAGGTTTTTAAGAAGGGATGAGCAGCATGAGGCTTTGCTGAGCTGAGCTGGGCTGGACTTGGGCACAGAACAAATGGGAATTAGATCTAGATATTTCTGATGTTGTACAACTACCTTCCAAAGTCCCACATTTATCGTGGTCAATTGTCAATATGAAATTTTGAGCACTAGAAGGATGTATGTCAGAGTGTGAGATTGTGAATTTGGGTATGGTAGTGGCTGTGGGCAGGACTGCACAATTTTTGTTTGCCAATCTAATGAAGGTTTACTCTTTTTTTTTTAAGTTCCTTGAGAAGATGTATACCAGGAAGGAACATAAATGTGAGTGTAATAAGACCTCTATAAAATAAATCAAGCATAGAAGAAACTTGGGAAGGCGATTAGACCAATTTTATTTACTACATACTTGACTATTTCTATGTCTCATTTTAAACCTTAAATAAAATTTATTAGTGTCCCATGGATGTACAACTTTGACTTAAAAACATCCATAAAAAAATAATAAATAAAAAAACAAAAAAAAATCCATAAAGTTCATACTTAATACTTAAAAACATTTCGCAATGGCTGTCTGCTTCCGTTAATCAATATCTTATATATCCTCAGTGGTGAGATCAATATTCACACATAGTCTTCTCACATTTTTGTAGCATTGTCAGTATTACATAGTTATATCAATTATTTGTAAAAAATAAATAAAACCCTAAATGAAAGCAGAATTACTTTGGGGTACCTGGCTGGCTCGGTTGGTGGAGCATGAGACTCTTGATCTCGGAGTTGTGCGTCTGAGAGTTGGGTATAGAGATTACTCAAAAATAAAATCTTAAAAAAAAAAAAAGAAAAGGCAGAATTACCCTATTGCATTTTCCCATAGTATTATTTTCCTGGTCTTGAGTGAACAACTCCTTTATTCTTTCTTTAGAATACTATTTTCTTTAATTTCGAATAAGGCTTACTCAAGTTTTTTCCCTTTTTAGGCATGTTAGTCTTTTTTTATTATTATTATTTTATTTATTCATGAGAGACAGAGAGGAGAGAAAGGCAGAGGCAGAGGGAGAAGTAGGCTCCCCGCTGAGCAGGGAGCCCGACATGGGACCCAATTCCAGAACCCCAGGATCACGACCTGAGCCAAGGGCAGACATCCAATCAACTGAGCCACCCAGGCACCCTAGGTATGTTACTCTTGATAATAAATGTGTACCTAAAGATAAGGTCATAAGTCATAAAGTTTAATGGAAATTCAAGATGATATATATTTTTAAATTAATTTTCCAGAAATTATTTCTTGTTAAAAATGTTAATGCTCATGGTAGGAAAATCAGAAAATATAAACTAACAAAAAGAATACAGAAATTGTGACTAATTCCTACAGAGTCAGAAATAACCAGTCTTCACTCACTGGAATACATCTTTCTAGATCTTTCTCTATGAGACCCACTCTGCGAAATTTAATCAAAAAGGGAATTTATTAAAAGAATATTGAGTCCCAAAGTTTTGTGAATGACTGCATTTGTCTTTAAATACAAATCTCTGGGTGATGACCTTTAATCCTCTGGGTTTGTCGTGATTTCATCTCAGTAATCTATTTGCAGGACTGATTACATAGTAGTTGTGCTGTAAATGAGTCTTCGTCATGTCCTCTGTGAGGCCAGACACTTCAGGGTGACGAAGTACATGACAGAAGCATGAACCCCATGGTGTCAGCCCATTCCTGTAAAATTGTTACTTAGTGAGAACCAATGTGGGTGGAATACCATGGCGGTGAATAAGCATTCAGTAAATCTATGAGGTGAGGGGAAGTCCAAGTTGCTGAAACCCACGTATAGTCTGTATTTCTGCTTCCACACGCTCTTTGTTTTGAGATCAGTAGGCATCGTTGGAGTGCCTAGGGAAAGACAGGGGCTGACATGCAAAGGCTAGGTTAGCCTTTTCACATGGTTATTGAGCGCCCCCTCTACAGTAGAGACATTCAGTGGGTATTCATGAAGAACCAAATATCCTCATACTCTAGAGGACCTGGTCTGAGAGATCCCCTGAATGCCCCTTTCCCAAACATCTTCATCACCATCAGCCTGGCATTCATGATCCTTCCCAGTCTGGCTACTGAGCTAAATCCTCAGCTCCTAACCAGTACAGGCGACATACGCACCTCAGGCCATGTCTCTTTTCAGACAAAGTGGTCAATAGGATGAAATGCTGAAGATTCTGCCTACTGGAGAATTCTCCTCAGTTGTTCTTCAGGGCCAGCCTTGAGTTGGCTAGTGTTCTGTGGTGTCCAGTTGTGGCTGCTGCGATCATCTCGTGCAGGTTGTCTGTTCAGTCCCCTGGACTTAGCAAGCACCCCGAGGTCAAATGTGTAGAGTGAGGAAGAGCGGCAGTGGGGGAAGACCAAGCACACCACGCAATCTGTTGTGTCTTCAATTTCTGCTCAAGCCCAAGCCCATACAGAAAGCTTCCACTTGATCACGAGAAGCCATATAATTTGGTAATTAAACATGTGGATGTAGGGGCCAGGGGGTCTGGGTTGAAACCAAGCTCTGCTACTTACGAGCTATATGACTAGGGGGTGAATCAATTATCCTCTCTCTCTATCAGTTTTCTCAGCTGAAGTAGGGATAATAGCAAAATAACAGAGCTGCCTCCCAGAATTGTGGTGAAGATGAAAGGAAATGTTACAAGTCAACTGCAAGGAACAGAGCCTGGCACGTTGTGCAGACACACTGAATGTTAGCTGACTTCATGGCTCGGTGGATCAGATGACCCTGCCTTTACAATGGGCACCAGCCGCTTGGTTGCCTAATGGGTCATGATCAGGCTGCCGGATTTACTGGTGCCAAGCAACAAACCAAGATTGGGCTCTCCAAGGGAGAATAGTTATACGGCACAGCCTTTATGGCTGGGCTGCAAAACGCTGGGGGTCTGTGCTCTGCCTCGTCTTCCTGGACGTGCCAAAGCCCCGTGCGGGAGCCCTATCTGCCATAGGTGTTCAAGTCCACTGGATTCCTTGGATCAGAGGGCAGAACTTCCTGGACCGGCTACAACGCTTCTCTTGCTTCAAGCTGCACTCAAAGCTGTCCACCTCTCAGCTGACCGAAGAAATGAGCTGAAACAGCACATCTAAATTTGGCCTTCAATCTCCAAAGAGAAGTGCAAGTAGCACACCATTATACATTCTTTCCAATGCCCAGATATGAGATGTAAGGAACTCCAAGGGCATAGATTCTAATAAAATGTTGTTAATAACTAAATTGTTACAAGTTATTGAGTTTTTATTATCTTTGTTGTTAATGTGATTTATTTAACTGTAAGTATATTTAAGTTTTAATAATGACTGTGTTTACCAACCAGCTCACGAAATTCCTGAAAATGTCTCAACTGACTTTTGTGATCTGGTACAAACTGTCTCTAGCATATTACTGATGGCGAGATTCAAGGCTAGGAAAAGTGTTAGGGGTGGAGGATGAAGAGAATTGGCTACCCCAACCTCCTGCCAGATTATTTCCATTACGGTCATTACAGAGTCTTCGTGCAGGGTGAGAAAAGCCTCACACACACGGGATAGGGAGGATTTGTCTGATGAGGAAGGCTGGAGCAGATGGCAAAATAAGATTAGAAGTTTAAGAGATTTCCTAGGAGAGGGAGCAGGAGAACATAGGGGGAGCCTTTAGCCTATGATTCATGTGTGATGCCTCTGGAAGGAGAGAGGGAAGGAAGAAGGATCAGGGGAGGAAGAATCTTGAGCTGCAGCACAATTCAAATAAAGATTTGGCCAGGCCAATGGGGAGTCTTCGAGGCAAAGTTGCCAAAAGGTAGATTCTCACATCTTGCCGGAACGGGCCTGCCTTGGTACTTTGCGTGCTCTGTCATTGGTTGGGAGCAGCCTGGGAGCATGGCCTCAGTGCAAGGGGGGGCAGCCACTGAGCGTCAGTCAGTCCCACTCCGGGCAGCAGGAGATCTGAATAGTGTATTTCCATAGGTGCGAGAGCTCAGGGAACTAGAAGCCATCTGAATCTTTCCATGTGTTCACATTTCAGCATTTAGGGTCACACTCGTTCCCAAGGAATGCTCTATCTCCACAAAAGAGATCTGGCAAAGCTGTGAATTCAAATGGTATTTTAAGTTAGCCAATTAAAAGGGTCAATTCCCCCCTCCCCCTTTCTCTCTCAGTTCAACGACTGCAAGACATCAAATTCCTTTAGAAAGTCCTTTGGAGATTCCCTGTTTTGAGGGGGTCCGTGTCTGTTTTTAAAATGTCCACAAAGTATTTGATGCTCCTCTCTTCAAAATGTGGTGTGCAACTCCTTTCCCCCAGAGCATGGACAGTATCTAGACTTGATTTTTAGCAGTAGAATGTGGAAGAAGTAATGATGTGTGATTTCTGAGACTAAATCATGAAAGACATTGCGGCTTCCTCCTTGTTCTCACTTGGATCATTTGCTCTGGGAGAGACTTGCTGTTATGTTGTGAGGACACCCATCGTGCCTATGGAAAGGCACACATGGAAAGGAACGGAGGTCTTCTGCAAACAGTCATGTGAATGAGCCATCTTGGAAGTGGTCCTGCGAGCCCCACGAAGACGTCAGATGACACTGGAAGCCTGATCAACATCCTGACATGAGAGACTGAACAACGGCTACCCAACCAAGTTGCTTTGGAATTCCCGACTCTAATGATTTTTGTTTTAAGCCATTAAATTTAGGGATTATTTGTTATGCAGCAATAGATGAACAATATAGATTTTAATGCCTGGAAGTGGGCTGCAGCTATGACCAGAACTAGAAATGTTGAAGGGAGCAGGAGGACTGGGTAGTGGGTTGAAGCTAGAAGAACTCTGAAGACAGCGTTAGCAAAAGCTTGGAGAGCTTTGAAGAAACTGGTAGCAGACGCCTCATGTACTTGGAGGAGCCGGCGAGTAAAGGCTTGCAGGAAAATGAAGTAAACACTTTGGAAATTGGGAGAAATGGTCTTCTTGTTACGTAATAGCAGAAGTGTAGCCACACTATTGCCTGAAGTAATGTGAGAAGCAGAGGGGGTACCAAGTGACCTGAGTGATTAACTAAGGAGATTTTTATAGAGAGTGTTGACGCTATGAAGATACTACTTCTTGCTACTTATAGTAAAATGCAAGAGGACAGAAATACGCTGAAATAAGGACAGTTAAACAAAAAGGGAACAGGACTTTATGGCTTTGAAAATTCCTAGCCTCTTAGATGACAAGTGATGTTCAAATTAAGAAATAAATTTTAGCAAAGATTGAATCCAAAAGGACACGGAAAAGGACACTTCCAGGAAAACATGGTCTAAAGGTGAATCCAAAGATGTAATTGTTAAATCCATTGTTAAGACCTCAGAAAGATCTGAGGTGATGTTCCTGAGTACCATTCAGTCAGTCAAAAGTCCTACTAAAATTTTTAAGTTGCCTCACAGATTCTCTTGCTCAAACAACAGGGCTTCTAAGAAACTGAAGGATGTTGATTTTCAGGAGAATCTCAAGGAAGAGAAGGGTTTATCTTGAAGAGGTATGTAGGTTTGTGGTGTGGACCCAATAAGATTCACAGGGGACCTGCAAAAATTTTTTCAAGAATTATATCGGCCATGTATTGCATGGAGCACTGGGTGTGATACATAAACAATGAATCTTGTAACACTGAAAAAATAAAATGAAAGTATTTGGGGGGAAAAAAAAGAATTATATTGGCATAAACACTACCAGCTTAGAAAATGAAAAGAATTGGCTACTCCAACCTCCTGCCAGATTATTTCCGCTACGGTCATTACAGAGTCTTCGTGCAGGGTGAGAAAAGCCTCACACACATGGGATAGGGAGGATTTGTCTGACAAGGAGGGCTGCATGAGTTTATGTCTGCCAAGGCGCAGATGGCAAAATGGGTGTAGAAGTTCGAGAGATTTCCTGGAAGAAGGAGCAGGAGAACATAGGGGGAGCCTTTAGCCTATGATTCATGTGTGATGCCTGTGGAAGGAGAGAGGGAAGGAAGGAGAATCGGGGAGGAAGAATCTTGAGCTGCAGCACAATTCAAATAAAGGTTTGGCCAGGCCAAACTGCTTAAGATTCTCTCTCTGCCCTCCATCCCTTAACCCCCTCACATGCACTCTCTTTCTCTCAAAAAATAAAAAAATAATAATAATAATAAACAAAGCTTCCAGGTCTCAGTTAACCTTACTCCTTAGTCTCCTTGCTACTTAAAGTGAGGTCCACAGACCAGCAGGTCAGTATCAACTGCAGCTTAGTAGAAAAGCAGAGCCCCAGGCCCCAACCCAGGTCCACTGAATAGGAAACTGCATTTAGCAGATTTAAGTTTGAGAAGCGCTAGTTCAGAGCTATTATCCTCGCATGTCTGTGTAAGGCCTTTCTCTCGTTATGTATTCATTCCCCTTTTCTTCCAATGCCCATTCCTATTCTTTTGCCCACCAAAGTCACTCTCTTTAATCTGTTTAAATATTTGACCTTACATATGCACGTGTTTTTGAAACTCTGTAGTGTTGAGTGTGTATTTTCAACTTATATAAATGTCATTGTACTAGAAATCTTACTGTTTCTTACCTTTCGTCATCCTCCTGTGTTTAAGATCTAATTATGTTGCAGTGTGTGATCTAGTTCATTGGTCTAACTACTGCCTCATATTTCATAGGCATCCACCATGTTTTACTTAGCTATTTCCCCATGATGGGCAGCTAGGTGGCCTTGAACTTACTGTTGCCCCAAATAACACTGTGTGTCCCTTATGGTCTTATGCAAAATTTTCCCTGGGCCAAACGTGTTCAGGAGTGGGATTACTGAGTCATGGGCTGTATGCATACTTAAATTTCATCCAGATTGTTCTCTAGATTGCTTCTCCCTGTTTATTCTCACCGGCACGATCACATCTTCTTTCTAATATTTGGATGTAAAATGGTATAATATCATTGTTTTAATTTGCATTCATCTGTTTACCAGTGAATTTGAGTATTTCTGCACCTTTTTGCTAGCTAGCCATTCATTTATTCAACTAAAAACAACTGTGAGTGCCTTTTATGTTCCAGGCACCGTTCTAGGCCCCAGGGAAAAGCATCCCCTATTCATTTTACATTGCAGCTTATACTTTTGTTTTCAATTTTTGGCAATTTGTCGGAGTTCATTATAGATCCACATACTAATCCCTTATCAGTTTTAATAACACAAAAATCTCCCCATCTGGATCTGTCTGCTAACTTAATCTATGACATTCTTCAATGATTAGCCTTATTTCGACAACGTCAAGAAGTATTTTGGCCTCCTATATTATGCAATATCACAGTGATAGTCTCCTGGATTTCGTTCCATTAGCTGTTAGTAGTTTTTGTAGTTTTGCGGTAGTTTTGTGGTAGTTTTACTGTTTATGGGTAGAGCTTTATTCCATCTGGAGTCCACCCTTGTATGTGTACAAAGGAGTAATCTAACTTTCTTTCAGTACAGTGAGCTAGATTTCCCAACACAGATTTCCCTTTTCGCTAAAGGCTTCATCATTTCGCATAAGAAGAGATTGCAGCATCGAGTCTATTCTAGAACTAAGATGAGTCAGAGGTTTGCAAACATTGGCAGTTAGAAAATGTCCCTGTGAAATCTGAACCTGGGTGGCTCCAAGGTGACTGCTCTGCAGAAAGGTCTGGCTTGTGGCTCGTGTTCTGGGGAGGAGCAGGAGCCAGAGGCTTGAGAGTCACGGACAGGTGCTGGTAGTGGTGGGTACATTTCCCCCAGGAGGTGAGGGCTTGCAGAAAGAGCAATTACAAATTAGAAACAAGCCTGAAATTCATCGTAAATGTTGGAATACGTTCTCTGGTGTCACCCATCCACATTCGCACACTCACCTCTCAGATTTATGCTTTGAAACTTGGACATGGTTTAGTAGCCGGCTGTGAGGGATTCAGTGGAGCTAGAGTTTCAGAGCCTGGGTCCTGGGAGGTCAGAATACTGGGTTCAAATCCTAGCTCAGTCACTCATCAGCTTTGTGACCTTGGGTCGCTTAATTCTCTCGGGCACTACAGGAGATCGTCCTTATAAAGCACTTAGTCTAGTGCCAGTATACACGAGGTATTCAATGAAAAGAAAAGACAATGAAAAGGCCTATTAGATAATAGACTTTGCATTCCAGAATGCAAAGAATAAACAAACTCTGGCCCTCAAGGAATGTATGATCTAGTATGGGGATGAGATAAACTACAAAAATGATTATACCAACACAGAAAACCTCCTATTTTGTTCTAAGACAGTTACAATATATAGTTCTTTTCTTTGAAGTCGGCCAACACGTCAGTTTGAGGGTTGGGGGCTGGGGAGTGGGATTGTGGACTGGAGTAAGATTTCATGGAAGTAAGTGGCTTCTAGGAAATCTCTAGATCAATAGGTGAAGGTCCCAGTGGGAGAGTCCCAGTTGGGCTGGAGTGCAGATCATTGGGAGAATGGCCTGGGATGGTCCTTGGGGTTATGTCATGGAGACCCTGAAGGCTACTGTGGGGCTGAAGTTAATCTGGTAGATCTAGGAGATGCCCTTCGGGGAGCTGCCCTGTAGGAGGATTAAACCTGGAGTAGCTGCAGCGTGGATCACAGCCAGAGGGCAGGGAGGTGCAGACAGGAACCAGGAAGCAGTTGTCTGGTCATCTGGACAGTTAGGTGGGGTCTCAGTGTGGGTGAGGGCCCCGGGATGTCGGGGAAGGGAGCAAAGCAGAGGCCCGGGACTGAAGAATCAACATGATCCAGGAGGGACAGGTCTCCCGATAGGTGATCTCTTCTCCCAGTGGCGATTTCCTCTGCTTTTCCTTCAAACCTCAGCTGGACCTCCTTTCTCTCACTCAGCTGACGACGTCACTTCCTGCCTCCTTTGTGCCTCAAAATGTCTCTTATGTCCATTCTTTCCTCTTTGCATGCCTGTTTCCTCTCCTTCATTCATTGCGGGCCAACCCCTCCCCTGGTGTTCTGGAGCCACTGCTTCCTCTCCTCTTATGGAATTCCCATGAAGCATTTCCTCTTCTCACATCTTCAGGTGGGGTCTTAACCTTAAAACCAACACTGCCAGTTACTTTACCAGCAAAACGGGTTTCTTCCAGAATAGCAGAGAATTGCAATGTGAAACAACCAAGAGCTAGCAAAACCAGAGGCTAGTCCGAAGAACAAAGAAGAGGAGCACACTTTTATAGAGGAAAAGGGGGAAGTTGGGAGGTCTATTAATAACAAAAAGTCCATTGGAGGAAACTGGGAAGTGGAAATATAATGGCTTTTCCTTGGTTGAGTTGTGGTAGTCTCTCATTGGCTGGACTATTGCTGCGAAGGAGAAACATTTCTTCCTCCTGCTGGGCTAATGCAGTAGGAGCTCAAGTAGAATCACTGCTGGGTCCTTCTCTTGCTATTAGGTCCACAATTGACCACAGCTGGTAGGCTGAGAGAGCTTTCCCTTCTCTCCTCCAGACTCCATTTTAAAGGAGGTTTCCTTTTATTAATTCTCAGTCTTCACTGGCTCTTTCCTCCTTATAAACATGCCCAGGTAGGTCTTTCTTGGTCTGAAAGAACTTCCTTGGGACCTTGTTCTAGTCTTAAGGGACACTTCTATTTCTCTCCTACTCTTCGCCTCCAGATTTCTTGAGAGGAGGCTAAGTCACTGTTGGACCTCATAGCCTTCCCCACATTTATACCTCAGCCTTCCAAAATTGAATGCTTACTCTCACAAATACAGAAGTCACCAATGACCTCGTACAGGTCAAATCCAACCATTCTTTTTTAGTCCTTTATCCTCTTAAATTCTCTTAGCCACACCCCTATTCTCCCCTCCCCACCACCTTCTTGCACTGATTTTGGAAATAAGTCTCCCTATTCTCTCTCTTCCCTAACTCTTCCTTCTCATCCTCTTTAATCCCCTGGCCTTGCAAACAAAGACGCTTTTAATATATATATATATATTTGTCCATTGTTGACTCCCTAATATGCATATTGGATATTGTAAAATTTTGTGTATATACATATGTATATATATATCATATATATTTAAGTTAAAAATATCATCCATATCTATTTATACTGTCTAATAGAATAGTAATAAATTAGAAAATGGGCACTTTTGACCCCTACAATATAAATTATGACCCCTAAAATATAATACAAGGACATAATACCAACATAAGTAGCCATAGGGAGGGAGCTTTCCAATCTTTCTTCTTGAAATGATGCCAAGGGCTGAAGCGTGCTGATTTTGATTTCCCTTTGGAACATTAATCTCTACCACAGATTTTACTGCCACTCTCTGTGAGGAATTTCCAGTCTCTCTCATTAAACAACATGCCCCCCCATTCCCGCTTCCTGCTAGTGCCTCAAATTTAACACAACCCGCCAGAATGCATGATCTTCCTCCCATTTCTACTGAATCTGCCTTCCTTTTTTGTTTCTGTCTTCCTAGGCTCAAAGGACTTCTATAGAAAGGCAACACTATTTGTGTTAGTGATAAACATGGTACAGTTAGTGCTGTAAGCATGTTTTTAGATTATGTAGCCACAGAATTCCAAGAAATACGGTAATGAGTGGAGTATTCTTTTTTTTCTTTTTAAAGCAGCAACACAAATCAATGAGTCAACATTTAAGTTTGGAAAAGCCAAAAGGAAGGCCAAATAAATAATGTTCCTTTAAAATGTTGCATGAGTAATCTGATGCAATATAAAAAGAATTCTGATGGGTGAAAGAACTGCATCATTTATTGGTTATATTTTTAATAAATAGCAATTGATGACCACAATAAATCTTTACTAAGAACCTTCTAGTTATTAGAAATGGATAGTGGGGCTTGCTTTCTATGATTTTACAGATCCTCTGGGATTTCATTTGTGAGCACACTGATAAAGAAACTTTGACCAATGAGGAGCTCACAAAGTTATCAGTGAGGAAATACAATGTCCAAGAATTTTCATACTATTTATAAAATCATTCTATTGGCTTTAGAGTTTGTAAAATTCAAGGACAGCCTATGTCCTTGTCCTATGACATCAAGTTTTACTTTGACAAAAGGAGATAGAATAATTCTAAAATTTTCTACAAAATTCTGACTATTAAAAAATTAGATCTATAGTAGTCTTATGACTCAAGAATGAATTATTAAGACAGAGTCCATGAGGTTATTTTTTATATAAGTGACATTCACTTTCTTAAAAATATACCTTCGATACCACTTTTTATTATTTTCAACTTACCTCAAGATTTTTTTTTATCTTAAAGCTGCCTGAATTTAGATGAATGGGTGGTTGTTAGTGGTTTTAAATTTTAGAGGTCTTTAAAAGTTCATCATTGCCTTCCTA
Source organism: Potos flavus (assembly GCA_028534135.1). Taxonomy (NCBI): domain Eukaryota; kingdom Metazoa; phylum Chordata; class Mammalia; order Carnivora; family Procyonidae; genus Potos; species Potos flavus. The sequence continues at coordinate 123,437,263 of CM052899.1, read as the reverse complement.
ATTAGTTTAAGACATGAAACATACTTGACCAAAAAAAAAAGCGGCATCTACATTGTGCTAAAAAATGCAAATAGAACCTATATGAAGAAGATGGCATTAAGCTCTAATCTGGGACTAGGTGGAGGTTTTAATCCATTCACTCAACCTGTACTTTTTGAGGGACCACTCTGGGAATGTTCTAGGTGCCAGGAATTCAGCAAAAAACAAAGGACAATAAACCCTGCTTTCATGTAGTTTACCTGAAGATAAGGAAAGAAAAAAAAAAAAAAAAAGAAGAAGAAGTGATGCCCTAGGGCGCCTGGGTGGCTGAGGCGGTTAAGCATCTGCGTTTGGCTCAGGTCATGATCTCAGGGTGCTGGGATTGAGTCCCACATCGGGCCTGCTCTGTGGGAAGCCTGCTTCTCCCTCTCCCTCTGCCCCTCCCCAAGTTTGTGCTCTCTTTCACTCACTCTCTCTTTCAAATAAATAATTAATATCTTAAAAAAAAAAGTGAGGCCCTAAATGCTAAGGAGAAAAATAAAGCAAAGTAGGGTAAAGGGAGGAGGGGGTTGCAATGGAAACTGGGATTCTCAGGGGATGGCTCCCAGGGCAGAGGAGCCTTGTGCAAACACCTGTAGAGGGTGAGGGAGAAAGGACAGCTATCCGGATGGATGTCTGCAGACTTGTCCACTCATCTTTTGGGGCCCAAGACAAGCCCCCCAATTCCCCTGCTTACTGACATTGCCACCTACCGATCTGGAGGGGTTTGCCTCGTCTCCAGTCTCTCCCTGCGCTCCCCACACTAGCGTGGGCTTCAGATCCCCCCTGAGAAGTATTTGGAGTATTTTGAAGAAAGAGTAGCGGTTTGCCACTTCCTGCCTACTGTGAGACTCCAAGTTGTTGGTGTTCCAGCCTTGGGGAAGGATGTGGCTGCCACTTCCTCCGAGATGAGGTAGGCGGGGCGAGCAGCGGATCTGCGGAGAAGACTAGGAGTCAGAGCCCAGCGAGCTGGGTTTGAGCTGTCCGCTAGCGTCCGGGAGGAGAGGCCAAGTCGCGACCCCCACCGACACCCCCCCTCACCCCCAGGACTGTAGATGTTGTGACCGTGGGGAGGCTCGCACCAGCCCTCCAGGAACTCGGTCAGGGGCTGTGTGCCTGAACATGGGGCACATCCGAACGGCTCGTTTCACCAGAGCGAGCCATTTTACTCGTTATTCCCAGGCGGTGTGTGCCAGCTGCGGCCTTAGCAGCGAGGGGTAGAAACGCGCCTCAAGCCAGAGGCTCCGGAGGCAGATACAAACGTGGGAACTATCAGCTCGAAGCCGGTATGTAAAGCCATCAGATCAACAGAGGAGCGAATAGAGAAGACAATGTGTCTAATTCTTAGCTCCCGTGGTGGGTGGTTTGTGAGGATCCAATGAAACCCACACATTACCTGGCACACAGCGCTGAACAAAGAGGGTTGCTATTTTTTATTACTCGACCATCTGTAGGAGCTTGTCCCTGGGCACCATCCAGTCCAGACGGCCCCGTTTTGCAACAACCAGACACCCCAACAAGAAGTCAAGGAAGAAGCAACGGCTGGACGTGGTTAAGATGACTGGCACTGATAGATGGACGGGTCTCAGTCCAGTCCTTTCATTTTACCAGCGAGTGGCGGAGGCTGGGGGAAGCCAGGCGCAGCTAACTGGAGGCCGAAAGGGCTTCCACCCCCCCCCCCCCGACCTGGCCTGCTCCCCCTCCAGCCCGAGCCCGACCCCGCGCGTCCCCGACGCACGCGGGCCTCTCCCGCGTCTAAGTTCCTGGAAGCCCGCGTCTCCGACTGGCCCCGCCGCGGCTAAAGGCTACCGGGCGGAGACGCCGAGGTGCCCGGCGCGGGCCTGACCCGCGGCTGGGGCGAGAAGGAAGGGCGCTGGGGCAGGGCCGGGCTGGCGCGCGGCAGCGGGGCGCACCTGGGCTCCGTCCGCGCGCGGGCCGCACGTGCCACGGAGCACCCACGCACCCCCCAGCCCCGGGCGGGGTCGGGAATGAATGTGCTGGAAGAGGAGGGCGCTCGAGTCTCCGCCCGGCCGGAGCCTGGGGCTGCAGCCCTGGGGCGGGAAGCGGGGCGGGGCTGGGAAAGTTGAGTATTAGTCGCGGAGGGCTGGGCTCCGCGCAGGAGCTCCGGCCGCCGGGACCGTAGAAGGCTGGGGCGGGCGGGGTAGGTGTGGCTCTGCCTGCGTGACCCGAGCCCCGGTCCCGGTCGCCGTCGTCTCCCGCAGCTGCAGCCTCTCAGTCATGGGCACCGTCTGGTCCGCCCTGCTGGTCGGAGGGGGCTTGGCCGGAGCGATTTTCGTGTGGCTGCTGCGGGACACGGGGGAGGACAGCGACGCGGAGCAGAAGGACGCCCCTCTTGGGGAGGCTGCGGCTCCGGGAGGCGATCAGGGTGGCGCCGGGGGACTAAGCCCTGGACCTTCCAGGCGGGAGCTGGTCACCAAACCAGGTATTCTTCTTCCCATGTCTCGAGGGCCAGATCTGCCAGGGGGCTTTGAAGTTCACGGAGGGAGGAAAAGAAACCCACCTGGAGTTTTTCTCGCGGCCCTTTCCCGCGGACTAGCCTCCCTTGCCCCGGGCACGACCCTCCCCACGCCTCGCATTTTCCCCGGCTGGTGCGCACGCGCCCAGCAGGTTTCTCGCCCTTCACGGAGGCCCCGGAGGTTCCCTGCCCCATGGTCCGAGGGCAGCGCCCGGCAGAGTCTCTGCGCCCGGCCGCCGCCCGGGAGGACCTGTCAGGCCCCTTTGGGGGGGGGGGGATGGGCTCCTGTGCTTGGCGCCGCTTGGCGCAGTGCGGACGGCTGCAGCGGCGGCGCCCCTTCCGGGCCTTACAGAGGGAGTGCTTAGGTTCAGGGGGGATCGTACAACCCTCTTCAGTCTCCGACCAGGCAGGGACACTTTCTCAGTCCCAATCCCATAGCCTCACGTCCTCCGATCCCTCACCCTTTGGAAGAGCTGGGTTTGGGAACACCCAGGCTGTGAGCACCTCCCGCTATCTGGACGCTTCTGTCGGGAGGGCAAAGTTCAAATTGGACTCTGGCCACGAAGGCCTCAGCTGAAGCCTTAGGGCTGTACGCTGGCCGCCCATTTCAGAGCTATGGGCGCCGACAGCGTAGGGTTGTCTGATACCCCGGGAAGGGACCTATTAGGGGACCCAACTTTGATGAGTAGAACTGACATCCAGGCTTATGTGTGTACATGTTAGCGACTGTGTACTAGCCAAAGTGAGAGCACTGGCAGAAAACCTTAGCTTCCAGTGCCCTCCCTTCGCCAGCTGCCCATGCCTGGACTCCAGCCGACGGTGAAAATGACATCGGGAACTTTATTTTTAGTGGAGGCTGTGTTCACGGGTAGCTATTTGAAAATCTGCCTCTGTGCTTTTCCTGTGATTGGTTTGGGATGAGCAGAGAGCTCATTTATCTTCTTCTGAAAGCCAGGCTCATGTTTTAGGTTGGAAGATTGGGGATTCCCGGCAATATTTATGTCTCACAACTCCACCATTAAAAAGAGATAAAATTAAACGAGGCCAACCCCTAACCCCGAGAGAAAACCCCCACCTGTGCTGATTGTATGACTTCGGAGATTTCCATCTGTAGGCAGCTATTGGGACTGTCAGTTTGGTGGCCAAGAAAGAAACTGAGCTTTTAGGGAGCTCGGACTGTGCACTATAAGAACGTTTTTTTTTTTTTTTTTAAAGGTGTACAATGGGAGGGGATGTAAAAAGCCTACCTTTTGTTGAAGAGGTTCCTGCTGCATATGGGGTTGGCAAGGAGAAACCAACCCTCTCCCCCCACCATCACCCCCAACTCTTGCCCAGTGATTCACTGCTGTCCTTTGTATCCCCACCCCCCATTGACAGCAGCTGGGGATCTGCCCACATCTGTGAGAGCTGATGCCCAGTCTGCATGCAGTTCCTAACAGTACAAGTGTACTCTTAGGGTCTGTGGGGTAATGTGGATCTTTGCCCCGCAGGCGGAACAGCATTTTTTGATGCTAGAAGCTGAACAACATGGTTGCATGCCAGCATGGCATGGACGCTGGAGATCGAGGACCAGGACTGGATTACAAGCCTGCCTCTGCAACTTGCCACTTCATTTACACTCTTGCGTAGGCACCCTGACGTGCCTTTTATTGCCGGATATATATGCATATTGTTAGAGGAGACGGTTGGTTCAGTTAGTGTCTGGACTCTATAATTAAGTACTTGCTTTGCGTGGAGATGGATTTTGTGAGCTGCAGATAGATTAGTGGTAAAGTCTTCAATAACTAAACCCATTTTCTCTGCCTTTTTTCTCACAAGAACTGCCTAATACTATTACATTTTCCCTTTTGTTTTTTAGAGCATCTTCAAGAAAGCAATGGATGTTTGGTTTCAGAGACCAAAGGCCATGGTAACTTGCAGGAAGCAGCATGGAGACTGCAGAGTCCTTCTGGAAAAGACGGTGATTGTGACAGTTCAAGAGAGCATGTTCCTTCTGGACGGTTTCCAGACCCAGAATCTCTAGCTACATCTGACACTGGTAACTCTCGGGGTTACTCTGAAGTTTCAAGAAATGAAAGCCCTGAATCTCCTATAGGAGGATGGGGATTCCAGAAAGGAAAAGAGACACTTGCTAAAGTAGCTTCCTGTTTTGCAGAAAAGTTGTATTCTAGCAACCTGGTCATTGACAGAGCCAAAGAAGTGAGCCTTGCACAGTTGAGCAATCAGGACCGCGCTGACAATGAGGACTGGGAAATGGTGTCCAGGCACTCATCTTGGGGAGATGTTGGTTTGGGTGGCAGTCTTGAGGCTCCAGTGTTAAGCCCAAACCAGGGAATGGACTGTGGCAGAAGCACTATTATGGAACCAAGAGGTCAGGAAGTGGATGTGAGACGAAAAAAGGTAGTAGCGGTGTCTTCAGGGTCTCAGCGAGTCAGTATCCAGTTCCAGGTCCATTATGTCCCAAGCACTGGTACGCAACTCGTCGCAATAACTGGAGACCACGAGAGTCTTGGGAGGTGGAAGACCTACATCGTACTCCAGCGTAGCAAGGATGGGTTCTGGTTTCGTTCCGTGCCCCTGCCCGCAGATACAGTGGTGGAATGGAAGTTTGTAGTGGTAGACAACGGGGAGATTACCCGCTGGGAAGAATGCAGCAATAGGTTCCTTGACACTGGCCGTGAGGATAAAGTGGTTCAGAAGTGGTGGGGGATTCACTGATTCCGTTTTTCAAAGTACTGGAGAGGCTGTTGCAGAATCTGGCAAAGGCTAAGTCTGTGGAGCACACTGAATAATTTTCAATAAAGGAAGTAGAACTCCAAATTTAGCCATCAGAGTTGTTTCAAATTTGCCAGTGGCTTTTGTCTAATGTGCAGAAATATATATATGTAGGTAATGCTTTGAGTGAGCATGGCCTTTTTTTTCCTGTGGCATTGATGGGTGGATTTTTGCTGATCCATCGTTACTTCAGGGTTTTGTCCTCCCGGGGCGTGACTTGGCCAAGCCTCCGTTGTGGACAGGCCAGGTCACACGCAAAGCCACCTGGCTGCGCAGGGCTCAAGCTTGAGCCTTTGGCTGATCCTTAAGCCCAGGGAGTGAAGCAAGCATCATTTGTAAAGAGCTGCTTTCCTATTGGTACAACTGGAGAAACTCTCTCCTTACTATATGCACACTTTATATTTAAAAACAATTGCCGTATGCCGTATGCTGTATGCAACTGTGATCAGAAATATCTGGTCGCAAGATGTGATTAGCTAGCAAGGATGTGAAGACTTTTTTTTTTTTTTTTTGCTTGATTTTACCTGCTAGCTATGGTTTGAAGGTAGCAAGTAAATCTTTGTCTTAATGATGGCAAACTGGTGTAGAAACAAGGGCCTAGTCAGAGTGGGTCATTGGGAGGAGCCTGCGAGGAGAGGGAACAGGAATGGGATTAAGGTGTAGGCTGAGAGAGGTGTCCTGGGTGATGCTCCGAGAGGCCTGGGAGGTCCAGGTACAGCCTGACTACGGCGGGGAGCACAGCTGTCATTTACCTCTAGGGCCTTTGCAGGACCATCTTTCCCCTTGCCCCTCCTCTCTCACTGGTCTGGACTGATAGGACTGGTCCACAGCAGTCATTTCTCCTGCCCTCTCCTTTCAGACCAGTAGCTATCTTGGGTAACAAAATTATAACAGGACAGTGATATAGAAGTACATCTTTGTTCTGAGAAGAAATGACATTTAAACTTTATTATAACTGAATAAAATCTGAGTTTTAATATCTTTATTAAATGTCTGAATTACTTGTCTACATCTTAGTACAATAGCTTAGATGTAAAATAAAATACCAATATTTTCCTCCACTAATAACGCACACGTAGAAAAAAGCAAACATCAAGAGGTAAGAGGGGTTCATTTTTCTCTTCTCTTTGGAGAAAACACTTTAGAATTTGTTTTAAAAAACATTACCTTTGTTTGGAAGGACATTATGCATACCCGTACTTGAATTTTTATATGTTAAAACAACTTGTAATAAGTATAACATCTTTTGGCAAGACACAGTGTTTAATCCTGGTTACAGGTGGTCTTTGCTGAAAAGAGCATAAACCCAATGGAAAATAGTATTAGGAAGTGCTTAAAAGAACACGACGGTTTTTGGCTCATAGCACTTGCATGTTAAATTCACATACACTTTTTATATTCTTCAGAATGAATTTCATATTCTACCAGTAAGATCGTCATAGGGCATTTACCATTACTTCGCCGAATGCCCAACATTTCTATTAGGTAAAATTAAAGGTAAAACAATTTACAATAAAAATATCTTTAGAGTTCCTTCACTAGCAATTTTCTTGTTATCTGATGAAATAAAAATCTTTCAGTAAAACCAATTGATGTAAGAGATACATATAATATTAAACTGCGTATTTTATTTTATTTTTTTTTAAAGATTTTATGTATTTATTTGACAGAGAGAGAGAGATCACAAGTAGGCAGAGAGGCAGGCAGAGAGAGAGGGGGAAGCAGGCTCCTTCCCAAGCACAGAGCCCGATTCGGGGCTCGATCCCAGGACCCCGAGACCACGACCTGAGCCAAAGTCAGAGGCTTTAACCCACTGAGCTACCCAGGCGCCCCTAAACTGTGTATTTTAAAAAATCGTTGTAAAACTGGGCATGCTTAGAGCATCAACACCGCCGTTTAGAGGAGAGACAGGAGGATTTAGTTTATTATCTGCACTGGTTAGGACTAATGCCGGCTGCTATCACAGACAGACACGGTACATGTTAAGAAGGCTGCACCAGAAGCCTGTTTCTTGCTCACTAAATAATCAGTGGTGAGTTTCTGGTAGAAGGGCGGCTCTCCTTGCAGACTGTCACCCAGGCTGCTTCTGTCCTGGGGCTCTGCCATCCCCTAGGACCTCCCTGTCCACCGTACCCAGCTCATGGAAGAGGACATAAAGTGAGGAAAGACACAAACGCTTACGAAAGCTTCTGGCCAGAGAGTGCCACGTATTGCTGTGACCAGTGAGAACTGATCGGGAGATGTGAGGGGAGGCGGGGCCGAGAGATTGCCCCGAGCAGGGCAGCCGTGCCTCCGGAGCATCTGTACCGTGCAGCGGGAGTGTGGACTTTTCTGGACAGCCATCCTTCCGCCACATTGTCCTGCTGTCTCTGGCACGAAGACCAGAAAGACTGATTAGAGGGTTGGAGCTTTCAGCCCTACCTGCCACTCTCAGAAGTGTGTGTGTGTGTGTGGGGGGGGGGGCGGGGTCCAGATCAAGCTCCGTAGGAGACTGGATGAGCTTCCAGGTGGACAAACACATCTAGGTCCTGGGAGGGTGACGTGCCCTGAGAGGGCGGGAAAGTGAACCAGACTGTCCTACTTCGCCCTGTGCATCTCTTACAGTTCGCTGTTCCTGAGCTGTTTCCTTGAAAATAAATTGGTAATATTAAGTAAAGCACTTTCCTGAGTTCTGTGATCTGTTCTAGCAAATTAGTGAAACTGAGGAGCGGTTGTGGGGAGCTCCCAACTTATAGCCGGTCAGTCGGAAGTACAGGTGGTCCAGGCCCCGCGACTGCATCCAAAGTGGGGGACAGTCCTGTGGGACTGAACCCTGAAACCCGGAGAATCTGATACTAACTCCAGGTAGCTAGCGTTAGAATTAGAATCCTAGGACAACTAGCTGGTGCCCTCAGAGAACTGGTTAGTGGTGTTAGAAAACACTCCACATAAAAAACCCCCGAATCCAAGAAAATCTAATCGAGGCAAACTTCTAACTAGAAGTTACCCACTGGCTGAAGAACACATTCCCCCCCCTTTCTTTCTTTGTAGTTAGTAATATGTAAGAGAGAAACCTTTTCCAAAAGTTTTGATTAGGGGCCCCGATGTTCTGTTATCTGATGGCATTCATTGATAAAGACGGAACAGTGAGTTCAGGGTCACAAAAGGAATCCGTGTTGGTACGCTGGAGTTTGTCCTTTTGTTCCGGCCATGATACCACATATTTTGCTTGCATGTGGAGCTTTTCTGGTTTTGTTTTGTTTTTTTTTAAGCTGAAAAGAATAAGTATTGCTTAAGCACTGATAAAGATAATAAAAAAAACACATAATTATTCCGGCACGCTGGTCTTAGCACCAATTAATACCTTATAAGGTATGCATTTCTTTCATATCTAGCTAGAATGGTGTAAAGTTTAGCTATGAGAGCATTCAAGAATACTTTATTTCAAAATGGAGTTTATAGGACAGGGTATCTTTTATTAAATTTTCACATAAAAAGAAAAAAGTACACAGGGCACTAATTATAAGCAACACCACAATTAATTGGGCCTCATCCCTCTGTAAAGAAGAGGCAAGCAATGTATCATTTTAGTAACATTTTTTCCTGGTCTTTGACTTTCTGTATCCTCTTTTCTTGATTTCTGATCATTGAAGACATTGCTGAAAATGTTGATAAAACAAAGTTAGATTAGCAACATCTACTCTGGCTTTAAATTCTATAATGTGCTTCTTAAAAGGTCAGCTTGCTACTATAGAATAGATACATTCTGAGCTCAGGAAGTTCTTAAACATTTCAAAGTAGCCTGTTTTTGAAAAGACTGATGTTAAAGAGCTAAGGGTAAATCTTTACTCTTTCAGTTGTTTTAAGTGAGCATAATTATGACAGAAGTAATACACACTAACCGTAAATAAGGCGAACCCCTCAGAAGGGTACAACGAGAGGCGAAGGTGAAGGTCAGTATTGGTCTCTGCTCCCCCAGTCTGCTGACTGAACCCCCCTCAGAGGTCATCACGGAAAACAGTTTGGTGAGTATATTCGTGTATACGCACACATGTGCACACGCACGTATTTGGCTTTACACAAATGGAAATATGTGGTATAAGCTGTTCTTATAGAAAAATGTCAACATTTGTCCAGTTCAGCTCATGTTTTGTTATGACTACACAGTGTTCCATTATATGGATGTACCAACACGTTAGTAAGTAAAATTTTAAAAAGTTGATTTCTCGTGCTTCTGACTATGGAATGAATCAGTCATGGGAATGACAGGTACAGCACAGGGAACAGAGTCAACGTTATTGCAATCGCGTTGTGTTTGGGTGACAGGGGGTAGCTACACTTGTGGTGAGCGCAGCATAAAGTATAGAGAAGCTGAACCACTATGTTGGACACCCGAAACTAAGATAACACTGTCAACTACATTTCAGTAGAAAAAGTTGCTCTCTCAGTGCAGAGGACCAGATGGGAAGGGAGGGAAAACTGAATGGGAAGTCATCAGAGAGGGAGACAAACCATGAGAGACTCTTAACTCTAAGAAACAAGCTGAGGGTTGCTGGAGGGGAGGAGGGTGGGGGATGGGGTAACTGGGTGACAGGCATTAAGGAGGACATGTGACGTGATGAGCACTGGGTGTTATATGCAACTGATGAATTGTTGAACACTATGTCTGAAACTAATGGTGTACTACTATATGCTGGCTTCTTGGATTTAAATTAAAAAGTTGCTTATTTTCATTTATAAACAATGCAATTTATAAACAGGCTTTGTGTGTTTGTACAATTTTTTCTTGAATTAATTGCTATAATGGAATTTCTGGGTCAAAGCATATGTACAATTTAAATTTTGATAAAGGCTACCAAAATTCTCTCCAAAACATCTGTTTCATAATTTCCAAGAGACATTCCATCCAGACAATACATCAAATAAAAAGGCCTTTTTATTTTTTAAAAGATACAACATGTCTCCCATTTGGATTATTACATTATTATACTGAGTATATACTCCGATATATACTCAGAAATGAAGTCAAAATGTGAATAAAAATCAGGCCAATAAGATAATGCATCCTTTAAAAAAACATGATAAACTTAAACGCTTTTCTTGATGTATATTAACAGGGATCTGGGATTATCAGAAGGGATTTGGAGTTTTCCCTAATAACAATTTGGTATAGTCTTAGCATATTAAAAAAATGTGGGCTTTGGAATCAGCAATTGCTGATCAAGTCCCACTCTACTCCTCATTGTGTGATTTAGAACCTACTGACTGATTGTAATGGGATCTTCGGTTTCCTCCTTTTCAAATGACCTGATATTAGTACCCACCTCCCAGTGTTGTTGGGAGGCTCACGTAAAGAAAACGTAAGTCAAGCACAGAATTCAGGGCCTAGCACATAGCTGGTAAGTGTTCAATAAATACTAATTGCAACTGTCACTTTTAATAAGATTCAATTTACTTGAGAATAATTGTTCTTAGAAAAATATTTATTATCCTTCATCTAGCAACTTATATTCCCTAGAGATGGAAAGATAGGCTAAGAATAACAAGTCTACTCCAAAATTATTTCTCGCTGACAAAGGCTCCTGGATTCATGAATTTATACCAGAAAAGCATAAAACATGATAGCCCTCCCAAACCCATGGAACATATCCATAACCTCCCACATCCATAGGAACATCCACTTAGAACTTATGCCTGAAAGTTGCCTCCCATCTGCAGAGTACGATAATTTCTCATTCAAATAGCTTTAGCATGTTTAAAAGTAGTTTCTTCTTTTATTTAGTGATTCACATGGTGGCACAGTCTCTTCTCGCCTATGCTAATTTAAATCCTGCGTAAGGTGAAATAAGGTTAATTTGTCTTCTAGCTATCAACTGCAATCTAATCCTGGCTACTGTCATACAAATGCTTGTGTACAGACCTCACAGGGACAAGAAAGATAGTGTGTGGGCAAGTCTAGTGTGAAAAACTGCTCAAAACTTGTCCTACTGAGGGTTGGTCAGCAGTGTTCTCATCCCTATTAGATGACAGAGGAGAGCGGGGCTTAGGTGACCTGCCCGGGGTTGTACAATTAATTCAGGGGTTAGTCATGGCTAAGACCTTCACATTTTGACTAAGGTTTCCGAATTGCTTATTCAATATCCTCTTCAGCGGCTCTATAGATAGGAGGCTTAACCGGAAGGGAAGGTGAGTATTCTTTTGAGCAAGGAAGATCTCTCTGAAATGTACACAGTACCTTGGTTCTTCATCTGTAAATCTTCGACAAGAGTCTGCAAGCTTTCCAGTCTGTTCTGAAGCTTCCTGCATGTTTTTCCTGTTGTTTCTATTGGCTGAGACTGTGAAGCTATTAGAAAATTGCTTAGATGTGATATTAAAAGTTTATTCGGTATTTTAGAAATCTTCCAATTACAGGTTAAACAACCTTTCCTTTAAAATAATGGAAACTTTAAAACATATAAAAATGTTTTATCTAAATATTGCAATACTAGCTTTTTTGACTGTTTCAAACCAATCTGATTTATTATTATTTAATTACATAGCATTAAATGGGATGAAGGAGAGGACTACTTTAAATTTAATGATACATTCTGCATTATAAATTACAGCTTTTCATACCAAACCTGAGTAGCTCCGTTAACTTAGGGTTTGGAAGAGCAAGATTTAATAATGACACTGGCAACGATTTTGAATGTGCATGAGACCAAGTGCCCATGTTAGTGGCTGTGCCCTGAATGAGGACAGTGTTATGTGGTGGGAGAGGGGTGTAGACGCTGACATGGCCAGTGAACCCAGAATGAATGTGGCAGTGGCAGGTGAAGGGGGCTAGAAGCATGTCAGCTAAACTCTAATAAGTGTGCTAAGTTTTGCCAATCTCAAAAAAAGATTGATTGGCAATCTTGAAGTTTTAATTTTGATCTTAGTCCCTGATTGCTGTATAATCTTGAAAATATTTGGTGGCTCATTTCCCTATCAAAAAAACACCCTTTTCCATACAGATATTAGTATTGAAGGCAATCACCTAAGAAGTAGTTTAGTTCAAGAGGATGAAAAACGGTTACTCAGAGAGAGAGTTTTCACATAAATAATACATGCTGTTTGATGAATACCTGAAAACAGAAAAAAATGCCATGCTAGTATGTAATCACAAACTAATAATGAGGTGACCAGAAGCCTTGTTCTACTCCTGCAAGTCACTGCTCTAGTAGCTAAAGAATTTGCTGCTTTGAAGTTTTTAAAAATACTAAAGGATAACTTAGAAACAAAAGAGAGGAAGGAGGACAAAATGCAGAAAAAAGATGGTAAAAAAGAAAATGTATTAAAATCTGTGATTATGTTTTGATGTTCATATTTTGGGGGGAATCTAGAAATGTGTGAGGCAGAGAATTTCTAAAGACTAAGACTGACCAGTGATGCAACAATTTGCCTAACTTATCCCTTGTCAAACGGGACAATGCCAGAGAGCACCAGGGTTGTCTGTATTGCTGTCATCTACGGTAGAAACATTTCAAGTTCGATTCAACAAGTACATACTTATATCTAACATCCACTTACTTGCCATGCACTTAAATCTAAATCAAATCATTTTTCTCATCTGTCTTAGCAAATAACAAATGAACTTAAATTTTTTTTTTTTTTTTAAAGATTTTATTTATTTATTTGACAGAGAGAGATCACAAGTAGGCAGAGAGGCAGGCAGAGAGAGAGAAGGAAGCAGGCTCCCTGCTGAGCAGAGAGCCCGATGCGGGGCTCGATCCCAGGACCCTGAGATCATGACCAGAGCTGAAGGCAGAGGCTTTAACCCACTGAGCCACCCAGGCGCCCCTGAACTTAAAATTTTAAAAATGAGAACATTTTGACAAGTTTGTATGATAGATACTTGCACTTACGAAGGCAGAGACTGAAGAGAGCCATGGTTTTAGAGAATGTAAGTAAGAAAAGTCACAGCATTAAAAAAAAAAAAGACCCAAAATCTTATAGTAAAATGGGGGGGAAAGTTCATTACTCATGTCAGAGAAAGAAAGAGAAAATATCCATATACAATATTATTTATTAAGGAGACAGAGTGTGTGTGTGTGTGTGTGTGTGTGTGTGCATGCATGCACATGCACAATAGCTATTTTACTTAAATAAGACTCACTTAAGTTTCACAGCATCATAAGAACACCATGTCAAATCTTATTAATTCTGATTACGGAAAAGAACTTTCGATTCACCAGAGTCGGAAATCAATTAATCTCATCAGTGATCCCAGATCATTCTTACCTTTAACAGAATCAGGTGAATGAACAGGTTTGGCGGATCTATATTGTGATGTGGAACCTACTGAATCTTCAACCGAACTAGTTAGGAGTGAGTGAACTGGAGACTTCTTAGGAGAAGAATGGAATGAACGAGAAGCTGAATTTTTCACAGACGGACTTGCTAAAATTTGGCAAGAACAAAAGTAAAAGGACAGAATTAATTAAAAATAGTATATTGCACCTCTTAAAAAGTCAAACTTCCATGAGAAAATGTTCCCGAATAATTGTGGTGAGTAGATGTTCTGATAAATACCCAAGGCTTTGGGACCCGCCCTTGGGGATGCTGAGGCCCAGCTTCAAGTTATCTTAATTCCTGATTGGATTAAATTGATCTGGGATTATGGTGTTCTTAGTTGTCTACCAGAAGCAAGCATGAATGCTATCTGGAAGAAGGTAACCTCATTCTAGGCTTCAAACTATCTGTATAATTTTTCAAATATGTCTATCATACAATAAAAACAACCAGGCATAGAAGGGGACAAAATGACATGGCAGAAAACCAAGAGAAAAAATACAGATCATAGATACAAATAATAGATAGAGACCCACAAGGTCTGGATAATGGAGGCCCAAGACAACCACAGATTTAAGCAGCATTATTTCAAACCTCAAACAGGCTCTTCTTACAAAAAGAAAACCATACCTGGACATAGCAATAAAAAAAAATCCTCAAAAAACAAACCAAAGACAAAAACAATCCTAAAGCTGCCAAACGGGCAAAAGGCCAGATTACATTTAAATGAACAACTAAACTTAGAGCTGACTTCTTAGTAGAAACAATGGAAGCCAGAAAACAATGGAATATTTTCAAAGTGAAGGAAAAACGTCAACCTGAAATTCTATACTCAGCAAAAATATTCTCCAAAAGTGAGGATGAAATGAAGACAAGTTCAGAAAAACGGAAACTGAGAGAATATATCACCAGCAGACTTCCATTAAAGGAAAAATTAAAGGCATAAGAATAAAATGATACCAGATAGAAAGTAAAGTGTAAATATGTGGGTATATCTAAATGGATATTAACTGTAAAAACAATGCAAGTTATCCACTGTGGTATTCACCTTTATAATTAAAATATATATGTGACAACAATCGTATGTAATTTGAAAAGATAGAAAATGGAATTAACGTGCTCTAAAGTCCTCGCAACACAATCAAAAAAGTAAAAGCACTCATTTATCTTAATCTAACAAGACAAGGATATATGCTGTATTCTCTTGGATAATTATTAAGACAACAGTAAAAACATGTAAGTAAAGTAAACCTGAGAGCATTAACTTCAAATAAATACTGTTTTTCTTCAAAATATTAGTTCATAAGATAGTTCTCACAAGTTAAAGTTTATTTAAAAATTAAGAATTTGCATTTATTTTATTTAAAACTATTGTTTTGATTTTAGACATAGATTGACAATCTTCTATAAAAAAATGAGAAAACCCAGAAACTTATCTTTCTCCCATCTTTCACTTCATACCTCAATTTTTCATATTTACATTATTACTGTCCAGATTTATAGCTAAACTTTTAGTGAGTAACTATCATTTTCAGTTTCATTCTTTCTCATTCATTTTATTCTCTTCTATAGGAAGACCAATTATACCTTCCAAATCCAATATACTCTGTAATTATTTATCATCTTTCTTTTTGTGTAATTTTCTCTAGAGGTCTATCAAGTCTGTGTGATTTCAGTCATGTCTATCCTATTTATATTTTTCCTAGGGCTTTCCCCTGTGATGTTTTTATTTTTCTCTTCCATTTCTCCTCTGTTACGCCATTTTGCTTTTCAACAGATTATGTTATCTTTCAATTTCTTCCTTGACCTCCTTATTTTACAGACAGGATTATAGTCTTTGAAAATTATGAAAAGAACCATCTGTCTCCATTCTTTCTTTTCATCTGTTCAATAAGTATTTATTGAGCACCTGCTATGTTCCTGGGATATATCAGGAAACCAAACAATTAAAGACATTTGACCTTGTGCAGCTTTTGTCTAGCAAGTGGTAACACAGTCATCTTTATGAACAACATAAATTAGTAAGTTACATATTAAAAAATACTAAGTGTGATTTAAAAAAAGAAAAAGGGTGACTGGGAGTATGGCAGAGTTACAATTTTTACAGAAGGTGGTTAAGAGTAATCTCACTGGGTAAGTGACATCTGAGCAATGGCTTTAATGGAGCTGAGGACTCGGCAACATGCAAGGACCAGTGGTGTGAAGGCCTTAGTATAGAAGCTGCCTGGCATGTTCAAGGAACAGTTCAAGGGAGGATGAAGCAGAGTGGGTGTTGGGGGGGAGGAGGAGGAAAGGAGCCTGGAGAGTCAATGGGGACTTAGAGGCTACTGTACTACCTGCCTTCTACTCTCATGAAAATGAGGAGCCACTGCAGAGTTTTAGGCAGACCCAATTTCTGTGATTTCATTGATTACTCACCCGTGGATGGGAATGTAAAGCAACTAGATGGATCTTCCAAGTCTCCTGTGTGCAATGTGACGGGCTCTCTGGAAGCATAAGGATGGTCATGCAAACATTCCGTTCCACACACATAGTGCTAAGATTTATGGACAGAAGCAAGCTAACGCACATGAAAGTGATAACTGAAAATATAAAACTAATCCTAAATTTCAGAAATTCTAAAATACCCTAAGAGGGAGATCCAAAGTTGCATTATCTTTATGCATTCACTACCCATGAATATTTTGCAAAATAGAAATATAATAATATTGGTTATGAGATTCATTTTTTGTAATATTAGCTATAAAACCCCAATATTTCTCTCATGGATTCTAAGAGACACAGTCTTAGTAACTTATTTTAAAAATAAAAATAAAGACAAAAAAAGGAACCTCTTTTGGCAATAGTAGTATCACTTTACAAAACTATCAGACTTACTTAAATCAACAAGTTGAAATACACCACTCTGTTTTCTGTGGTTTGGGTCACGGTATAAGAATATGATGGCAGTAGTTCCTTTGAAGGGGGTTTGTGATGTCAACACTGTTTTCATTATACTACTACTAAGATATTATCTGCTTTTTGATTATCAGTCTCTCACAAGTATACAGTCTGGAGTTTCCCAGAAGCTCCACAATATTTGATGTCACAACAGATTAAATGCAGATGCAGATATGAGAATCCAGCTGTCTTTTATTAAGCCACATATTAAATTGTAAAACAATGCCTTCTCAATAATTTTTTGTTTGAAAAAGTTATCTTTTATACTAAAATGCCATTATGTTAACATGTAATACACTTAGTTATTTCTAAATGTGTATCAAAATGTTTTAAATTTTTAAAATGCTCAATATGAAAACTTATTTTCCAATACTTAGAATAGCAATAGAAATGACCCATACAAACAAAAGTTCTTAGGAATCTTCAATATCGGTGACTACAGTGGGGGCCCGAGACCAACAAGTTTGAGGACAGCTATATTAGGAGAAAAGCCCTGGAAAGGAAGGCCGTGGATATATATATATATATATATATATATATAGGATGGCCTTACTACTCAGGGGAGTTCGTTGCTGCCGCAGTAGGCAGTGGTGTGCCTTTGAAGGTTTTGGGACTGGGAAACAGACATACCTCACCTCAGGGTGTGCTTTAGGAAGATCAATTTGAAGTTGATACACAGAAGTGATGAACGTGCAAGAGACATTTAAGAGATGTTTTAAAACATCCACACTAAACGCTGTCAAGGCCACCACAACAGCCTAAGAAGAAAGGGAGCGAGACCTAACGCAGTGTGGTAGGCTCAGTCATGGCTGCCATGTATATCCGCTCTGAACACCAGGAACCTACGAGTGTTACAGAGACTTTGCAGATGTGATGAAATCAAGGGTCTTGAGATGGGAAGATTATCCTGGGTTATCCGGAAGGTTATCCCAAGATTCTAAAAGGGGAGGCAGGGGGAGATTTCATTCGGAAGAGAGAAGACAATGTGGCAATCTGAGCAGACACACAGATTTGAAGATGCTATGCAGTGCTGCTCTCTGAAGATGAAGGGAAAAGCCATAAGCCAGAGTACAAGGAATGAAGCTCTAGGAGCTGGAAAAAAGTAAGGAAATGAATTAATCCTAAGAGCTTCTGGAGGGAGTAAGGCCCTGCCGACATTGTGACTTCGCCCAGTGGAGCTGATGGAGGACTTTGGGCCTCCTCAGAAATGTAAGAGAGATACATTTGTGTTGTTTTAAGCCACTAATTTTGTTACAGCAGTCATAGGGAATGAATACAGGCAGTTCGAGAGGATGTACAAAGAAGAAAATGGATTTGACGACTGCTTTAGAGTCGAAATTAATAAGATCTGGTGACTAGAGAAACGAGATAAAGGAGAAAGAAGAACCGAAGATAATGTTAGGATTTAAGCAGAGGCACTCTGGAAAGCAGGGTGCCATTTACAGAAATAGAAGATGAGATGGGGGGATGGTTTTGTGGAATGACGGCCTTTGTTTCGTTTTGGTCATTACGATCTTCAGGTCATTATGTTTCAGCTCCTGAAATATCCATATACAGATGTGTAAAAGGGAGCTAGATGTTTCGAAGCCTTTATTGGAAACCCCCCTTAGGGCATAATGTTGCTCATTAAGTTATAATGACATAGCAAAATAAGAAAAATCAATTCTCCACAAAACTTCTCAGAGATGAGGCTCTCAGAGTAATTCAAGCACAAATCCACATACAGAGAAGCTCATGTCTTTAATTTTTTATTCCGTTCTGGGTATACGGACTATATTGATTTAACTTAAAAGGTTCCAGAAGTTTCTAAATGAAGAAACGCTGCCATAAGATGTTGAGTAAAGCAAAGATGGCACAATGACAGTGAAATGTTGTAGTAAAACAGCAACTGTGGCATTCTTTCTCATTCTTTTACGTGTGAATTTTTAAAATGGCGAATTTACCGCAGTAGAGAGTATTTAAATGTATCTTTAATCTTCTAGTATGTTTCATACTTTTCAGAGCTTCTATGAAATATCTGAAAACCTCTTCTTCCCGAGGTGCCTGGCAGCTCAGTTGGTTAAGCATCTGACTCTTGGTTTGGGCTCAGGTCATGATCTGGGGTCATGAGTTGACTCCCGCATCAGGCTCCACTATCAGCAGGGAGTCTGCTTCAGATTTTCTCTCCCTCCCCCTGCCAGCCCCCGCTTACTTGTGTGCTCTCTCTCTCAAATAAATAAAATCTTAAGGAAGGAAGGAAGGAAGGAAGGGAAGAAAGAGAAAGAGGAAAGAAAGAAAGAGAGAGAGAGAGAGAGAGAAAGAGAGAGAGAGAAAGAAAGAAAGAAAGAAAGAAAGAAAGAAAGAAAGAAAGAGGGAGGGAGGGAGGAAGGAAGGAAGGAAACTCTTTTTCCCATCTGAACGCAGGAAGGGGCCAGGTCCAGCTTTTCCTCCCCCGTGTCTCTCTTCACAAACACATCATTGCTGAAGGAAATAGGTTGTTCTGGTCATAGAAAAACTACAGCAGAGCTTTACATATCTTAGGGGAGTAGCCCCTCTGTGCCCCAGGCCTAGATTGGGCTCTTCCCCAAGGAGCTCGGTCCAGGTACATGGACGTGGTCACACACCTGAGCTCAGGGACCAGCGAGACCTGGGTTCAAATCTGGCTCCACCGTTTACAAGCTGTATGACTCTGGCAAGTTGCTTAGGCAATCTGAGCCTTCATTTCTAACCCATATATGGACATAATAATGCCTAAGTCAAAGACTAAGTTAGATAGACTAAATGAAATAAGTCCAAAGCATCCAGAAAATGTAAAAATAAAAATATGCTGTAGATAGCTGTAGATATTACTAATAGGTTCTACGTAGTGTCACGTACGTCGGTGAGAAGAAAATCAAAACTCATTTAAGAGAAAGACCTAGTTTAGAAAGATTCAAGTTCATTGTATATACTGATCAAGCAGTGGAGACAGTAAGAAAATATTTATAATACTGTCTTCATTCATTCATTAAACAAATGTTTACTGAACAACTCCTCTGTGTCAGGCAACGTGGCTGGTGCTGAAGATACAGCAATGAATTAGCCTCCACCTAACTGGATTTAAACAGAATTCATTTTCATAGTCTTAGGACACAAGAAAGTCTCTGATCGCTCTTCTTTTTTTCAGGTGGTGAAAATAGAAAAGATAAAAGTAAGGATTTTTTCCCAGGCAGTCAGTCAATAAACAGATGTTAAAACTGTAAGCCCGTGTCTGTCGCGCCCATCATTACATTCTGTGGACCTAGCGTGGAGGGTGGCACATCATGGATGGCTAACAAGCTATTGAGTTAATGAGTAAATAGTAGACATGGGGACTCTTGTACGGTCAGGGACTGGTAAGATCATTTCTTACCTGCTGAGAGTGTCACTGGATTTGCTGCCTTCAGTGGAGTCCCTTAATGAGTTGTTACTTCTGTTGGCAGAAGGGTGGAGAAATGAAGGGTACACAGTGTTATTTTTATTTAATGATAAAACTACATCATTCCTCTGAACACTGCTTTTACACCAACGCTGATTCAAAGAGTGAGGCTGGAGCACTGGCTCTTCCAGGTAGTCAAACGATGTGAAGAAAAGCTTGAAGACGACAGGAAGGGACTCCTTTTGGGAGCCAGGAGCAGTCTGTTTTGGTTAGAGCACACTGTGGGAGTAAAGCGGGCTGGTGACAAGTTAGGGAGGGCCTTGACCGGCAGACTGAGAGGCCAGGGCGCTAATGCAGCAGACGGTGCAGAGCTGATGAAGACCTGCGAGCAATGCCCTTTGTGTCTTACAGGGAGAACAGATTAATATTAGCCTTCTTTCCTCTTTGGCTAAAAAAAAAGAGGTTGTCTCTGTTGAGGGGTTATGGATTTCATTTCTTTATGCTCTTTTTAGGATTTCACTTAAAAATTTAGCTCTTCAAATACTGAGGAAAATAGGATTGTTCTCTGTGGGGTTCTTAAAATTCTGTATTGAGGTGTTAGACTTTCCTTCCAGACTACCTTCCTCTCCAAAGTTAGGTAAGCCATTGTAAATGAGTGTAAAATGTAGAACAAATCTTCCATTTTTGGTATGGTATACCATGTAAATGGGTAAACAGTCCTATGGATAAACAGCAGCAAAATTTAAAATAAGCCAAAAAAATTCCTATTGATTTCTAGAAAATACATTACACTGGAATCTGGTTTAGTTTCAGTTAACGTAATAGCTTTCTTTCAATGCCCAAATGCCCATGAATTCCCATGTAAACTGTCCAGACTTCCCAAATTACCTGGAAACATAAAAAAATTATTGGACAATTAATTAGATTAGAATCTCAGATTCTTTTTACCTATGGCATATCTCTAATCTCAGGCTTGATTCAGTAATGCAACCTCTTACTCTATCATCTCTGTATAAATATAACTCTCGGTTAATTATACAAAGAACAATTTCCAGATTCCATGTATTTTTAGAATAATCAATTGCTCTTTAAAACACAACGGTAGACTTCAGGCCTCCAAGCAAATTTTGCGGAAGGTTGCCCCTGGAATTCATCAACTCAGAAATGCTTTCATAGACTCTTAAAAGCTTTAGGCTGAGTTTAGGCTTTGGTGACAAGGTCATTTGTAGGATTATAGCAAATTAACATGCATTCTTTAAAGGCAGGCACCGAATATATTCATGTTCAATACAGTCCAATATAATTTAAGCCCATGATTAGTGGCTAAAGTGATGGAAATCATCTGATCACGAAATCACAGTAATCTTCGTGGAATGACTAATGCTGGGAGCCTGGGCTCTAACTTTTACTTTTGGTTTTGCCTCTTTGCTCCATAGAAGGCAACACAATCTATCCCTAAATTTACTCATCTGTCAAATGAGCTTAATAATAAATATTGCCCTGGCTTAGAAGGCATATTATAGAGTTCCCACAAAAATGAAAGTTGCTTTGCACATACATGTATTCCTTAGTGGAGTGGCCAATGGAATGTTTCCGACACGTGATTTAGAGAATGCAATGTTATGCTAGGTAACTGGGCTGCGCTTACTATTTTACTATTACTATTAATAGTATTAATAAATATTAAATAAATCCAGCTAATATTTAGCCACTTCAGGTTAACATATACTAGTTGAACATCTTCAGAAACTGGAAATTGTTTATATATAAGTATTATTTCAGAGAGTATTACTTTTAGA
This sequence comes from Potos flavus, assembly GCA_028534135.1. Classification (NCBI taxonomy): domain Eukaryota; kingdom Metazoa; phylum Chordata; class Mammalia; order Carnivora; family Procyonidae; genus Potos; species Potos flavus. Next base: position 123,415,587 of record CM052899.1, on the reverse strand, counting down.
TATTTGTCATATAACCAGAAAATGAATATTACAACAGGTTGTTGTAATACTAACAGCTAGTATACAATTAGTATTATAATACTAAAAATAGAGTATATACTGTATTAAAATGCTTTCGGTTAATCTAATAAAAACACACAATAAAAGTTAAAACAGTATTTGAAAAGCATATGAGAATCTCATTGATTTCTGCAGGTATATACAGGGAAGGGCTGCTGAACTGGCTGAATCTTTTTTGGGTGTGACCGTCTATTAATTTGGCATATGTCATTGGCATGAATCCCTAGAGAACCAAGGACTTTCCTATTAGATTAAATCTGGAGAGTCATGCAGTCCTCATGATTCTAGTTTAGCTTCACCATCCAACTGTGTGGCTGCAGGCAAGTCAGTCCTTTGAAACTTGTTTTTCTCCTTTTTAAGATGGGGTAAATAAATCCTGCCCTTTCTGGCTTCAAACAGTTGTTATGATAATCAAATAAGATTATGGATGTAAAATCTGTCAGGAACTATAAATTACTATACGAATGTAACTTTGGATAACACCTTGCTTTGATGACTTCTTTCTGAACAGAATAACTGTATTATTTGCTCTTGATAGCAAGTGGTTTGACTTTTGCTTAGCCCTTCCACTTTTATGTTGTTTTCCCTGGTAATGTCAGATACTCTTCAAAGTTAAACTTGCACCTCCCACAGACAACCACGTGGAGAGCTGCTCTCCCATCCTGCAGTACACCCAGTCTTACACAGCCACATAGGAGACTCCCAGGGATGGTGTTCTCCCTTCTTCTTCGGGCTTGCCCAGCGGCACAGTTGGTTCCTCGTTGATCACACTTCTCAGCTCTTGGAGAAGCTGTTTCAGGTCCCTTGTTGGATCTTCCTTCAATGTGTTAGAAGGTTTTATAGAGTGCTGTATTAAAACAATTTACAAAACAAACACCTTAGTTGTTATTTTTTTAGATTTGTATGCTGTTTCCTATTGTAAAAGTAATTCAGCTGGTAAATAGAAATTATGGAGGAGAAAGAAGAAAAAACAAAAATCACCTGTGATCTTACCAATCGATAATCAACACAATGCTATATCTAATTTATAAATGTGTGTATACTTCTTTATATATCCATATTTATAAATTAGAGGATACACACGTAGGCTCAAACTATACACGTCAATTTTTAAATCATTTTTAAAGAAATTTTAACAATGTATTATGGACAGTGTACTATGTCATTAAATATTTACAACTATGTCCAGTCAAAATAATTCCAATACTTTTTAAGGGCTGAATTTTATAAAGCTACAGAACTTTAGAAGTAAGGAACTCTTTAGAGATGAATTAATTACCTCCCCCATTTTACTTATGAGGAAAGAGACACTCAATATTTTCAAACTGGGTTAGTTGGTATCTGAGAATAATTTTAAATGATTTTCAGATATATAAGTATTCCCTGATGAATACTTACAATATAATAAAAATTACAGATGTTCCCAATAGGCACCTCAAAGGGGAAACCAACTGATAGTTAGCAGTTGCTCTGGTGAGCAGGTGGTCTTAGTTGGAGGACACTCCTGGCTAGAAAGTCGTCAATCATCATCAAGCTATTTTAGCTGGAGGTATCTGTCCCAATGTAGAGTTAAACCTGCCATATACGTTGATTGTTGAATGAACATTGGTTTTGCTTTCCTAGGGTCTATGCCAAACAAGTGTTGACTCTATTGACATAACCCTCACATTCCCCTTCCCTTCCTAACCCTGCGGACAAACCACAGATAACATTCAGCTAAAATGTCAAGAGTTCTGACTAACTGAATGTGAAGTATGGTCTTTCTAGGTTATTTTTATTTTATTTTTTTAAAGATTTTATTTATTTATTTGACAGAGGAGAGAGATCACAAGTAGGCAGAGAGGCAGGCAGAGAGAGAGGGGGAAGCAGGCTCCCTGCTGAGCAGAGAGCCCGATGCGGGGCTCGATCCCAGGACCCTGAGATTATGACCTGAGCCGAAGGCAGAGGCTTTAACCCAGTGAGCCACCCAGGCACCCCTGGTCTTTCTAGGTTATTGATGGAAATTGCCAAGAGTTCAGAGTCTCATAAGTTAGACTCCATTTAATTATTGTTTGGCTCCATTAATTTAAAATATATAAAGACATCAACCATTTTTAAATAGACTTTATTTTTTTTAGAGCAGTTTTAGGTTCACAGCAAAATTGAATGGAAGGTACAGAGATTTCCCATATGCCCCTGATCCCACACATGCTGAGCCAGTTTCTTATAATATGAATAAAAGTGTTTGTCTCTAAGCAGATGATCTAATTTTACCAAATACTGGCTTTGTCTTGTCCTAGCCCTGGTGGACATAATGTCTGCTATGGAATAAAACTTCAAAAACTTTATAAAGAAAACCTTGTCCTACACTGCAGTCTTTGTCATCTGAGTTTTTACCTTAAAATCTCAATGTAGCACCTGGACTTTGAAATCATCTGCCCATTAAAAAGTTTATTTAATAAGCTTTAGTAATTGTTAAAAATTTTAAGCCCTTGACATTATAAATGATAGTATAATGACCTAGAAACATATAAATATCCTTTTTCCTCCCTGAGATTATGCACTTAGTTTGAGAGTGACTAGTGCTTTATAAGACATAAAAAAAAAAAAAAAAAAAAAAAAAAAAAAAAAGATAGAGGGAAGCAAATGATAAGAGACTCTTAAAGATAGAGAACAAATGGGGTTGCTGGAAGGAGGTGGGTTGGGGGATGGGCTAGAATGGGTGATGGGTATTAAAGAGGGCACTTGTTATGATGAACACTGGGTGTTCTAGGTAAGTGATGAATCACTGAATTCTACTCCTGAAACCAAGATTACACTAGATGTTAACCAACTAGAATTTAAATAAATATTTGAAATAATAAAAAAAAGGCTGAAGGGCATTGAATTCTAACATTCACTTAGCAAATAATTATAATCAGCCCTATGACATTCTCTTACTATGCCTTCATCCTAATACTTTGAAGAACTTTTGAAATGTGTGTTGCTCCTCTAATTAAAATGTAAGCTGCTTTACAGAGGCAAGGACTTGGTTTGATTGTCACTCTTTATACACTCCTTTACAAATAAGCTACACTTGGCTTGGGTATGAAATTACAAAAATATCAAAGTTGGAGGGGTCTTGAAGATCACTTGGTTCTAGTTCAATCTCCAAACAGAAGTGATGGTGAATTTCCTCTATGGCACCCTAGCAATATACTTCTCTGGCTTTTACACGATCACCAAAAACCAAGGAAGGCAGTTAAATTTTTATACATCTTTAATCCTTTGAGAGAAAGGCTTATTAAACTGAATCTTCTCCATACAACTTACATCCCTAGTCATCACTTTACCCTCTAGAGTCACAGGGAACAAGTGGAACATAATCCTTTAGAAACGGAAACTTATTTTTATCCCTTCACCCTGCACTCCCCTACCTCCACTTTCTAATACACACAGCAGGCTAAATCTCCTCAGGACATCTACTCTTTTCATGTGGCATGGACTTACCATTTCTCACCACTCTGGTGGTATCTCTTTTGACAGACTGCTTAATCAGTGATTCTCCCTGCCCAAACACTGAAACCCAGAATTCAGGGAGAGTCTGACCACAGCAGTGTGGAGAACTGTCCCCCTCTTGGATCTGGATGCTATCTTTAAAATCTGTTTGGGCTGCCACATAAGACTGCTAACTCAGACTGAGCAGGCGGTCACCTGAGGCTCCCTGGGCCCTTACTGATAAGCCACATCGCCCATATGCTGCACTTTGAATTTCTGTGTATTTAGTACCAAGTTCTAGACCACATTTATTCTAAGCAAACTTTCCCTTCATAGACTTGGCTCATCATTCCAAACTGTCGAGATAAACAAACAGAAGCACCATTTATCTAGTGCTTGCCATGCATAAGGCACTCTACAGATTATATCACCTGAACTTTAATCTTCAAACCAGCCAATAAGGTAGAAATAATGGCTTCCGTTTTAGAAATGAGAAAACTGAGGCACAGAGAGGTTAAATAAATTGGTCAAAATTACACAAGGGGTAAATGGCAAAACTGGGATAAAGATGATCATTTGTCTGACTTGAGAGCCCATGATCTTTCCACTGTGGTACAGTGACTGGTTCTTGCTGGATAAATTCATTAGGAAATGGGATCAGCATGCTATGAAGTATCCAAATTTAGGTTCACAGGTTTACAGAGTATGGGGAAAGATTAAATAATATAGTTGAGCAACTGGCCTCGACATAATTATAGTCTGGTTATTACTGAAAGTAACTTACAAATCGCATGAGGGCAATTACCCCAAACTCAGAAGCATTAAACAAAGATTGAGTTACAAGTCAAATGCACCTTGAGAATCTTTAAAACCACCAAAGAGATATGAACACTGATGCCAGTCCTGTTTCCTAATCTCCTCAGGGAGGAGAGAGGCAGGTGGGACAGTGGAAAAGAGCACGGGCTTCTGCCACCACCACTCTCGCTAGGTGATCCTGGGCAAGTTGCCTTTCACACTTCAAGAAACTTTGCAGGACATCTACTATGTGCCAGACACTCCATTAGAAGTGGAAGTAAAATGACAAATATATCTGGTCCCTGCCTGTGGAGACCATACAGATTATTATGGGAGGCAAATGCATGAACAGATAATTTCATAACAAGAGGAATGCTTATTTTAATCTCCCTTTCCTTATCTGTAAAAAGGAGGAAAACACCTCTTACTGTTACAAGGATGGTATAAGATATGAGAAGTACTTAATGTGTGCACAGTAAGTACCAAGAAAGGCTGTTTTCCCCCTTATTCTCCCTTTAGTATAAAAACATATTTTGTATGCTTCATATTTGCTGATCTAGAATCACCAGAAAGGTACTATAACTCACAGTGCAGCATGTTAGTACCCGGGTAGAGCCACTAACTACCAAGAAGTTATCGGGGTTAGTTGTGCATTCTAGCTACTATGCTCCCCTTGATAGAAGGAGAGAGATTATTGTTCGTCCAAGGTGCGGGGGGAAAGTTACATGGTTGCAGCCAGAAATTTATCTCCTCCTTGTTTCCAAATAGTTTTCTGAACAGCTTCTTGTAAGAGGAGGGAACAGGTTCAATAGTTTATCTTTTTTTTCTGGAACCCATATAGGGAGGAAAGCATTCACCCTCACGGTTTTACACTAATACCTTCAACACTGACATTCAAAAAAAGGTAATACAGGGTCTCCAGAATTGAACCTACTATAAGCCTGGAAGAAGATAATTCTTTCTCTCTTGAGTTTTCCCAGGAAGGTAAGTATAAATGAGCCATGGGAAGAAATATTAGGAAGAGGATAAAATGGGATTCTAGAGGCTCAAATTAAAACTCAGAAAATTAAATACTTATACAATAAGCAAAATAAACAGACAATAACCTGGGGCAAAAGTGCAGAGTCTGAAAGTTACATCCCAGTAAATTTTATAAACTACCACTTAAAAATTTTATAAACTACCACTTAAAAATCCCAGTAAATTTTATAAACTACCATTTTCTTTGTTGTAACTATGTGTTCAAATAAAGTATTAGGTCTGTTATTTAAAAAGTATAATTACTCTTCTATGCAAACAACATTGTTACATTATTATTTTTAACTAAAGGAAAGGTGAATGTGACACAATTATAACAAATGTTAACCATTTAATAAATGACATTTTTTGAGGTGTGGGGGGGGGGCGTGGGCAGTGTGCATAAATACGTTTTGGCTACACATAGAGGTATTGGAACTACCTCCAGATATCACATACATTTAGCTCAAACCAAGGAATCTAAAGGCTGGGGCAAAGATCCCCTAGTGGTTGTGGAACCAAAGCTGACAATATAATATACTACAGACACTGTCCTCACTTATCAATAAACTGTAGAGAATTTGGTTCCTTCCTTAGGGGTATCTTATGGAGAAAAAAACTCCAAGAAATATTAAGTATAAAAAAAGCAAGTTGTAAACCAATATGTATGGTATGACTTCATTTATATGAAAAATCTTTACGTGTATGTATTTAGCTACTTTTACATGGAAGATTTATTTACATATTACTACTGTATCAAAATTGTGGAAGAGTGGTTACTTCTTGGGGGGTGGAATGGGGAGGGGCTCAGTGGTAAGCTACTAGTAAAGTTCTAGTTGTTGGGCTGGGCAATGTGTTCTGTTGTGTTCATTGTTATTTTAAACAGTCAAATAAATAAAGCCCTGTAGAGATCAACCACAAGAGTGTGTCATGCAACCAAGGATTATGACTAATCCAGTTCTATGTACCAATTCTGTATAAGTTCAGTGTGTGAACCAAAAGTTTTCTTTAAGACAACCATAGAAGAGGACAGAGAAGGAACATATAAATTACCTGGGAACTCTGAACTGTAATGCACAAACAGACTTGAATACTAATCCTGGCTCCTCTGTGTACTAGCTGTGGGACTCTGGGCAACTTTCCCTCTCTAAAGTGCCCTTTTTCTCATTTTAAAAATGGGGACAATACAATCGATCCCACTGGATTAGTGTGAGGATTAGAAATATTGAGTATAAGGCAAATGGCCTATTGTCAGTATTAAATCAGTAATTATTTTTTAATCAAGACAGCGACCATTTTGAGGAAAAATAATACAATTTTAAATTCCCAACTTGGCAAATTAAAAAAGAGTCCTTGTCCTTGTCTAGAGGACAAGGCCTCAAATGAAATTATATCATGCAAGAACATATTTCTAAGGAATTAATTGTCTAATATATTACATATATTTTATAGACAACAAATTAATTCTAGAAGGGTCATTATTAAAAAAACACATATTTTTCTGAATATATACATATTTTGTTCTGATTATATAGGTATTAAATTGTCACTTAAAAATTAAAAAATACATGATGAAAAAGTCATATATGCCAGAAGATAAACACTGTTTACATTTTAACATTTTGAGGTGTTTCCCTCTTGTCTTTTTTGCAATGTATAAAATTACAGAATGAGTGGAGAGGACTGTTTCAGTCTTGGAAGGCTTCAGTGAAGAGGAATAAGCCTTTTTCCTTTTTTTGCCTTACTCCATCCATCCTTGTTAACTGCTGCTTTGGACCCCTCCAAGGTTGGGGACAAAAAGAAGGGGAGGAAAGCAGAGGAGGGAGGTGAGGCCCTGCTTGAGTGGTCCCTAGGGTGATGTCCGGGGACTTCACTAGCAGGTGAGCTGGTTTATGGGCCCTGCCCAGCTGTGGTCTCCCCACAGTATAGACCTCGATGAAGATCATGTTGTGATCCCTTTTAAAGTGGCCCTTTCTCTAGGGCCTGTAATTGGGCCATGGGAAGCGCATGCCTTACCTTTGCCCTCCACTGGGGAAGCGCATATGCCACCAAAGCAGTCCTCTTTTCTACTTTGCCAGCTACAGAGAGGCACTTGACTATGAATTTTTTTTTAAAGGACTCAAAATCAAACCCCAGGGGACACTTGTCCAGCTCTGGAAGAGTATTCTCTGAAGCTCCTTCATCTCCACTTGAGGTGGAGGAGACTGGAGGGACCATAGCATACTGGCAAGTCTCTTCTAAACACTTCTCTGTGGGCCTCTTCAACTCCCAGCCTTCCTTGTAAAGCCTTGAATTGACTAGCTACAGGTAGTAAAACTGGTTTCACGGTCTTTTAGCTGGTACCGCGTAAGCGGTCTAGTACCTTGCTTTAGGATGTCTGTGTCTTATTCCTGGCTTTGAGGCCTCAGGCAAAACTGAGAAACAGGCCATCTGTATAGGGTATATACTACTTTCTCATTAGATTTTTAGTCCTTTGATATACCATGAACATTTCCCCCTCTAAACATTAGTTAAAAACATAACTGTTAATGAATGGCTATGCTGATGTTTCATAATTTTTAAATCAATGCCCTATTGTCAGACAGTTGTATTATTTCCATTTTTTGCTATTATAAATAACGTTTAGTGAATATCTTCACGAATTTACCTTTGCACCTATCTGATTATTTTCTGAAGACCAATTTCTAGAAATGATCTTACTGAAGCCAAGGGCGTTTGTAGGACTATCTTCTAGAGAAGTCATAACAGTCCAATGCGGTATGTGAGGAGCTTGTTAGTTACTGCCTCTGTCCTCACAACATGAAAAGAGCTGAACAAATGAACAATCAATAACTCTTTTTAGGTCCATCTGAGAAGTGAGGTCAACGGTAGAGGCAAATATACAGAATCACAGCTTACTGGAGCAGAAGTCCAGGAGCAGAAACCCTTCGTTTAAGCCAGTAATGGGGAGAAAAATTTTAATTAATGAACTGCTGGAGGCTAAGTATGGACAAACTTAAGAGTTAAAAACTCCGGGTTGGGGCCACATACTTATGTGAGTTTTACTTCCAGAAGCCTAATAGGTTCTTAGGGTGAAGGGTGGAGAAAAATCCCCTGTGTTTCTGACAGAATAGCGGAAAAGTACATATTTTGAAATATGTTCAAAACATTCTGTTCTTAATAAACCCAACCCTCAAGGGACACTATTAAACCAGAGGCCCTAACACTGTGGGTTATACCAGAGTCTGACCAACTGGGAAGGGAAATACCCACCTCAACTCCTTCCTGTCTCACCTAAAGGTGGTGGAGGTTGCGGGGTGGGCAGGTAACAAAACTGAAAACTTGGGAGGGCCTCAGCGCAGTGGCACAGGCTCACTAAAAGACTGAGACCTAATCACAGGACTATATCATATAGAATGCTTCCCCTCTCCCCACACTTTACCATGACCCATGACTTCAGTAAGGCTTCTGTATAACAATGAGATTACAACAGAAAAAAATGCATGTCAAAGTCCTTATTTAAGAAGTCTCTAGGGAGGGGGGTTGGGGGGGTGGGAGAGGGAAATGAAACAAGATGGGATCAGGAAGGAGACAAACCATAAGAGACTCCTGAACTCATGAAACAAACCGAGGGTGGCTGGGGGGTAGGGGCTGGTTGGGATAGGGTGGCTGGGTTATGGACATTGGGGAGGGTATGTGCTATGAAGTGCTGTGAAATGTGTAAGCCTGAGGAGCCAGAGACATGTATCCTGGGGCAAATAATACATTATGTGTTAATTAAAAAAAAAAAAAAAGAAGTCTCTAGGGAAACCCAAAGACAAAAGGGGAGAGAAAACAAGGATGTCAGAGTACATTTTAGCCTCTGACACCTATAGCTACAGCAAGCAGCACACACAGTCTAACTCCTAGCCAAATAAACACAACACCCTCACACTAAAGTTCTATTTACCTCAGTTCTTTTTACCCAGTACATCATGTTCAGCTTTCAACAAAAAATTAAACTCACACTAAAAAGACAAAAAAATGCAGTTGAAGAGAGAGCCAGCATCAGAACCAGACTCAGATCTGGTAGAGATTTTGGAATTATTAGACCAGGAATTTCATTATGATTAATATACTAAAGGTTCTAATGGAAAAAGTGGACAACATGCAAAAACAGAGAGATCATGTAAGCAGAAAAACTGAAATTCTAGGACAGAATCAAAAGGAAATTTCAGAAAAAAATCGAAAAGAAATGAAGAAAGCCTTTGATAAGCTTATCAATAGGCTGGACATGACCACAAAAGTAATCAGTGAGCTTGAAGAAATGTTGGTTTTTTTTTTTTTAAGATTTTATTTGTTCATTTTAGAGAGCGTAAGAGAGTGTGTGAAAGAAAGTGAGAAAGAGTGTGCAAGAAAGCATGTAAGCAGGGAGGGGCAGAGGGGAAGGGAGAGGGAGAAAGAATCTGAAGCAGACTCCACTGAGTGCAGAGCCCGACATGGGGCTCAATCCTACAACCATGAGATTGTGACCAGAGCTGAAACCAAGAGTTGGTGCTCAACTGACTAAGCCACCCAGGTGCCCCTGCTTGAAGAAATGTTAATGGAAACTTCTAAAACTGAAATGCAAAGAGAAAAAAAATTAAGAAGACGGACCAGAAAGTCTAAGAACTGTGGGACCACTTTAAGAGGAATAACATACACATAATGGGGGTACCATAAGGAAAAGAGAGAGAGAAAGAAACAGAAGAAAGATAGACATAATAATGGCCGAGAATTTTCCAAGATTAATGACAGAACCAAGCCACAGATCCAGGAACCTCATGGTACATCAAACAATACAGACACTAAAAAAAATCTCCCCATAGGCATATCATATTCAAACTGCAGAAAATCAAAGACAAAAAGTTTTTAAAGAAGCCAGAGGGAAAAAATACAGAGTATTACATCAGACTTCTCTTCAGAAACCACACAAGCAAGAAGAGACTTGAATGAAATATTTAAAATATTGAGATAAAACCCCCCACCAATCTAGAACTATACCCTGAAAAATTATCCTTCAGAAGTGAGGGAGAAATAAGACTCTCAGACAAACAAAAATTGAGGGAATTTGTTGTCAGTAGACCTGCCTTGTAAGAAATGTTAAAAGAAGTTCTTCAGAGGGGAAGAAAATGATATAGGTCAGAAACTCAGATTTACATAAAGAAAGGAATATCATTAGAGAAGGAATAAGGGAAGGTAAAATAAAGAACTTTCTTTTAATTGCTCTAACAACAGTTCGTTCGAATAATAGTAATAATGCATCCAATTATATACGCATAATATAATAATAATATACACAAAATATATGTGTATATACACACGCTTAGGGATAAGTGAAATGAATGACCACAATAATACAAGGGACAAGAAGGAGGAAATAGGACTATTTTGTTATTAGAAGGTCCTTGTACTACCCATGACATGGGTAGTGTCATTTCAAAGTGGACTGAGATTAGTTGTAAATGTATACTGCAAACTCTAGGACAACCACTAAAAAAGGAAAAAAGGAAATATAATTTATATGCTAAGAAGGGAGAGAAAATAACATTTTTTAAAAAGATTTTATTTATTTATTTGACAGAGAGAGAGACAGCGAGAGGGGGAACACGAGCAGGGGGAGTGGGAGAAGGAGAAGTAGGCCTCCTGCTGAGCGGGGAGCCCAATGGGAGGCTCCATCCGAGGACCCTGGGATCATGACCTGAGCTGAAGGCAGATGCTTAACGACTGAGCCACCCAGGTGCCCTGTAACATTATATTTTTAAATGCTCAATTAAAACCACAAAAGGCAGAAGAAGAGTAAAAGACAAAAGTAGGAATAAAAACAAAATCAATGACAAGAAAACAGTAACAAACATGATAATATTAATCTAACTATATGAATAATGAATTTAAATATCAATGCTCCAAATCTACCAATTAAAAGACAGGGATTGTCAGGATGCAACAAAAAACAAGACTGACTATATGTTGTCTACAAGAAACCTACTTTACATATAAAGACACATAAAGATTCAAAGTAAGGAGATGGGGAAAGAAATATCATGCTAATACTAATAAAAAGAAAAGCTGGAGTAGCTACATTAATTGCAGATAGAGCAAACTTCAGAGCAAGGAAAAGAGGGCCATTACATAATGATAAAGCGATCAATTCTCCAGGAAGACATAACAATCCTTAATGTGTATGCACTTAGCAGAAGGGCATCAAAATATGTGAGGCAAAAACTAATTAAACTGCAAGGAGAAAAAGATGAATCCACTATTACAGCTGAAGACACTTTAATAACTCTCTATCAACAATGGACAAATTCAGCAGGCAGAAAATCAGTAAGGATATAGCTGAACTTAACAGAACTATCAATCAATTGGAATAATTGACATCTATAGACCACTTGATTAAAAAAACAGCAGAATACATATTCTTAAGTTCATATGGAACATTCCTCAAGATAGACCACATTTTGGGCCATAAGTACATATTAATAATTTTTAAAGAATAAAAATCATACAATGTCTAACTCTAGGAATATAAATAGAATTGAATCTGAAACCAATAGCAAAAAGATTGTTGGGGCGCCTGGGTGGCTTAGTTGTTAAGCATCTGCCTTCAGTTCGGGTCATGATCCTGGAGTCCTAGGATTGAGTCCCACTGCGGGTTTCCTGCTCAGCGGGAAGTCTGCTTCTCCCTCTGACTCACACCGCACTTTATGCTCTCTCTCTCTCAAAAAAATAAAATAAAAAGATAATTGGAAAATTCCTAAATGGAGATAAAACAGCACACTCCTAAATAACACACAGACCAAAGGAGAAATCTCAAGAGAGATTTAAAAATGTTTTGACACAATGAAAATGAAAATACGACTTACCAAAATTTGTGGCATGTAGCTAAAGTAGAGCTTAGAAGGAAATTTATAACACTGAATGCACATATTAGGGAGAAAGATCTGAAACTAATAATCCAAACATCTTGCAAATTCTCTTCTTGGAAAGTAAGCAAATGATATAAATAACAAAATTAGAGTAGAAATCAATAGAAATAAAAACAGGGAATCAACAGAGAAAATCAACAACCCAAAAGCTGATTCTTTGAAAAGATCAATAAAATCAATAAGCCTCTCAACAGGCTGACTAAAAAAAAAAAAAGAAAGAATATACAAATTACTAATATAAAAAATGAAAGGCGGGACGACACTGCAAAATCCAAGGACACTAAAAAGATAAAGACTAGTGTTTCTTTATAGGAGCTAATCTAGGATTATGTGTTGCATGTAGTGTTCACATCTCCAGGTTTTTTTCATTCTGGAAGCGTGCAGCATGGGTGGGGTGGCCTTTCACTGACTAATTTATTCTCACTCCTCTGTGCCAGGGGTGTTGGAAAGAAAGAGACTGACCACAACCAAAACCTATCCTGTCAGACACATAAAATGAGTAAGTGCTTGAGTGTGTAGAGAGAAGCTTGGAAGTGATGTCATGTTTGTTTTTTTTTTTTTAATATTTTATTTATTTGGCAGAGAGAGAGAGGGAGAGAGAGAGCACAAGTTGGGGGAGTGAGAGGGAGAGAAGCAGGCTCCCCCCCTGAGCAGGGAGCCCAATGTGGGGTTCAATTCCGGGACCCAGGATCATGACCTGAGCCAAAGGCAGAGGTGAACCACTGAGCCACCCAGGCACTCTTGATGTCATGCTTTTATCTTCTTTTATTTTTAACACAAAAGTTTTAAAGCAGACTGTAAAAATCAAAATATGTTAAACCATTCACTCTTTGCTTAATTCTTCCTAGATAGAATGTTCACAAGAAAACACTGTCTCCTTCCCAAAATGGTTCTAAGAAAATCTCTCTTAGGTTAAATTTAACAATCTATCTCTTAGGTTGTATGTTTTCAGATGTGATTGATCCCCATGTAAATCTGTTAAGGAGCCTGTTCTTAGATTAAATTTTAAATAGGCAAACATAGAATATAACTATTCCTATTGTGTAGGATATGAGTTTTAAGTAAGTATAAAAAAATTCTAATAAAAAAAATTCTAATCTGACTCTGCCTCAAAAAAGAAAAAAAAAGTAATATTATGAACAATTCTATGCCCACAAATGATAATACAGATGAAATGGACCAATTCCATAAAAAGAAACAGACAATCTGAATACACTTAAATCTATTAAAGAAATTAAATCAATAATTAACGACCTTTCAAAACAGAAAGAACTAGGCCTAAATGAGTTCACTGGTAAACTCTACCAAACATTTAAGGAAGAAATTATACCAATCCTACAATCTCTTCCAAAAAATAGTTGTAGAGGGAATACTTACTAGCTCACTTTGTGAGGCTAGCAGTACCCTAAGACCAAAACCAAAACATTATAAGAAAAGAAAACTAAAGAAAACTAAATATCTCTCATGAACATAGATATAAAAATACTCAACAAAATATTAGCATACATAATTCAACAATTTATGAAAAAAGTTATATAGTACAATCAAGGAGGATTTATTCCAGGTAATCAAAGCTAGTTCAACATTCAAAAATCAATTAATGATAAGATTATATTGAAAACTTATATTCAAATAAAAACATGCATACAGATGCTTAAAGCAGTTTATAAGACAGACTAAAGAAAAAAAATCAAATGATCATATCAATAAATGCAGAAAAAGCATTGGACAAAACCCAACACCAATTTACATAAAAATTCTAGCAAACTAGGAATAGAGGAGGAACTTCCTCAGTTTGGTAAAGATCATCTACAGAAAACCTATAGTTAACATCATACTTTTTCTTTTTTTTTTTTTTTTTAAGTAGGCTCCACAACCAGCATGGAGCCTAGTGTGAGGCTTGAACTCATGACCCTGAGATCAAGACAGAAGCTGCTATCAAGAGTCAGATGCTTAACCCACTGAGCCACCTGGGTGCCCCACATCATACTTAATGGTAAGAAACTAGATGCTTTCCTGCTAAGATCAAAAACCAGGCAAGAATGTCCCCTCTCACCACTTATATTTAAAATCGTCCCAGGGGCACCTGGGTGTCTCAGTCAGTTGAGCATCTGCTTCAGGCTCAAAATATGATCTCAGGGTCCTGGGACCAAGCCCCATGTCCTGCTCCTTGCTCAGCGGGGAGTCTGCTTCTCCTGCTCCCTCTGCCTCTCCTCCCTGCTTGTGTGCATGTGCTCTCTCTGTCAAATAAATAAATAAAATCTTTAAAAAATAATTATCCCAGAAGTCACAGCTATTCAAAAAGAAAAGAAATAAAAGGTGTACAGATTTGCAAAGGAAGAATTAAAACTGTCTTTCTGGGGCGCCTGAGTGGCTCAGTGGGTTAAAGCCTCTGCCTTTGGCTCAGGTCACGATCTCAGGGTCCTGGGATCGAGCCCCGCATCGGGCACTCTGCTCAGCAGGGAGCCTGCTTCCCCTTCTCTCTCTGCCTGCCTCTCTGCCTAATTGTGATCTCTCTCCCTCTGTCAAATAAATAAATAAAATCTTTAAAAAAAAAAAAATTAAAAAAAAAGAAACTGTCTTTCGTCACAAATGATAGGACTCTTTATGTAGAAAATCTCAGAGAATCAACAATAACAACAAAACTCCTGGAACAAATAAGAGATTATTTCAAGGTGGCAGGATACAAGATTATTATATAAAAGTCAATTGCTTTCCTACATATCGGCAATTAAAAACTGGAATTTAAAAATTAAAAACACAAAACCACTTACATTAGTACCAAAAGTATAAATACTTAGGTATAAATCTAGCAAAATATGTACAAGATTTATATGAGTAACACTATAAAATTCAGACATAAAAAATCAAAGAAGAGCTAAATAAATGGAGAGATATTCCATATTCATGGATAAGAAGACTCACTATTTTTAAGATGTCAGTTCTTCCCAATCTGATTTATGAGTTCAATGCAAGCCCAATCAAAATCCCAGTAATTTTTAAATTTTGTGGATACTGACAAGTTGATTCTAAAGTTCATATGAAAAGTCAAAAATCCCAGAATAGCAAACGCAATATTGATGGAGAACAAAGTTGGAGAATTGACAATACTCCATTTCAAGACTTAACCATGATAAGACAAGAGTGGCACTGGTGAAAGAAGAAACATATCAATGGAATAGGATAAAGAGCCAGAAATAGTCCCACACAAATACAGTCAACTGATCTTTAACAAAACAGCAAAGGCAACTCAATGGAGAAAGGGCTGTATTTTCAACAAATGGTGCAACAACTGGACATTCACATGTAAAAAAAAAAAAATGGGTCTAGATGCAGACCTTACATCTGGATGCCTATGGGAGCTTTAATCATAACTGCCAAAACTTAGAAGCTATCAAGATGTCCTTTAATAGGTAAATGGATAAACAAACTGTGGTGCATCCATACTATGAAATATTATTCAGTGACAAAAAGAATTAGCTATTAATTCATGACAAGACATGGAATTTTGCAAGCATATTATTAAGTGAAAGAAGCCAATCTGAAAAGACTACATTTTAAATGATTCCTTTTATATGACATTCTGGAAAAGGCAAAACTATGGAGACAGTTAAAAGGTCACTGGTTACCAGGGGTTCAGAGGAAGGAAGGGAATAATGATTAGGTGAAAAACAAGGCATTTTTAGGGTGGTAAAACTACTGTTAATGATACTGTAATTGTGTATACACGTGATTATACATTTGTCTAAAACCCATAGAATGTACAACACAGGGGATAAACTCTAATATAAACTATGGACTTTAGTTAATAATAATGTATCAATATTGGCTCATCCTTTGTCATAAATGTACCACAGTAATGAAAGATGTTAATAATATGAGAAACGGTAGGGTGGGGGCAAAGGGAGCATATGGAAGCTCTCTATAGCTTCTGTTCAATTTTTCTGTAAATCTAAAACTACTTTAGAAATATCAAGTCTATTCATTTAAAAAGAAAAAAGAGATGTGGGCTTTGGAAGCAAAAACAACAACAAAAAGTCATGTCAATTCATACATTTAGCAGCAGGGTGTGATACAGAGTGGCTATTAGGCCACATCCTTCCCATTACCACGTTACCATTTTATATGCAAAATTGGTAGTTTGTTTTTGTTTTGATATGTAGTTATTATTTGTTTATAATGAATCTGTACATTTTTTTCATATTTATTGGATATTGGCATTTCTTACTTGTGAATTTTATATCTACAAAATTTGCGTCTTCAGTATACTTTTCTTTTAGAGGATATACTATTTTCATCCAGATATGTAAAAACTCTCTATATGATGGATAGTAGCCCTTTATCTATTCAAAATATTTTTTAGTTTGTGATTTCCTTTTAATTTTGTTTATGGTGGTTTGTAATTTGTATAAGTCATAGTATTAGTTTTATTTAGTCAAAATTATCAATCTTTTAATGTTTACACATCTTGCAATACTTATATCGATTCATTTTTAATACACTACTATTCATATGGAAATATTTTGATTTACAATGTAAGTAAAGTACTTCTTAAAATTAGAAAATAGCTAGGAAGTGAAAAATTCTAAAACATTGTTTATGTATGACTCTTTTTTGGCTGGTAAAGAAATAACTAAACATAGCTCCTCCTGAAGTTCCCAGACCCCATTAAAGAATCATGCTCTCCCCACCCCAATCTTTTGACTCTTAGGATACATATTAAGGCTATTTCTAGATGATACACATTTTCAAGTTAAAACTTCCACAAGCTTTTGGTTTCAGGGAAAGAATATAAGCTTATACTCTTCAGTTAAACTTGAGGTTTATTTTGTGATTGGATTAGTTTCCTATTACATTGTGACTCTGAAATCATTTTATGTTAGACTTGTTGCCAAAATGACTCCTAAATTATATCTCTAATGCATCTCTATCTTCTCCAAATATGGTTCTCTCTAATGGCCTTGAGTCCATTACAGGCAAATGTATGAGTTATGATGTAAGATAAGTAATGTCTAAGGAGACTATGTGCTTCTCAACTGGTCCTATCTCCATTCTCCAAAGATAGAAGATAAATGGAAAAGCTAAAAATATAAGCTTGATCTCATTCAGTTTGAATTAGACTATTCTATTTTGAGAATGCCTGACCAAGTCTATCTCTTATACTTGTATTTCTACTAGAAGACTATAATAAAAGTGGAATATAAACATACTACTTAGAATATTAATATATTATTTACACTGTATATTGAGAATGGGTGAGTAGGAAACAAACAAACATAAAGTGTTGCTAAAAATCTTGCCCATGTTATGGATACTTTGGTGGCAAACAACAAGCATAGCTAATACATGTTACATATAATACATGTGCATAGATTCTAATATATAAATAAAACAAACTATATTGTCCTGGAAATATTTTATGTGCAAAACAGCCTTTATCTGAAACATTAAAATTCTTATGTCAAGATACCAAGTACATGTGTTTTTGTATGTACATGTGTGTATGTATATATGCATGTATGAAACACAATATAAGTTCAAGCAGATAATCTATTTACGTCATCAACTATTTTAATTTTTTTTTTTTATAAACAGCATTCAGCAGTGTAGTGTAGGGAAGCGGTACAGAATAATGGTTAAGAACACAGGATCTAGGGGGCGCCTCGGTGGCTCAGTTGTTAAGAATCTGCCTTCGGCTCAGGTCACGATCCCGGAGTCCTGGGATCGAGCTCCACATCGGGCTCCCTTCTCAACAGGAGGCCTGCTTCTCCCTCTCCCACTCCCCCTGCTTGTGTTCCCTCTCTTGCTGTGTCTCTCTCTGCCAAATAAATAAATAAAATCTTAAAAAAAAAAAAAAAGAACACAGAATCTAGACTCAGGCTGTCTTGGTTAAGTCTTGGCATTACTATGTTTTGGGTATGTGAACTCTATATAAATCACTTAGCTTTTCCAAGCCTCAGTTTCTTCACCTGTGAAATATGTATGGGAACAGCACTTACCTTATGTGGGCAGTTATGAGGAATAAATCAGATAATCTATGGAAAGTGCTTTGAACAGTACCTGGGGTTCAGTAAATATCAGCTATCATTAGAATTATGGAACCGGCAGACTAAAATTTAACAAGATAAATGAAATGGAAAACAATGCAAAAGGTAGTATTCCACTTCTGAACATGATACTTCACATTTATGTCTACTCTAACTGCAGCCCAACTGAAAGGACACTAGAATTAATAAGGATAAAGAGGAAAAAAGAGATAACATTAGATGAGTAAGGATAATGAAATTTTACGAAATGGAAAGCAAATGCACAATTTGTAACTGATTAAGCAGAACAAAGAAAGCTGAAAAGTAGCTGCACAGAAGCAGCCAACAAGAAGCGAGCTGCTCTGCACGAGAGCATCCAAAAAGGCTCAGAAATTGGAGACCTCAAGTATTTCTGAAGGCCAAGGTAGGAGAAAGAGCAGCAAAATGGGAGGACTGGCTAAAAGTATATGGGAGAAGTTGTTAGAATCCCAGATGCTCTCCCCACATATTCAGGTAGTCACTCGTTCTTTTCCCCTAGATGAATTTAGAGGCTTAATTTCTACATGAGGTTGAACCAGAGGACTTTAGGCTCCAAAGGGATATATGGCATAGCAGCAGTAAGGCTGCAAACTGGAAACATGAGCATTAAGTGAGACTGTACAGGCAGGCACCCCAGACTCTCCATCCCACCCGCCTCTCAGAATACTGGCAGGTGATTTACACCTATAAGTCAGTGGTAAGAGAATTCCTCTTTAGCAGAACTCATAGGACCAAGAAAAAAGACCTACAGGTAATTTTTAGGTCCCTCAATAAAAAAGCAATACTTAACCATTTACCAGTTGACAAATCCTGTCAATCTTACAAAGACCTTTTAAGCAGCTTTTTAGGGACTCAATCTTAAATATGAATGAAGAACCAATGACTACTATACATTGAAGGAAAGTCTTTAACATGAATGACAGATATCAAAACAAACAGAAAAAATGAATTTGAAAAAACATCAATGGTTCATGTGACAGGAGAAATTACTGAAAAACTAAAGTTATTATCTTCAAACAGAAATGAAAAAGTATTATATCACAAAAGAACATAAAACTATATAAAGAGAAAGGGGCTCTTGGAAATTAAAAAATATATATATGTATGTGCTATCAGAAAAAAATTTCAATGGATGTTTAGAAGACAGAGTTGAAAAAATTTCCTAAAAGGTGGGAATAAAAGATGACGAGATGAACATGGAAGTCAGAATTAAAGATAATTAAAGAGGTCCAAGAGGTCTCGTAGGTGACTAACAGGAATTCTAAAAAGAGAGAACTGAGAAAAATGGAGGGAGAAAATGATCAAATAAATGACACAAGAAAATTTCTGAGAACAAAAGAATGCAAGAGCCTGTTAAGTACCCAGCACAATGAAAAGAAAAAGACCCCCAGCAGGGATCATCTTGAAATGAATCTATGAGGAATAAAAAAAAAAGACCCTACAAACTTTAAGAAAAAGAACAAAAACAAGTCACAGACAGAGGCCCTGGAGTCAAAATGGTACTACAGCAACAAAATTTTGAGTATCAATCACAGGAAAGTGAAGAATAATGGTATTTTCAGACATGCAAAGTTTTAAAACACCTAAAGGATGAAATGCACCCTTTCATAGTTAGCCTCTGCATCATATGCTCCACCAAAAGAAAGAAAGAAACTAAGAAAGGGAATTAAAACTAAAAAACAGAAAAAAAAAGGTGAAGGGAATCCTCTGGATTATGAGAGAAGGTAAATCCAAGAAGGCAACCACGTGGCAAGCATTGAGAGCGACCATTCCAGATCAGAACAGGAACGTGGAAGGCTCTAAAAGCATGATGCATAATACATGAATATACAAACAAGGAACTGATAAAATACCTGATTACTTTGCTCATACTAAAGGAAATTTTTGCATTCATTTTTCAGAGAATGTTGAGGTATAATTAGTTCTAGATATCTAGAAAACAAACCAAAGTAAAGTGAGATAATTATAAAATTTAAGGGCAAAAAGGAAATATAGTCACAGTGCACTGTACAGTTCAGCTAGAGAACAATATTTACATTGTCAGTAATCTGAACAATGCAACTTAACCAAATGTATGATATGATTATACAGGGGGGAATATGCACAGAAAAGAAAGGTGTGTCTGTGTGCATGTATGTGTGGTTAAAAGAGAGGTAAATTTTTATATTCTATAGCATAGATTTATAGTTAATATCTAAAACTCTATAAGAAAAGAGTAACAGTAGAAAAGTTCTTTTTCCAGTAATGGTAGAATAACCCTCTGTTCAGAAATTCACTAGAAAAGTATACACATAAATTTTTAAAATCTGCCTGACATTAGAGAGCTATCAACATAGTAAAGAATTATGGGCCAAAGTCTGGAACAAAGGAATCCAGACTAGGGAGGCATTTAGAGCTATTTTCTCTAGAGGTATTTGTCAATTCTAAAAGAACCAGCTGAGAGGCTGGGAAGACGAGATGAGCTTTTGGCAGAATCAAGAAGCTAAAGGGATAAAAACTGGAACTCCATCAAAGAGGTGGAAGATAAACAACTGCTAAACCTCAGGCTTCAGAATAAGAACCTTAATCTGAATCATTTCAATCCTTGAATGAATTAAGGTGATGTCAGATAGTTAGCGCCTTTGCTTTAGCTACCAGCCAGAAGCTAATGTAAATCCTCTATCAAGGAAAAATGATGTTACCTAGAAACCAAAATTATTTAATTTTTCATAGTCAATGTCCAGAATTCAATTATTTAGAAAGGAAGCAAACAATTAAAAAATGGACTAAAGACCTTAACAGACACTTCAACCAAAGAAGATATATAGATGTCAAATAAGGATATAAAAAGATGTTCCAGAGCATATGCCATTAGAGAAATGCAAATCAAAATGAGATACTATTATGCTCTTATTAGAATGGCCAAAATCCAGAACAAAGACAACACCAAATACTGGCCAGAATGTGGAGCAGCAGGAACTCTCATTTATTGCTGGTGGAAATGCAAAATGGTACAGCTACTGTGGAATATAGTTCAGCAGTTTCTTATACAACTAAACATACTATTATCATACGACCAGCAATCATGCTTCTTGACACTTACCCAAATGAGCTGAAAACATAGGTCCACACAAAAAGCTGCACATGAATGTCTACAGGAGCTTTATTCATAATTACAAAACTTGGAAACAACCAAGATGCCCTTCAGCAGGTGAATGAATAAACAAACCATGGTACATCCAGACAATGGAATATTACTCAACATTACGATGAGCTATTAAGCCATGAAAAGGCATGGAGGAATCTTCGGTACATATTACTGTGTGAAAGAAGTCAATCTTAAAAAGCTTCATACCGTATGATTCCAACTACATGACATTCTGGAAAAGACAAAACTATGGAGACAGTAAAAAGATCAGTGGTTTTCAGTGTGGAAGTGAATGGGAGGGATAAATAAGAAGCATTTGGGTTTTGAGGGCAGTAAAAATACTTTGTATAATATAACAATGGATATTATGTCATACATTTGCCTAAACCCATAACATACACAACACCAAGAGTGAACCTCAACATTAACTACGGACCTTGAGTAATGATAATATGAAAATGTAGATTCATCCTTGGTAGCAAACTCACTGGTACCATTCCAGTGAGTGATGTTGATAATGGGGAGGCTGTACACGTGTAGGGAAATCTCTCTGTACCTTCCTGTCGATTTTGTTGTGAACCTAAAACTACTCTTAAAAAAAAGAAAGTATTGGAAAAAAAAGAAAGCAAAGAGACCAAAAAACATGACTGAAAACCAAGAGAAACAATGGTCACAGGCCAATAGGGGATTCAAATAATGGAGTTATCACATACCGATTTAAAAAAATAATGATTCAATAGTAGAAGTACCAGAGGGAAACAAAAGAATGAGAAAGAAAAAATAATTGAGAAGGTAAGGGATAAAAATTTTCTGAAGTTAATGAAAGATATCAATCCATACATCTACTGAGATCAGTGAACCGCAAGAAAGATAAATACAAAGACCACAGCTAGGCACATCACAGTCAAATTGCTATAAACTGAAACAATGAGAAAGTCCTAAAAGGGGTCAAAGAGGGGAGCCTGGGTGGCTCAATTGGTTAAGTGTCTGACTCTTGATTTTGGCTCAGGTCATGATCTTAGGGTTGTGGGCTCAAGCCCTGTGTCACGCTCCAAGCTCAGTGTGGAGTCTGCTTGTCCCTCACCCTATGCTCCTCCCCCAGCTTGCATTCTCTCTCTCTCTCAAATAAATAAGTAAAATCTTAAAAAAAAAAAAGTGGTCAGAGAAAACATTATTTCCAAAAGAGCAACAGGAAGACTTAAAACTGACTTACCAGTAGAAACAACAGAATCCAGAACACAATGTTTTACAATGAATTCAAGTCACTCACCCATTAAACAAATATTTATTGAGTATCTGCTATATGCTAGACACTGTTGTAGGTACTTTGGGATGGCATCGATGAGTAAAATGAAGAATGCATGTTACTTTTATTGTATAAAATTATATAGGAAATATTTTTAAAAGAAGAAATTGTACAAAGCATGTTTGACAGTCTATTTAGGAAATACAGTTCATTTTCGTTGTTAGAATTATTTAAAATTTTGATTCAATAGACATGACTGGTACTTTCTCAGAGATGAATGAGATTCTTTATAATCAAGTAGAGTTTATTTATTTATTTATTATTTATTTATTTATAAGATTTTATTTATTTATCTGACAGAGATCACAAGTAGGCAGAGAGGCAGGCAGCGAGAGGGGGAAGCAGGCTCCCTGCTGAGCAGAGAGCCCAATGCGGGGCTCGATCCCAGGACCCCGAGATCATGACCTGAGCCAAAGGCAGAGGCTTTAACCCACTGAGCCACCCAGGTGCCCCAAGTAGAGTTTATTTTTGCACAATTAGATAAATCTCCTAAGCTGGCTTTTGGGTAATAAAAAGTCGTGTAATTTCAGAGCTGATGTTTCTAGACGACCCTAGAGGTCATTTAGTCCAGACTCTTCATTAGAGATGTAAACAGCAAAGCACAATATATTTGGCTTTCCGGGGCGCCTTCTCTCTCTGCCTGCCTTTCTGCCTACTTGTGATCTCTTTCTCTCTGTCAAATAAATAAATAAAATCTTTATATATATATATATATATTTGGCTTTCCAAGGTCACACAAGTAGTAAGAGACACACAAATGACTTCTGGTCAAATGTTCTTTGTTGTTGTTTATTTGTTGTTTGGTTTGTGGGGTTATTTTGGGAAGGGGTTTAATTTTTATCAATGTAACATGTGCATAATTTTAAAAAGAATTTTATAACACTTAAAACCAAAAAGCAGCAGTCTCTTGCTCTTTCTCTGCCCACCTCCTAGTTCCAGTCTCCAGAGAGAACCATGTTTAACTTCTAATATTCGTATTATCATTCTGTTGTTTGATAGAATGTTTTATTATTTGTTGTGTGATAGCTTGTTCAGTGCACACATCTGAAGTGTGTGAGAGAAGTCCTCTTCCACTTTTAGTCATTTCACAGTACATGCCTTTCATTTAAATGCACTGGTGGCGGGCAGGCGGGGAGGGATGCACTGGTGGGATAACTGGCAGGTCACTGGTGATCCTCTTACTATATCGTCAACTAATGAAATTGATTTTTATGTGTTATTTAGGGAATATGTTTTGTTTCTTTGGAGTTGGGGCTGAATATTGGTTGCAGGGGATTAGTGGTTCCATAAATATATAACTTCAGAGGAGACAAAGCTTGTGTTTTTCATTGTACATATGTTTTCCCTTGAGCTTTAAAGTATAAAAAATTAAAAATAATATTTTCCAAAGTCTTTAAAGTTTTAACTAAAGGGAGTAAAAACATGTTAGGATTATTAAATTTTTATGATTATAAATTCATATTCATTAAGAAATAATATACTATAACAAATCATTTTCATCTTAGTAGAATATTAAACATACCACTAATTTGCCTTTGGCATTTGAAGTGATGCTTGTTTTACCCATCTCAAGGTCTGCTTTGTAATCTGGAAATGCTTGTGATGGAAAGCACTGAATACAAGACTATTAAATAATGTAATTTAACAATTATTATTGGTAAGTTGGAAGATGGTGGTGGAGTAGGAGGAACCTAGGCTCACCTCATCCCACAAGTACAACTAGATAACTATCAAATCATCCTAAATACTCCAGAAATTGACCTGAAGACTGGCAGAACAAACTCCACAAATAAAGGTAGAGAAGAGGCCACATTGAAAAAGGTAGAAAATCCAGAGACTTGGTTTAGAAGACAAATGGATCCTGGCCACTGCAGGAGGGAGGGAAAAGGGTGAGAGACAGACTAACACAAAAGGGAGTGCACAGGTAAAATGAATCTCCATAGCAACCGGCTCAGAAAGCAAAAGGGGCAGAATTTTGTGATTTCTAGCAACTTGTGGGGCTTAAAGTCTGGAGTTTTAAAGGTCAGTGGGCTTGATTCAGATAGAGACCAGAGGGCACTGCACTGCTCTTGGAGAGAAGGCAGGCAAACCACCTGTGGACACATAGAATGGAAACGGTGATCTGAAGAACACGTGGGCCACACAGTGGGGATGTTATCTGCTCATCTTGGAGTGTGTCCCAGAGACAGCATTCATGGACAGGACCTCTGGAACAGAAGAACTGGCTGGTGCCATTTCCCTCCCCTACTCCTCAGCATAAGTGCAGGGCCACCTGTGGGAACCAGCTCAGCACCAACACTTGCTCCCTAACTTGCTTACGCCAAGCCCCATTGCCCTTCCCTCCACATTCCAGTGTAACCACCCCACCTCAGTCATGCTTACCTCAATCCCAGTGTGATGGGCAAACTCCCCCAGAAGACCAGCGCAAAACATTACGCACACAGTGTCTCCTAACATGGGAGTTTTGTGGAGCTTGGTTCTAGTGGCAGTGGCAACAGGTTTCATTTCACAAATACCAGAGCACACCTAGTTAAAACTCGCCACATTCAGGCTAGGGACCAAACGTTATCCACGATAGGGAAAGAGAGCCTCTGCAGACTACTGGCTTGAATGATAAAGTGGCCAGGACAAAACAGCAGAGCACGTGCAACAAACACTGAAGATACTCCGGAAAGCACTAGGTCTTGGGAGAGTGGGGATACTACAAGGCAGGGCACTACAGGACCTCTTCTTCATAAGGCCATTACCCTCAAGAGCATGAGACATAGATGACATTCCTAATGTAAAAAAATAGGCACAGAGACTTAGACAAAATGAGAAGACACAGAAATTTTCCCAAATGAGAGAATAGGACAAGGCATATTCAAAGATCTAAGCAAAACAGATATGTCACATGCCTGATGAAGTATTTAAAGCAATGATCATAAAGATACTCACTGGACTTGAGACGAGTGGAAGACATAGTGAAACTCTTAACCCAGAGATAAAAGGTATAATAAACAAAATGAGAAACAGCCTTGATGAAATGAACAGCAGGGTGGAAGAAGCAGGGGAAAGAATAAGTGACCCAGAAGACAGAGTAATGGAAAGTAATCAAGTTGAACAAAAGAGAGAAAAAATAATTATGTAAAATGAGAATAGACTTAGGGAACTCAGCAACTGCATCAAATGTAACAACATTTGTGTTACAGGAGTCCTAGAAGAAGGAGACAGAGAAAAGGGGACAGAAAATTTATTTGAAGAAATAATAGCTGAAAATTTCCCTAATCCTGGGAAGATATCCAGAGCCAGGAGGCACAGAGAACTCCAATAAAAATTAGTGAAAGCAGCTCCACACCAAGACACACTGTAATTAAATTGGCAATATAGTAATAAAAGGAAAAATCTTTTTAAAAAGATATTTATTTATTTGAGAGAGGGAGAGAGAGTGAGAGCATGAGGAGGACAGAGGGGCAGAGGGAAAAGTAGACATCCCACTGAACAAGGAGCCTGACGTGGGGCTCTATCCCAGGACCCTGGGATCATGACCTGAGCCAAAGGCAGATGCTCAACCAACTGAGCCACCCAGGTGCCCCAAAAGGAAAAATGTTAAAAGAAGCAAGACAAAAGTGTCCTTAACTTACAAGGGAAAACCCATAAAGCTAGTTGGACATTTCTCAACAGAAACTTGGCAAGCCAGAAGTGAGAAGGGAGTGGCATGATATATTGAAAGTGCTGAATGTGAAAAATGTGGAGCCAAGAATACTCTATCCAGCAAGGCTATCATTCAGAGTAGAGGAGAGATAAGGAGTTTCCCACAAACACAAAAACTAAAGGAGTTCATGAGCAGCAAACCAATCTTGCAAGAAATGAGTGGGAAGGAGAGACCAAAAGAAAGAGTATAAAGGTAGGAAACACAAAAGCAGTAAAAATGAATATTTCTATTAAAAAAACATTCATGGGACTCACAAAATAAAAGGATGTAAAATATAACAACATATACCTAAAACACAGGGAGGAAAGGAATAAAGAATGAGTTCAAACTTAAACGACCATCAACTTAATATAGACTGCTACATGCAGAAGAGGTTATATACAAACCTGATGGTAACTGTGTATCAAAAAATACTAATAAATATGCAAAGAATAAATAGAAATAAATCCAAATATTACTAAAGAAAAACAGCAAACCATGAAAGACAAGAAAGAATCAGAGAAAATCTTCAGGAACAACCACAAAACAAATAATAAAATGATAATAAATACATATCTACCAATTTCAATTACTTTGAAAGTAAATGAACTAAATGCTCCAAACAAAAGACAAGGTGACAGAACGGATTAAAAAAACAAGACCCATCTATATGTTGCTAACAAGAGACTCATTTTAGACCTAAAGACACCTGTAGATTGAAAAGTGAGGGCATGGAGAAAAACCTATCATGCAAATGGATGTCAAAAGAAAGCTGGAGTAGCAATACTTATTACCAGGCAAAACAGACTTTACTTATTTATTCATTCATTTATTAGAGAGAGAGAGAGAAAGTATGCATGAGTGTGTGTGTGGGGGGGCACAGGGAAAAGGAGAGAGAGAATCCCAAGCAGGCTCCATATGCTACATGGAGTCCAATGTGGGGCCCGATCGCATGACCCTGAGATCATGACCCAAGCCGAAATCAAGAGTCAGACACTCAACTGACTGAGCCACTCTGGTGCCCTAGATAAAAGAGACTTTAAAACAAAGACTATAACAAGAGACAAAGAAGGACACTATATAATAATAAAGGGAAACAGAAAATTGAACAAACTGATAATCAGTAAAGAAATTGAATCACTAATCAAAAACCTCCCAAAGAACAAAAGTCCAGGACCAGATGTTTCACAGGTGAATTCTACCAAACATTTAAAGACGAGTTAATCTGGTCTTCTCAAACTACTTCAAAAAATAGAAAAGGAAAACTTCCAAATTCATTCTATGAGGCCAGCATTACCCTAATATCATAAAGTCAGATAAAGACTTCACTAAAAAAGAGAACTACAGGCCAATATCCCTGAGGAAATAGATGCAAAAATTCTCAACAAAATACTAGCAAACCAAATCCTATAATACATTAAAAAAATCATTCACCATGATCAAGTAGGATTTATTCCCGGGTTACAAGGGTGCTTCAACATTTACAAATCAATAAACATGATATATCGCATCAATAAGAGAAAGGATGAGAACCATACAATCATTTCAAAAAATGTAAGAAAAGCATTTGACAAAGTACAATATGTATTCATGATAAAAACCCTCAATAAAGTAGGTTTCGAGGAACATACCTCAACATATAAAAGCTGTACATGAAAGACCCAGAACTAACATCATCCTTAATGGGGAAAAATTGAGTGCTTTTCTTCTATGGTCAGGAACGAGACAAGGATGTCTACTTTCACCACTCGTATTCAACATAGTATTGGAAGTCTTAGCCACAGCAATCAGCCAGCAAAAAGAAATAAATGGCCTCAAGATCAGTAAGAAAGAAGTACAATTTTGACTATTTGCAGATATGATACTATATATAGAAAACCTGAAAGATTCCACCAAAAGGCTGCTAGAATTGATAAATGAATTCAGTAAATTTTCAGGATACAAAATCACTGCTCAGAAATCTGTTGCATTTCTAAACACCAATTATGAAGCAGCAGAAAATAGAATTAAGAAAACAATCTCATTTACAGTTGCACGAAAAATAATAAGATACCTAGGAATAAACCTAACCAAAGAGGTGAAAGACCTTTTGCTCTGAAAACTGTAAAATGCTGATGAAAGAAATTGAAAACAACACAAAGAAATAGAAAGAAATTCCATGCTCATGATTGGAAGAACAAATACTATTAAAATGTCTGTACTACGCAAAGCAATCTACACATTTAATGCAATCCCTATCAAAATATCAAAAGCATTTTTTTCACAGAACTAGAACAAACAATCCTAAAATTTGTATGGAACCACAAAAGACCCCAAATAGCCAAAGCAATCTTGAAAAAGAAAAGCTGGAGGCTTCATAATTCTGGCGTTCATGTTATGTTACAAAGCTATAGTGATCAAAACAGTATGGTACTGGCACAAAAATAGGCACATAGATCAATGGAACAGAATAAAGAACCTAGAAATAATCCCACAACTATACGGTCAATAAATCTTCGATAAAGCAGGAAAGAGTATCCAATGGGAAAAAGACAGTCTTTTCAACCAGTGGTATTGGGAAAACTGAAGAGCAATGTACAAAAGAAAAAAACTGGACCACTTTCTCATACCATACACAGAAACAAACTCAAAATGGATTAAAGACCTAAATGTGAGATCTGAAACCATAAAAATCCTAGAAGAGAACACAGGCAGTAACTTCTTTAACATCGGCCGAAGCAACTTTTTTCTAGATATGTCTCCTGAGGCAAGGGAAACAAAAGCAAAAATAAACTATTGGGGCTGCATCAAAATAAAAAGCTTCTGCACAGTGAAGGAACCAATCAACAAAACTAACAAGCAGCCTACTGAATGGGAGAAGATATTTGCAAATGACATTTCTGATAAAGGGTTAGTAGCCAAAATATATAAATAACTTATACAACTCAACACCCCAAAACCAAATAATCCAATGAAAAACCAGGCAGAAGACATGAACAGATATTTCTCCAAAAAGACAGCCAAATGGCCAACAGACACATGAAAAGATGCCCAACATTACTCATCATCAGGGAAATATAAGTCAAAACTATGATGAGATATCACCCTACACCTGTCAGAATAGCTAAAATCAATCAACAACACAAGAAACAACAGGTGTTGGTGAGGATGTGGAGAAAAAGGAACACTTGTGCACTATTGGTGGGAATACAAAGTGGTGCAGCCACTGTGGAAAAAAGTATGGAGTTTCCTCAAAAAGTTAAAAATAGAACTGCCTTTCAATCCAGCAATTGCACTATTAGGTATTTACCTAAAGAATACAAGAGCACTAATTCAAAGGGATACATGCACCCCTATGTTTATAGCAGCATAATTTACAATAGCCAAGAAATGGAAGCAGCCCAGATGGCCACTGATTGATGAATGGATAAAGAAGATATAGTATACATATATATATACACACACAATGGGATATTACTCAGCCACAAAAAGAATGAAATCTTGCCATTTGCAACGATATAAATATATAAATGGAGCTAGAGTATAATGCTAAGTGCAATTGGTCAGAGAAAGACAAATATATGATTTCACTCATCTGTGCAATTTAAGAAACAAAATAAATGAGCGACGGGAAAAAAAATGAGACAGACAAATCAAGAAACAAACCCTGAACTCTAGAGAACAAACTGATGGTTACCAGACGGGACTGGGGGGGTGGATAGGTAAACAGGTGATGGGGATTAAGGAGTGCACTTATGATGAGCACTGGATGATGTATGGAAGTGCTGAATCACTATATTGTACACCTGAAACTAATAAAACACTGTATGTTAACCCACTAGAATTAAAATTAAAATTTAAAAAAACCAATTATTGTTAACATTAATCCCACTGAATATTTCATCTGTCTTCCCAAGAGGAAACACCAAATCGTGAAGTAAACATTTTCATTCATCTGGTCTGTATAAATCTAAAATCTAGTAATACAAAATGTCATAACTATAGATGTATTCTTCAATGAAATTCTTCTCAATTTAAAATTATTTACATATGAGGTCATTTGCATCACGGATTATGAGACCTGTTGCTTACATGAGACAGGAAGCTGGCTGTGGACTGGGAGGACGGTACATTAGAATGAGAACGGGTGGCTGAGGACGGCTGTAGGAGGCGCGGCTTCACAGAAGTATTTGAGGTGTATCCAGGGCCCTGAAGTTCCTAGAAAGCAATACAGATGGGAGCAAAAACGGTTGTCGACCTACATTTAGAATTGTGGAATCAAATGTATTTTGCAAACATAATCTCAGTCTCAGGTGTTGAACATCTACAAAGTCATAAACCAAAGTATCAAGCAAGATGCTTCTGCCTAAGTTACTCTTTGCGGACGAAGCATATGCTCAGGAAGGTGCCTTCACGCAGCTAATTGTAGAAAGTATTTGAGACATGAAAACATCTCGGATGGTGTGCTACTAAGCTGGTTTCTAATTTTTGCCAAAGACCCCACAGTTGTTCTGGCATACTACTAAGGAAGAGCCTCTACAACTATAGAGTGCTCTAGCCTGTGAAAGTATCTATTATTAAGACTTTAATGTATGTCTGCAGCTTTAAAATATACTTGGAACACAGACGTATATTTCAGTGGGAAATGTACCATTTTTAAAGAACATGTTTCTGTCATGCAGATTAAATCATGTTTGCTATGCTCCAAACAAGCTAAACACACTGCGTGTTGGGGCTTTGCACATGCTTGACCCCCTTCTGTATGGAAAATTCTTCTTCAGGTATCCTCAAGGCACCTCTCTTGTTCACCTCTCTGATTATAAACTTAACGCAGAATACGCTGCTTCAATTTGTTACCATAGGAAAAGGATAGGTATAAGAACGTAATGATGTTTGTACAGATTTTATAATTCCTAGTATCAGATAATGTTGAAAGTACACTTGAATGTATCTAAGGCACATGAAGAAACTATATATCAAAGAGTGGCACTATTTTTTGCTTAAACTATTTATGATGGGGAAAAAAAGACCTCACTTTTACATCCAAAGTGTGTTGAAGTTTTAGGCGCACAGATTCTTGTTCCTGACGCTGTATGATATCTTGACATTCTGCAAACTGCAAAGATGCCTGCGATCAAGCAACCACATGTGGTTTATCCTCCATTCTCTATACAATTTTATTAATCTATAAATACCGAGTTGCTATCTCTTCAAGGGAACTTCCCCCACTCTTAGCACACTAACTTGCATTTATCTATTTATTTTATTCAGCAAACTTAGAACAATTGGAGGCCATGGCTTTATCCTCTGTGACCCCAGCATCTACACAACATTTAGTATATGAAGGGCATTCAAGAGAATGAAGAAACTAAGGATGGAATGAGAAAATAGTTTTAGCAATATAAAA
>CM052899.1:123359695-123383276 GCA_028534135.1 Potos flavus | reverse complement strand
ATTTTTATCACAGAGAAAGAATCAGGAACTGACAATTAACCACAGACTTATAGTTTATGTTGATAATGAACATGTGAAAAATGAGTTGAATGAAAATCATTGGTAACTTGTATTTTTAGCAACACTTCCTTAAGAATAATTAATTAGCACTTACAGATGTTGAGAGCTGTTAGAAATTACTGAAACAGCCACAGGAAAAGATTCAGATACTTTAGGGATTATATGAAGCACATGGCATTTTCCCTAAAAAACCCTGAGTAGAATGACTGCTATCTACCTAACACCCGTCACAGGTGCCTCTCACTGTGCATCTCTCACATCGTGTGGGACTGGAAGAGGTGGCAGGTGAGGTATCCAGGTCCGTGCTTTAGTAAGTCTAGACCAATGGAATTAAAAACAGAAGAATAAAATCCAGTAAAGCATACCATGACCATCGGATCCTTCCATTGACTTTAATGTATTTCTTGTTTGTTCAAGTTCAGACTGTGCAGATTTTAATTGCATTTTCAGTTTATTTGTAGTAGCTTCCATTTCTTCAGTTTTGTTTCGGAAATTCCTTTTTAAGACTTCATAGTCCTCTGTACCATGTGGTAATAACAGATGGTTACTTTTGTCTATCTCATTGTATAAAGTGTTATTTTATTTGTAATTAATAATCATAGAATTTTAGAGCTGGAAGAGAATTCATTTAGCTACACCATCATTTGTTATAGATATCAGATGTACAGTCACATTTCCCGAGTGGATCCTCCTCCTTTACCCCCTTACTAGTCACTGCTTTTTCCCAGCCAGTGTAATTGGCTCACACCACTGGCATCTTTCTTGAGTGGTCATATCGACCACAACAGATCTCACCACCATCTGTAGGTAGGTGAATCTCCAAGACATGATAAGTAACCTGAGGTTGCCACATGTTCTGTCTTTTTACCTCTAGGAATTATTAAATTACTTGGCATGTATTCATCATTCTATACAAGAACACGCACCCACACACCTACTCACCTTTTTCTATATTTGTATGTGATATATTTATATATATAAAGGGAACAGAGAGGGCCAAGACCTCTTTGCTGAGATCTGTCTACCCAGACATTTCCATGCGGATGTCCCAGCGCCACCCACACCAACTGTCTCCTACTGGCTGTTATCTCACCCTCCGGCCCTCAGGCCTGCTCCTCCAAATGGTTTCCCTCTCTCAGTTGTTGGTGACCAGCCCACCATTCTCCCAATACCAGAGACCTAAAGCCTGAAGGCCACACAAAACTCAACTCCTCTAATCACAAAGTACTGCTGTTCAATTGTCAAAATATTCTTAATTCTTTCTCTCATTTTCACTGCCACTGCCTTGGTTCAACTTTTCATAGCTCCCTGGGGCCACTGCAAGATCCTCTTTAACTGGCTGGCCTCTGGCCCTATAGTCTTGCCTTTGTCTATTTGCCTGCCAAGACGCTGTCCTTTCAAAATGTTAATTTGATGACAATAATCTCCTACTTAATGTCTTTGGCTGGCTCCGCACTGTCTGGCTCTGCCTATCCTGCCTCATTTCTTAGCCCTTGTTCCTTTGCACTTTTACTCAAATACTTCTGAGGTCACATTGTTATTTCATGCCTTGTGCTTTTGCCCATAATGTTCTCTCTGCCTGGGTTGCCCTTCCACCTCTTTTTTACCCGCCAAATCCCTTTTCTTCCCACAAAGTTAGCAGAGGAGGTGTGAATCCTCTAGCAGACGGATTCTCTACACTCTCCTCCATCTGCACTCAGCACACCGTGCCTCGCCCACTGTCCTATGACCCAGTCTATAGAGCTCTGGCTCCCAGCTAGCGGGGATCCTCACTGTTGTGTTCCTAGGGCCTATCTCAGTATCTGGCCTAGTAAATGCTCAGGAATCCTTGATTCCGTGTGTGTGTGTGTGTGTGTGTGTGTGTAGTAAATGATACCTGTACCACACTAATCATGAACTAGAAATGTTTTGTTCTTAAATTTAAGATCTTGATTGATTTTTCAAGAAATCTACACGTCTGTTTACACATGTTGCTTCATTTCGAAACCTCTAATCAAGCTATTTGACTCAAAGGACTCAAGGTTTCCACCTCCGTCAGCCTTTTCTTGAAAACTCAGTAAAGAAGGGCACCTGGGTGGCTCCATCAGTTAAGCATCTGACTCTTGGTTTTAGCTGAGGTTATGAGCTTCGAGTTGTGAGACTGAGCCACCTGATGGGCTCTGTGCTCAGTGGGGAGTCTGCTGCTCTCCCTCTCCCTCTGCCCCTCCCCCCACTCACACATGCTTGCACATAAATCTTTTAAAAAAACCGAACTCAGTAAAGAATATCATGGACTCTGAGGGTTGACTCAAATTAACAGTAAATGAGTGCAAGACATGGGAGCTCTGTAAGCAGAAGCAGGATTTCGGGGCAGTGTCACTCTCCCTGTTCACGATGTGGGATGAGCGGCCATTTTTTGCAATAGTCCTAGCATCCAGGCTGGACTTCACTGGCAGCGGTCCTCTAGTTGTCAGCAGAATTTGAACCCAAGTAACCTACCTGTAAGACTGTTCAACTCACTCCTACTAGTTTTCACCTCATTTAATAACTGATCTCTCTCCTGTTTGATGTCCTTCACTGCACGGAGCCGCTCAGAGCCTGCATTCACCAGCTTCACCTTTTCCAGCTCCAGGTCACTCACTCGGGCCTCAAGCTCCCGTATCTTTGCATCTTTTTTATCTTTTAAAATCTAAATATCGGGATAAATACAAAGGACAGAGTAAGAAGTAAAAAAAAAAATACGTATGTGTACTTATAGTGGACATTGTATTAGTATCCTCTCTGTATTTAATTAAATATCTTTTCACTATTTCCTAAAATATTAAATTTCTATTTTATTATAAAACCTCAATAGTAAATGGAAAAGCAAAAGGAATACTTTACCTTTCTTTTAATCCTAGATGTCAATTTCCAGTATCATTTGCAATAACTCTTCATTATTCCTATTCCTATTTTTTTTTCATTCCAAAGAGAAAGATACTGAGCGCCTACTCTGTGCCAGGCACTGTTTTACATGTTGGGACAGAGCAGCAGGGCAAGGGGACTGGGGTGAGGCAAGTGAGGCCCCAGGTTTGTGCCTCCCTGAGCTCTGAGTCCTAGGAGCCTCACTAAACTTACCCCATCCCAGTCTTGAATAGCAGGAAGCAACATCATTGTCCCCAGGGAGCTTACATTCCAGTGAGAGGAGACAGACAACAACAAATATTTAGTAGTCAGGTAATACTAAGTGACCAAAACAAAGAATAAAAGAAGGTGGGGGTGGAGGATGAATGCGGGGGCGGGGCTCTGCATGTAAGAGGTAAGTTGGTACATTGAAAAGAGCCCAACTGTTATTCTTATTAAAGCCTGCAAGACGGTTGGCCCTGGGCTGGTGTGTGGGAACTTGGATTTGGGAGGGTTCCCACTGCTCCAACTGATAAGAGCAGCTCACTGTGCCTAAATCAGTTCTGCAAACAAAATGATTTATGTGGAGCACCTGCTTTCCTTCTGGAAGCCTGGAATACTTGCCAGGCAATGAGTGTTGGTGTGACCAGTCCCCAGCACAAAAACCCTGGGGACTGGGTCTCCAATGAGCTTCCCTGGTCGGCAACATGTGACATGTACTGTCTCAGATCGTTGCTGGGGGAGTTAAGTACATCCTGCATGACTCTGCAGGACAGGGCTTTTGGCAGCCTGTGCCTAGCTTCCTCCGTGTACCTTTTCCCTTTGCTGATTTTGCTTTTTATTATTTCACGGTAATAAACTGTACCCATGAGCACAACTATATGCTGAATCCTGTGAGTCGTCCTAACAAATGGCTGAAACTGGGGGTAGTCTTGGGGACCCTGACCCTCTCTGCTGAGCAGAAACCTCACAGAGGGAGGTAAAGGAGCAAGCAAGGTGACAGGCTCAGGGACAGTTCTAGGCACAGGTAACGTGTTCAGGGAACAGCAAGGCCATCAGAATGGCTGGTAGAAAGCAGAATATGCTACCCCAAACATGCCTCTTTGGCATAAGGATTATTTTAAGCTGATTATTTTGAGAAATAGCAGGCATAGGGGAAGGCCTGAAAACAGAGGGTGCCCTTTAAGGGATATTCAGATTTGTAAAGGAAGTCTCCATTTATAAGGCTGTCTCTCTCTGACCGGAAAGGAAGGATGACTCTAAATTACAAGAGAATCTTATCAATGGGGAAAGCATGGCTTAAATCTGCAAAACAAACCTCATTCCTTTATCCATGGTTTTCCTAGTCCCCTCTCCATGACTTGCCTCTCCCACATCCTTCTTTCAGCTAAAGATGGTATTTAAGCCTGAATTCTAAGCCACCTCTCTGAGTTACTCATTTCCCTGGGTTTCTCACTTGTATATATGAGATTGATTGACTGACTGGTTTTAAGATTTTATTTATTTATTTGAGAGAGAGAGAGCATAGGAGCAGGGGGAGGGGCAGAGGGAAGGGAGGAGGGAGAAGCAGACTCCCCACTGAGCAAGAAGCCAGAGAGGGCTCAATCCCTGGACTCCAAATCATGACCTGAGCCAAAGGCAGACACTTAACCAACTGAGCCACCCATGCCATCCCCTATGAGATATATTTATTAATAAACTTCGTTGCTCTTCTCTTGTTGATGTGTCTTGGTTATTGAGAATTTAGAAAGACAGATGGAGAAGGATTTCTCCTGCTCTACATTGGAGTGGACTGAGCATGAGGAGGAAGCAGTCAGACATGAAGTCAGAGAGGGAACCATGGGTAAGACTGGCCTCAGAGGCAATGTAAGGATGTGAAAGTTCATCCTGAGATAAGCCATTGGGAGAGTGTTCAACATGGCAGTGATAAAATATAACACTTTAAAATCTAATTCTGGCTCCTGTGTGAAGCATAAACAGTGGCAGGGGTAAAGGTAGGAGTGCTCTTGCAGTGGCTGCATTCCCACCAACGGTGCAGGAGTATTCCTTTTTTTTTTTTTTAAAGTAGGCTCCATGCCCAGCATGGGCCCACTGTAGGGACTGAACTCACAACCCTGAGATCAAGACCTGACCAGAAATCTACAGTTGGACGCTTAACTGATTGAGCCACCCAGGCGCCTTGAGTGTTCCTTTTTCTCCACATCCTTGTCAACACCTGGTGAAGATGGGTGTCTTCTCTATGCTATGTGTCCAAGTCCAAGTCGGTATTGTATGGAAGAGCTGAATTGTTATCCTGTACACCTGAAACTAATATGACAAACTATGTTAACTGTTCTTTTGTTTCACAGATACGGAAGCCAAGAATGAGCAAGCAATGCAGTGTTTTACAGTCACTGAGTGGTGAGAGATGGGATTCAAGAGAGGTCTGTCTGAAGAGGGAGAAAATACTTCAAACTATGGGATCAGAAATGGCTTCAGGAGGAAATAGGATTTTCTGATTTTTTTTCTCTTTCGTACCAGTAGTCCTGAACCATTTTGGGGCCACCCACTCCTTTCAGAATCTAATAAAGGTATAGATCCTCTCTCACAAAAACACACAAATGCACAAATACTTTCAAACAATCTCAGAGGGTCCACAGACCATCTTCACAGAGCCCCTCTTCAGTGACTTAAGTCAACTTCCTCATGAAGGTAAAGATATTTCAGAAGCTGAACCACCAAAAACCCTCTACAGACCTTGAACTCCTGGAGCTCCAGTCTCCTATCATTGATCTCCTTCTCCAGCTGAGCCTTTTCCACTTGCATGGCGCCAGCCGTTCGTCCGTGCTGGCCAACCAGCTGTGTCATGTTTTCAATCTGCTGTCGCAAAATCTCGATCACCTTGTCCTTCTCTGCCATCTGTAGCCTGAGGGCCTCACACTCGGTCTGCACGTTTCTGAGGTGATCTCCTTCTGTTTTCAAGTGCTGCAGCTCCTGCAATTTCAAGTCCACCCGGGAGCGCAGTTTCGTGATCTCTGAATTGGTAGCCTCAATGGCTCTCTCTTTTTCCTGGAGGGAAGCGGTCAGGTCCGATACGGTCCTCTCTGAGCTCTCCAGGGTCATCTTCTTGGCGGTCAACTCTTCCACCACTTTGCGGAGCATCTCTTTGGTGGATTCGAGCTGAGCAGTCAAGGAGGACACTTTTTCTAGACTTTCATTCTTGCCCTGAATTGCTGCCATCTGATCGTTGAAGAAAAGAAAATTTCATGGATTTGGGCAGATAGGTAGAGGCAACCTCAAGAGTTTAACAAGTTAGCTCACAAACATGAAATCATGAATCTGATAATATCTACTTAGACTAACTCAAACTGTTTTGCTGTCAGAACTCTGTGCAGACCATAGACAAATTTAAGTTAATTAGACCCAGGTGGAGAGACGTTAATTAAATAATAATACGCCTCTAGAATGGTGTTCTTGTGTGGGAGCTTGGGAAGTTTCCTCTTAGGGTGTTTTCTGGACCAATTTCAATTAGGATAGGGGGAAGTGTGGCAGGACTGCAGAAGCTGCTCTTCCTCACTATTTTCCTCCAACTTGCCCTTTAATTCTACCTCTGAGAGAAAAGTGAATAATGGCTTTTATCCAACACACACTCACATCCTCAGGTCCTTGTCCAGAAAAGAGTAAGAATCTAACTCCCAATTGGTCCTTTCACCTTTCTTCTTGCCCAGGTTGGGCGAAGAGTAGGAAGATGGTTTGCCTGAATTCTAAGCCAAGGCTGGTCCGTTTGGTTTGCTTTCACATTTCAGGAAGCTTACTCTTTTGTGGAATGCTTTTTATGTCTCTGTGGCAATATTTAGAACTGCGTCCTTTCAGTCCTGAAGGTTCAGGGTTGTTAATAAAGCATTCCACATTTTGCCACTAGTGCACTGAAATGGACTGCATCCATCTTGTGTATCTCTGGGTCTCAATCAGTTTGGGGGAAGACCAAAACCAAAAAAAAACATCTGTTGGAAACCTTTGACCCTGCTGTTCCTCAGATCCCCCTATGGCTTGTGCTTTTCTGAAATAAGCAACTATTAGGTTACCAATTTCTAGGTGAAAATCAAAAGGCAATTGGATGGCAATTTCATTAGTTAACAATGAACAAAAATGAGATGAAGCTTAACATTTTATTTAATCAGTGATCAAAAATATAGAAATAGATAACAGGTTTTTATAACTTACTCAAAGAATCCCTGGCTCTATTTTAGGTCTATTTCTAGGCCCATTAATGTTTTTTTAAAAAAGCTCTACCAATAACACATAAAATCCATTTTTCCCTACGAAGAAACTACTGGGGAAGCCGTCCCGCGTGCTGTCTGACCTGCCGTTCCATCTGGCCCTGACACTCGCTCTTCATGGCCTTGAGGAGGGCTTCTAGGCGCTGCACCTCCATGTTCCTGTCGTCCAGCTCCCGCCGCAGGTGGTCAATGGTGATGCTGTTGCCTGTGTCCCGGTCCCACAGACGCTTATTCTGCTCCTTCTCCAGACTCAGCTCCTTCTCTCTTTTATGTAGATCAGCCTACAAGAAGTAAGGTATGTTTCTCAACTTGTATGAAATAATTGAAGTAAAAGTCATTTTCCTTGTATCATTTTTGGAGGTTTTATGGGATTTGAGAAGACTTTGATTTTGGAATCTTATTTTTTAAAGGCTTAAGAACAATTATTTAGCAGATAAATAGGTTAACATTTTGCTTACTTATAATTTCTTGCATTACAAGTGAATCTCAATGGACTAGACCCCAAACAATATAAAGTAATATAAAAACATAATAGATTTTTAAAGTCATCCTGTTTTTAAATTTTGGATTTTCTAGCAAAGGCATTATGCCTTGCATCAAGCGTGCTCCTGTAATAAAGAAACGCTCAAAAGCTTGAAAGAACAGCAATAGTAATGTGGTTAACTGCTTCAGAAATGACAGGATAGCATTAGGTAGTGGGAGTGGAGTAAGCTGTTGGCTGTGAATAGAATTACCTCCCTCTTCAGTAGCTAAAAAAAAATACATAGTGTTTGCTATTAGTAAAAACTAAATAGAGCAGGAGAAACAAAGACACACAGCTCTTCAAAGGACTTATCACCGAAAGAGAAAGGTAAGACACAGACACAAAGAACTGGAAGTAGTAGTTTTTCATTAAAGAGACAGAGCTAAACAACAGCAGAGAGAAATCACAAAGGAGATCAAAATACTTCAAGAAGGCATTTGAGTTGGACCTCACGAACAGCTGGGAGGTGCAGAGATCAGAAAGAAGGGACTGGAAAAGGATTTGTGTGGTTTGGTTGGAGCACTGGGCATATGTAGAGAGAAAGGACTGGAACAGTAAACTGGGGCTGGATCATGGACAGTCTTTAAAGGTAGGGAGTCTGACTTTAATGGGGAACATAATTTTTGAATCAGAGTGACATAATCAGAGTGATATTTTAAGAGAGATGAGCATGGAAGCACTTTACGGGCCAGACTGAAGAGGGGAAAGACTGGAAGTAGGAACCCTGGTAAGGAGACACTGCCCTGATCCAGGTCTAATGAGGGGCTTGGACAACGGGGTAGTGGCGGTAAGGATGAAAAGGAGAGGAGAGTTTTCAGGGCCTTTCAGACAACCTGCAAGATTTTCAAATTAGATCTGAGGACCCGAGGAAACACGCAGTGGGAAGGAAAGAAGTGAAGGATTATCCCAAGGTCTGGAGCTTGTCACACACAGTCGCCAGCTCTGCCTTTAGGGCTTGCCCCTCAAACCCCATGTCAGCCTATGAAGGACGGCTCCGCCGGCAGAGGGCGCTACGCTCCATGGAGAGTCTGGGAGTGAGAGCATTTATTCTACTGTACTGCTAATATCACAAAAAGGAGTGCCAAACATTTCTTTTCCTAAATTTCTCAGCTTCTACTACCTTCAACATGGCACAAGCTGCTTCACTATTACTGGAATCTTATTTCCTTTAAAAAAAATTTTTTTTTACCTAAACTTCCTTTCAAATTGTCTGTGTTTTGAATGTTATTTGGCTCTAAAATAAACACTCAATACTACCTCAATTTAGTCGAATACATTTATCTAATTGAAAGATGGGCCGTTTGAAGACTAGCTTCACCTAACTTATAAGCTGTAACTGCTTAAGGAAAAAAAATAGGTAAAGTTTAGAATATTACTTATATGTAAAACTTGAATGATGTCAAGATAGTCTATTGCGTATGTATGCACAAATATTATGCAGAATTTGTGATTTTATAAATAAAACCATTTTTGTGAAATACTTTGGTGAGAAACTTCCCAGAATTAATATTTAGAGCATGGTCTTACCAACAGCTTTTGAAGCTGATCATCCAAATTTCCAGATTCCTGACTGAACTGGTCACGTTCTGTCCGTGCCTCAGTTAGTTCTGAATTGGCAAGGACTAACTGCTTTTCAAGCTCTTCTATCTAAAAGGAAAGCACAAATCAATCTGACTATGTTAGTGGGGAATATAAAATAAGTACAGTTTTACGGAAACAAATGGTATTATTTTAGGGGCAAAAATAAAAGCTAATTATGTTTTGCAAAGTTTTCTAAACTTAAGATTTGCGTAGAATTTAATTTAGCCAGAGAAATTAGCTGAAGTGCAGTATTTGATACTGTTAGATATGGGCATTGTCTGTAATCTTTTTCACACTATTCAAGATTTATCTCCTACAAATATGTGTTCTGTCATTCGGTATTAAAGGAAGCTTGGTGTGGCATAAATAACATTCTGCACAGCCCACACAAATGACCTGTACTATATGTAGAAGAACTATTTTGTTTAAGACTATCAGAGTTTCATTAACAAAATACATTGAATATAAAAGAATGACTAGTAACAAGTTTTTCATTATTGTCATTATTAGTCAATTTGGAAAGGATGAAGGAACTTATATGTATATAAATATATTAAAATTATTTTAAATTGAATATGTTAACTTA
Source organism: Potos flavus (assembly GCA_028534135.1). Classification (NCBI taxonomy): domain Eukaryota; kingdom Metazoa; phylum Chordata; class Mammalia; order Carnivora; family Procyonidae; genus Potos; species Potos flavus. The sequence continues at coordinate 123,373,405 of CM052899.1, read as the reverse complement.
AAATACTTATATACATATTGTTTCAATCCCCATTTCCTTCAACTATAAAATGGATGAATACCAATTTTAAAGGACTAGTATAGGTGGGTTTTTCTCTCATAGACAGGGCAGCTGTTTGATCTGTGTGACTATGTGTGTCCATATGTCAATATGCCAGAAGGCCCATCACTCTTAAAAGCATTCCTACAGCTCTTGACCTGTAGATGCAAAGTAGGCGAAGAGGTTAAGTTCTCAGATGATGGAGACCCCGGGTTTGGATTTTAGCTGAGCCACACAAATTCATAATTTAGATACGGAGATATTAAAATAATGAGAACATGTTGATACTTAGTGTGATCACTAAAATACTATTTCATCAACCAGTAATAAGAAATCCTTCATATCTACATAAATGCTAAATATTCCTTCTTTCTTCAACAGGCTCCCAGATTTACCATGTCAAGAATAAAACTTATTGATTGGTTTGGAGGACAAACTTGTGATGAAAATTTCTTAGAGAATATATGAGCAAGACTAATTTTTTCTTGATGACTATTTTCTTCTGGATCAGGTTCATTTAAGATCTTCATTTATTAATTCAGCACATATTTACTAGCTATATAAGCACACATATATGCAACTACCTTTTGATAAATGCCAAATATGAGTACATCAAATTTATATACCTTTAACTACACATACATATATATGACTTTTAAAAATACTTATTATATAGGGTCACCAAACAGTTTCACATTTACCTACAGAGTAGAATGACAGCCTGTAGGGATTGGAATATACATTTTAATATTTACATTGGACATATTTGAAAAATGACTTTATATTCGACCGTATGTTAGATTTAAAAGCAAGTATTTCACAAGAATTAAATGTACATAAAACATCAGGCTACCAATAGAAACGTTAAAAGATTCTAATAATCCTATAAAGAAGTTCTTGCACTCTCGTACTCCTTTGGGGACGTATATTGCAAAAAGCCATACAACAACTCAACCACTGTGACATGAGTAGCTTCCTAAGGAAGATGGAGGAATAGTATCAGGTGACATAATCTCTTCAGTTCTATTATTATTGGGAAAGACCAAATCAGCACATGTTTAGTAATGACATCAGGAATAAGCCCACAGACGTTTCCTGTGTGTAGACAAATGTAATCAGAGAGGGAACATGACCAGGCTACGAGTCAAACACTTTAGGTTCTGGTCCATGTTCTGTCACATGACCTCCCTAGTCTCAATTTTTTAATCTATAATTTGAAAAGAATATTCTAATCTTTCAGAGTCCTTTCAATTCTGTGTCTAATACCTTTTTACATGAGAAGAACAATATTAATAAAGCTGAAATTCTCTAATTTCCACCTGTCTTTGGAAACAAAATATGGTCAAAGAAACCCCATTCTGAGCTACAAATTTAATAAGAACACCTTCAGTGTGAAGAGTTACTCCTATGACTAAAACGCTTTCTAGTCCAAACCTGGCATAAAATTATTTTCTCTTTGAGCGAAGTATTTGTCCATGTGTTTTAAAAGCTTAAATTAAGACCTGCTATTTTGTCCGCTTTCGTTTTTTAAAAAAATCCTGGATCACCCTTTGATAACATCAGACTGGATGGCAAAATTCAGGAGACCAAAATTTGAAAAAGAAAAGAAAGAAAAGAACACAGAAAAAGAAAAGAGCCAAGTCTCATCTTTCCGTCTAAGTTTATCAAGCGTCAGAAGTTCCTCCAGACCCCTGCAGGAACATTGGTTTTGTAGTTGTCAGTACTGACTCAACTGCTATAGCTCTGCTTTTACCTTTCACTTTTTAGAGTAGAAATATTTCTGTTACTTCATCAATCAAGAAGAGAAATGGAGAGTGAAAGGGAAAACCACTGAAGTAGCAGCTGAGCTGAACAAACAGCTGTACAAAACACTACAAAGCCTTCTGAAATGTCCAGAATAGATACTGACAGCCGAGATATATATTAAAGGTTTTTTTCTTTTTCTTTTCTTTTCCAATAGCAGCACTGGTTTTCCCTTTCACCATCTATGAATCTACTTTCGTTTTGGATCACTGGACAAATAAGTAGTTGGATCTCATTCGAATCTTTACAGTGATTTTAGAGACGTTCCCAATAAAGCCGAATTGTATCTGCTGTTTTCTGTGCTCAGAAAGATGACACAGACATCGGATACTGAGCGGTGCCGTGGATCAGCACGGGGGTGCGTCGCCAGAACTGCGCAAAGAGGTTTGCACAGACTTTCCCGCACAGGATATAGCTGCAGCCAGTGCTACTAAATCTTTACTTTTCGAATGTGAAATTCAGCCCCAAATGCTTTCAGAGTAGGAAAAATAAACTGAGAATCCAGATCATGAGATAGTTTTGTTGTCAAAAAGCGAAAGTTAAGAGTAAAGCCAAATCTACAGAGCCAATAGTGACAGCTTCTACTGGTCCAAATTCGTAAAGGGGAATTCTGGAGGTTCTCCTAAAATGGAAAGAGAAGAATAGAAAAAAGCATTACAGTAGAACACATTTGTAAGCTACAAAAGCTACATCTACAATTTTCTTTGAAACAGTTTGTATTTTCATCAGTATGAAAATATTTTGTTAATCTGAAGACACACACTGCCCTCCTAAAGGACAATTTATGCTTTCTAGTTGGAAAAGTTTTGCTCAGACCTATCATGTCGTCAATTCTTTTAGATAATAAAGACTTTTTTCTGAAAAGTCTCGGGTGAAAATACTAATACTGTTTCTCATAAAATATGTTGATGTGTAGTATGAACACACTCTTTAAAGTTTCTTCTCACAAGAATCCCACTTTTAATCATAGCTTTTATGTGTTATTTTCTTTGATTTTTTTTTCCTTAGTGTTATTTGGATAGTATATACTAATATGCTCACTAATAAGATCTATCTTATTTTCTATTTTAGCAATGTAAAGTCAAGGTATATGAAAATGCAAGAAATTAAACAAGGATTTGTGGTTTTTGGATTTTATATTCATTACAACAAAAACATTTCATACTAATGGAATATTTCATGACTTCCAAATGAAATCCTTTTGTTAACTAGCTTGATTTTTCACATGTATTGATGACATTTCAGGCCAAAGTACATTCAACCCTATATTAACATGACAAGATACTCTCCTCTCAGTGTTCCCTGACTAAAGGGAGTAACTATTAAGAGAGCCTAGTTAACCGCCATCTTGGTGCCAACTCCATATTTTCAACATGTTGCTATAAATCTCATTGATCTAGATTAAAATTAGTTGAGGTAATACGTCCCCCTTAATTTTATTAAATGTTTAAGCCTATTTGAAACTGACAAAATTATTGGTGATCCACTATTTACATTAGAACAAAATAAGACAATGATTCTAACATCATATCTGTATGTATCATTATACATCCACACGGCCTCAAAACATTCATATACAAAAGCCTGCGGTCATTCATCTGGATGCTTATGCTTCTACAATGCCAAAGAGATAAGTATTTATAAAAACTCAAAAGCTATCTTTGTATTCTTTAGCTGTACTGTATTCAATATTTGTTAAAATTTCCCACCATGCTCAAATTTAGAGTTGAGCAGCATGGTGCTGTATATTGACTGTATGTCAATAAGCAAACAATGGGTGATAGCTTATGGAGGGGTCACTTTTCCAAGCAACATTACAATGGAGAGTTGGAGCACTTTCAAATTATGTAAGAAAACACAAGTGAATTGCATTTTGCTTAGGACTTCACAGCTTTTCAAAGTGTTTAATTTGTCAATAAACAATGAATATTTAACCTTTTCAAAACAGATTGAATAGTGATGAATATCAGTTACTATAGTGGACTAGAACACACCAGCTCTCCAATTTCCTCTTTTGCAGTCAGACTGCCCGTGCTCACTTCCGCCAAGGTGTCTACCTCTACTAGACTGACTACCAGAGCCTCCTTCCACCCCCTGCTGCACTGAAAGCAGCCCCATCCAGCAAGGTGGGATCAAGACCTCTTGTGCAGGCTGGGTCTGCCTAGAAAGGGGTGGACATTCCAGCTATCAGTCTTCAGGGGTAAACCTCGTCCTGAGAAAAGAAATTAGAACACAAAAAGCAGGCCTTGGAGAAGCAGAAAAGAACAAATGTTTCTCTCTGGGCTTCTGCTTCCTGGTTTAGTCTTTAAAACAGTCTAAGTTTCCTGAAGGCTACTCTTAAGTGGCGGTGGCTGAAATGACCCTGACACAGGATTTAGGCTAAGAACTAAGGCCAGACTAGTAGGGCAGAGCTATTCAAACAGCAACCTGCCCGTGAGCCATGGTATCAGTTCAGTGAGTATCAAATCAGCATGTGAAGAGAACAGAGAAGAGCCAGGATGGCCCACGTGACAGGGGTAAATACTGTTCTGTGAAACTTGCCTCAGTCGTCTGTGTGTAGCAGATCACAGAGTAAGCTATTTCTTACTGTGGGGAGTGCAAAAATGTTTGAAAGCCACTGTGGCTGAGTATCCAAATCCCATAACTGAAATTATGTAGTTTCACATCACTCTTTATTGTTTAGACTTTAGTTAGTAAAGCCATGTCTAAATTTTCCATTCTTATTTTAGCTGTGCCACAGGGAATGAAGGTGGAAGTTTTACATTCTGGGCTTGAACTGGAGAGCGGCGGGGGAACAGCCCCCTCCTGTGGCCAGCACAGAGCTGACAGGGGTAACGGAATGAAGGGCTGCCCAAGGGAGGGCAAATGTCTGGAAGAATTAGAGCTGCACTATTCAACTGCTTCTTCTCATGTGAAGCTTTTTTCTTGTACTGTTACCCTGTAGAATTGGGCTATTTTTTAGAGGAAATCTGGCAACTTCCTTATATTTTATTTCTTCCCAATCAGCTAGGGTGTGAGAAGTTTGTCAGAAGCGATGGTTAGAGCGGGAGGTTCTCTTATAGGTAGGATGACTTATTACAGTTTGTCTTCCAAACGGAGCCAATTTGGAGATGAAAGGTGGTGTTCACAAAACAGGACAAGGGGATCGCTGGTGTAAACTGGACTGCCGCAGGGAAACAGGCATGGATGGTGAGCCCCCCTTCTAATAGGGAATGAAGAACGTGAGCTCCTCTGAATGGAAGCCCTCTGCTTGTGTTTTAGGGTCTCTACTGCTTTACAAATGCTTGTGATTAACGAAAAAAAGCTCTGGATAAATGGTTGATAATGAGAGTGAACAGCTACTCTTTAGCTATGGAAAGTGAGAGAATAAAAACAACAGAATATGAAATGGGAGTATCTGGGTTTAAGAGGAATTGTGTAATGAAAGATGAAGATTTATCTTCCTAGTTATTTTTTTATTTAGACTAATCTTACTAATTCGGTTTGCTAGCCACACAGTGATTAATAACTGGGAGTTGAAGTAAAACCTAAGAGGTAGGGCCCTCGAGTACTGAGTGGTAGGGGAAGACTGCCTGGTTCCAAAATATTTCTTAGAGCTAAGAAGCCTGTAAAAAAAATTTAAGGGCTCTTATTTTTAACTTATTTTTTCAGAAACTTACTTGAAGTATGCAAAATTTTTTTCCACAAATGAATTATTTGGGCAAATAATTTGAATTAAAATTATTTATAATTATTTCTTCAGATGTAGTGTTCAATAATTCATCAGTTGTGTATAACACCCAGAGCTCATCACATCACATGTCCTCTTTAAAAATTATTTATAATTTAACATATAGATATTTGGCAACCTCCTACTCCATCTTAAAAGCTGCTTTTAATTTGACATTACTTTGATTCCTCATTTTCAAATAAACTATTAAAAACTTTGTAATAAATCTGTGTATAATAGTGTATGGAAGCAGAGCAGCCAAATCTAACCTCACCTTGTCTTCATACATCCTTTTGGCTTCTCTTAACTCAGAACGTAGCTGAGAAACAGTAGATTCCAGATCACTGAGTTGACGCATATACATTGAATTTTGATTTCTTGCTTGTTCTCTAAGAAGAGTTTGAAAGGGGAATAAAAGCAAACAGCAAACTAAGAATAAGTGTGATATCTAAGCGTACTCCAGCATTTAGACACTTTTCAAAATTGCTTCTCAAAAGCTTCAGCTCAACCATGTTGTTAAGTGCTGAAACTAGATGGTGTATATTAGAGTTCATTTGTACTATTTTCTCTCTACTTTTGTGTATGATTGAAAATGTCCCTGTAAGAAGTTTCAATACATATAAGCTTAAATTATAAATTTATATTTATATATATTTACACACACCCATATATAATGTATGTGGTTTTGACTGATCCTATCAGTTGTAATATGAACAATATTTAAAACATCCAATTCCAAGAGGCCCAAATGCTTGCAATAATACTTCTTTTTTTTTCCCCCCTGGGGAGAACACGGGGTGGGGGGGGCGGCAGCTGCTGCCCACAGGCCTCAGCTACACCACGCAGCAGACCCACATGTAGCACTCCTGTCCACCCCCTGGCCAGCGAGGACAGCCTTACAGGGAGTTCGCATCTAACCCCTAGCATGCAGACAGCACAGGCCTCCTGTCACACTGCTCTTGAGAACATCGTGTGTGTGGCACCACCTGGGAAGGATCGAGGGAGATTGAGCCCAGCATGCCTGTGCTTGGTCCTCTCAGAAAGGCAAGGAGCTTGTGGGCCAACAGGACATGCTACTCCTAGTGACCGGAACCTTTTTAGAAAGGCAGTCACAGCACACTTGGTGTGCCAACAGGGGAGGGAGAGGTAGACAAGGCGTCACAGTGACGTCACGTCCTTTTAGGTCACAGGCAGAGAAATACACCAAAAGCAGTACTTGTTGTGTAAAGTACTGTTGCATAAATGAAGAGAAAAGCCTACAGAAAGAACTTCCAGTTGCTCTCCTATTTCCTACTCTCGAAGGAAATACCTCCTGTTCCCCTTCTACCCATTACGGCCATGGGCCTGAGTGATACTGGGGTCCTGTCACGATGCTGACCTTGTCACTCTAACCCCCACCCCCACCCCACGCAAGCTGAACAGGTGGAGGGGTGAGAATACATTCTCACAGCAATAATACTGATTATATGGTCCTATAATATTATCTTTAAGTAATCTTTTCCATTCATTTAAATGTTGGAGAAGTTTTACTTTCTTATGGAATTTTAAAGTAAATTTTAAAAGATTTTAGAACAGAACATTAATGAAAATAGTATCTCTAAAATGAGGATAAATGATATCAATTTCAAACCACCAGGACACACATACTGAATGATTTCCAGTTGACTCTGGATGCTATTGGCTTGACTTCGAGCACTGCTAGCTTTCTCGGTAAGTCCAGTTATTTCGATTTCATGTTCACTTATTAACTGCTCAATCCTATAAAAAGAATGTGGTGCTCGTTATTTGATAGGTAAGATTTTGCTTGACTCTGAGTTATTCCAAAAATTAATGATTTTCAAACTTTCAAACATTCTCAAATTTACTATTTTGCTTTTGACTTTGAATATGCTGCTCATTTTAAGTTTTGAAATTCAGATTTTTTTTTTAAATTTTACAATATAATGTTACAAGTACTATATATTATGAGACACACGGTAGGGAAGTTTCCTATAAGCCAAACATATTACAAATACAACAGGTTTTTAAATACGCACACTAAATCATAAAGATTTTATATCACAAAGCTTTACTTTAAGCTCAGATCAGGTTTTGCCAACAAATGAGTGACAAAGACTCTCTCCTTGACCAAACTTTAGTCAGGCTCCTCTGAATCCTATTGTAGGCCTTGACCTTGGCACCCACCAACCCCTCCCCCAACCGCCCTGGCTTGCCCAGGCTTAGTAAGAATCTTGCTAAGTCAGTTTAGTAAGAATCCCCCCCACCCTTGATGTCCTCACTGCCCCACCCACCTATTCCTTGGCTGTAAATCCCTACTTTCTTGGTTGTATTGGGAGAGCTGAGTCTCATCTCTTTCCCCTAACACAGAACCCCTACTGCAGAAGCCTTGATTAAAGTCTTTCTGAACCTTTTAAACAAGTGTCAGAAAAATTCTCCCTCTCACATGAACTTGCCACAAACCAATGAAAAAAACTTCATTTCAGAACATTTTTGATTTTGAAATTGCTGATGAGGTACTGTAAACCCAAGGTTTAGCTCACTATGACTTTCTTTACTTCAGTCAGAAACCCACCTATCTTGATGTTGTTGAAGAAGCAATTCTATTTTATTCTGTGATTCAGACTTCAGTGCTTCAAGCTGATCCTCTACCTAGTTATAAAAAAGAGATGCTGATTTATGGACTGGTAAATCTGTATCTTGGAAAAGCTGGAGATTTTCAAACTAAAGGACCACTTTATTGTTTTTAAAGACATTATTTATTTATTTACTTGTCATAGAGAGAGAGCACGTGTGAGTGCATAAGCAGCAGGGAGGAGCAGATGGCAAAGCAGACTCCCCGCTAATCAGAGAGCCCAATGGGAGACTCGATCCCAGGACTCTGGGATCATGACCTGAGCTGAAGGCAGACGCTTAACCAACTAAGCCAGCCAGGCATCCCTAAAAGAACACTTTAGAAAGAAGCAAATAAAAAGTAATACTGAAACCAAGTACATTCTATCACTGTATTTTATTAGATTGTTTACTTTGGTTGGTTATACTCTTATGAAGCCATACAGGCAAATCAAGCTAGTTCCCTTAAAGTATTGAGACAGCATTGTAGAAATAACTGTTATTTTAGAGAACAAAAATGAGAACTTGGCTTACTTTTAAGAACTTGAAAAATTATACACCTAATACTATTCTCTTAATGGATTTTAATATAAAATTGAAGAGTGTTCTCACCACTTACTGGAAATATCCTCCCTTTAAGATAAGAAATCTCTGTGTCTAATTCTCTTAGGATTTTACTAATAGCCGAGCCCATGTTGCGGAAGTGGAGAGTAGACACGCTGTCGTGTTCGTATATTTTCTTGCCTGAGGCTTCTTCAAAGTCAACTAGGACTGATCGGATTTCTTGAAGCACTCCCTCATGGCCAAGCATCATCTTTCTCAGCTGCTCTATTTGTGCGTTGCTATCTTTCAGCATGTCCTCCTTAAGGCATTTGGCAGCTTCAAGTTCATGAACTGTATTTTGAAGCTGATTTCTTAAATCCTCCTGGGACTGACTCTCCCTTCGTCTATGAAATAAATGAAAGGGAGGAAATAATATTGATAAAATTCATATTATACTACAAATAGTAAGACCTTAAAGTAATTTTAGGTAAGGATGCCCAACCTGATGTCAGCCATGGCATCTCTCTCCATTTGCATCTCTTGAAGTTTTGTTTGCAAATCGATGACTGACTGCCTTAAGTAAAACTTTTGTTTCTCATGCAATTCATTGCTCTGAAAAAAAAATGCCGTGCAAATCAGCCTTTACCAGAGGGACATATTTCCTTAAATTATCAGGAAATTAATAATTTCCCCAAATCTATACATTATTAATTTATTTTTATGTGTATTTCCTTCTCCTTTTACCATACTTCAGGGCCTAATCAATCATTTCTCACGTACGCTACTGAATTATCTTAACTAGTCTCACTGTCTCAAGCTTCGCCCCTTTCAAATCTATTCTTTATTTAATAACCAAAACGCTATTTCTAAAACAAATCAGACTTCCACCTCAAGAGAGAGATAGAAATAAATTTTATTTTGAAAACAGGAAAATTGGTTACAATTCTGTATACAGAAAAGTAAATCCCCATTTCCAACCCACTTAAAAACTTGAGAGCAGACAACCACTACCCAAAAGTCAAGGTGTTCTACTACAAAGAAATTCACTAAGATCTCCAAAATCAGACACTGAGAGACCTCCCAAAATAACAATTGATACCACATAATCATTCCAAAGCAAAGCCATCAAATTCTGCCTTTTGATAGAGATCTTGCCATCAGCTTTTTTATTGATCATCCTTGAGTATGAACAAAAACCAACCAACCAACCAACAAACACCACTGGACACCTGAAGGAAGATTATAAAATGAGAAACAAAGGCCAAGATTAAACAAAGCAGCAAACAAGAGAAAAATGGTCCAAAGAAACAAAGTGATGCAGCAAAAGAGGAATACTTCCAAAAACTTGTATTTGCAGAGAAATTTAAGAAATCACAGCTGTAAAGTAAGAACGAAACACTATGCCAAAGAAGTGATCAAGTGAGAAGAAGAGAGTTCTTGGAAATTAAAAATATGCTTGCACACTAAAAAGCTACAACAGAAATGTTAGGAGTCAAGAAATGTCCCCACGAAGTAGGAAAAATAGGTAAAGCTTTTGAAAGTAAAGGTAAGAGATTTAGAGGTATAACCTAGGAGATAACATTTGACTAAGAGAGCTGCAGAAAGAGAGAACTGAGAAAACAGGGAATGAAACTATCAAAGAAAAAACTGAATTCCTCAAAGCTGAAAAGTACAAATCTGCAGACCAAAAGGATCCATTGAATCCCTAGCACAATGAATGAAAAAACTAAAATCCACACCTAAGCACATTATGGTGGATTTTCAGAGACAGAAGGCTCTAAAGCTTCCAAAGACAAACCTCAACTAAGTAAAAGTATATTATTCACAAAGGAGCAAGTATCAGACAGACATCTACTTCTCAGTAGCAATACGAAATGCAAGGACACAATATTTTCAAAGGACTGAGAGAAAATGACTTTCAACTTTACCCAGCTAAAGTCATTCTCGGAATGCAAAGATCCATAAAATGTATGCGCATATACCCTTTAAGTTTCTAAAGATGTGCTTTGACTAAATGAAGAAGTAGATCAAGAAAAAGGAAGACAGAAAACAGTGAATCCTGGAAATCATAGGTCCAATTGGGAAAGCAATGATAAGAAGAAAACAGTTATACACAGACCTAAAAAACTCACTTAGGCTGGAAAATAGGACAGAAGACTCCTGAAAAGTCATGGATCAAAGGAGGATTTGAGAGAAAACCTACATGATAATTCTTAAAAAAAAAAAAAAAAAAAGAATATACGATAGTAAAGGCACACAGCACTAGGAAAAAGAAAGCAATAACCACCAGAAAAGGGGCACTTGGGTGGCTCAATCGGTTAAGCGTCTACCTTCAGCTGAGGTCATGATCCCAGGGTTCTGGGATCAAGTCCCACATCAGATTCCCTTCAATAGGGAGTCTGCTTCTCCTTCTCCTTCTGCCCTTCCCCCACCCTGCTCATGCTCTCTCTCTCTCTCTCTCTCATTCATGCTCTCTCAAATAAATAAATAAAATCTTAAGAAAAAAAAATAACCACCAAAAAAACACTACACAGGAAAGGAAGTGTAATAGGATAATAGCTGGTTTTGCAATTGACAATGTTTATATAGTCAATATAAGGTTAAGGCCCTTTATCTTTTCCTGTTATAGTCCAGTCTGAACTTTGGATGGCAATAGTAGAAATGGAAACAGATCTGAAAAATGGACAGACATGGTGATAAAGTGACACCAGGGAAGAGATATCAAGAATAAATGAGGTTTGAAGGGAGGAGCAAGATGGCGGAGGAGTAGGAGACCTAAATTTCATCTGGTCCCAGGAATTCAGCTAGATAGTTTTCAAACCATTCTGAACACCTACAAACTCAACAGGAGATCAAAGAGAAGAATAGCAGCAATTCTATGAACAGAAAAGCGACCACTTGCTGGAAGATAGGATGTGCAGAGAAGTGAATCCCAGGCAACACATGGGAAGAGAGACTGCAGAGGGAGGAGCCGGCTCCTGGCAAGCGGTAGAGCAGCAGAGCACAAAACTGGAACTTTTAGAAGTCTGCTCCGTGGAGGGACGTTGCTCCAGTGGCTAAGTGAGGGGTGGAATCCTCGCTGGGTCAGTGTGGTCTCAGGTCCCTAGGGGTCACAGAAAGACGGGGGTGCCTGAGTGTGAAAGAGCTCCCAGGTATCCGAGTGGGGAAGCCAGCTGCAAAGACAGAGCCGAGGAGGGGCTCTCAGCTCGGGGTGACCTTAAACCATGATCCAAGGCATAGGCCACTGCTCTTCAAGCAAGGACCCCACAACTGGCAGATCCAGGGATACCCCCCCTTCCTCCACCGGGAGAAGCAGCGCAGGAGCACACTGCATGAATTGACTGGGTTTGGAGACTCCAAATGGGCTGTGTGCCAGAGACAGAAATGCTTGGTCACAGACTGGGTGAGCTCGTAGTGTGGCTGGAGACTGGGGAGATAGGAGTGACTGACTGCTTTTCTCTGAGGGCTCACTGAAGAGGGGGGCCCTAGCTCTCAGCTTCCCTGGGGCCGGAGACTGGGAGGCCGCCATCTTCATTCTCGTCCTCCAAAGCTGTACAGAAAGCTTTCAGGGAAGAAAAGCTACCAAACGCAAACCTGAGCAGATTACTTAGCTTGGCCCCTGGGTGGTGCAATTCTGCCTCAGGCAAAGACATTTGAGAATCACTGCGACAGGCCCCTTCCCCAGAAGATCAGCAACATCATCGAGCCACGACCGAGTTTACCGATCAATGAGAACGGCAAAACACCAGTGCTAGGGGAATACAGCACATAGAATTCATGATTCTTTAGTCTTTCAAAGTTAAATTTTTAAAATTTTTATTTTTTCTTTTTCTATTTTTTAAAAATTTTTCCTCTTTCCAATTTTAACCTATTTTAACTATTTTATCTTATCAACACCTTTTTAAAAATCTTTTAAAATTTTCATTTTTATATAGTCATATTCTATCCCTTCATTATATTTAATCGTTTTTTGTATACATATAAGTTTTTCTTCCTTTAAAATTTTGGGATATAGTTTCTTCTAACAGAGCAAAATATACCCTAAATCTAGCAAGTGGCTTTATTCTAGTCTCCAGCCTGATCACATTCTCTCCTTTTTTTTTTTTCAACCAACTGCTTATCTTATTAATTCCTTTTTTAAATCTTTTTTCATTTTCATCTTTACAGTCATATTCCACTCCTTCATCATGTTTACCCTTATTTCTATATATATATAAGTTTTTCTTTCTTTAAAATTTTGGGAGGCAGATTCTTCTAATAGACCAAAATACATTCAAATCAAGTGTGTGGCTCTGTTCTATTCCCAGACTAATCATATGTTTTTTCCCCTTTTCTTCTCCCCTCAGTTTCAGGTCTCTTCTGATTTGGTTAGTGCATATTTTTCTGGAATCATTGTTATCCTTTTAGCATTTTGTTCTTTCATTCATCTATTCTTCTCTGGACAAAATGACAAGGTAGAAAAACTCACCTCAAAAAAAAGAACAAGAGGCAGTACTTACTGCTGGGGACCTAATCAATACGGACATTAGTAAGATGTCAGAACTAGAGTTCAGAATGACGATTTTAAGATGCTAGCAGGGCTTGAAAAAAGCATAGAAGATACTAGAGAACCCCTTTCTGGAGAAATAAAATCCCTTTCTGGAGAAATAAAGAACTAAAATCTAACCAAGTTGAAAGAAAAAAAGCTATTAATGAGGTGCAATAAAAAATGGAGGCTCGTGGGGTGCCTGGGTGGCTCAGTTGGTTAAGCAACTGCCTTTGGCTCAGGTCATGTTCCTGGAGTCCTGAGATCGAGTCCTGCATTGGGCTCCCGGCTCAGCGGGGCATCTGCTTTTCCCTCGGACCCTCCCCACCTCGTGCTCTCACTCTCATTCTCTCTCTTTCAGATAAATAAATCTTAAAAAAAAAAAAAAAAAGTGGCTCTTACTGCTAGGATTAATGAGGCAGAAGAGAGAATTAGTGATACAGAAGACCAAATGATGGAGAATAAAGAAGCTGAGAAAAAG
>CM052899.1:123238369-123359195 GCA_028534135.1 Potos flavus | reverse complement strand
CAACTTCTTCCTAGAAACATTGCCAAAGGCAAGGGAAGCAAGGGCAAAAATGAACTATTGGGACTTCATCAAGATCAAAAGCTTTTGCACAGCAGAGGAAATGGTCAACAAAGCCAAAAGACAACTGACAGAATGGGAGAAGATATTTGCAAATGACATATCAAATAAAGGGCTAGTATCCAAAATCTATAAAGAACTTCTCAAACTCAACACCCAAAGAACAAATAATCCAATCAAGAAATGGGCAGAGGACATGAACAGACATTTCTGCAAAGAAGACATTCAAACGGCCAACAGACACATGAAAAAGTGTTCAACATCACTCGGCATCAGGTAAATCCAAATCAAAACCACAGTGAGATACCACCTCACACCAGTCAGAATGGCTAAAATTAACCAGTCAGGAAACGACAGGTGTTGGCAAAAATGCAAAGAAAGGGGAACCCTCCTACATTGCTGGTGGGAAAGCAAGCTAGTACAGCCACTCTGGAAAACAGTATGGAGGTTCCTCAAAAAGTTGCAAATAGAGCTACGCTATGACCCAGTAATTGCACTACTGGGTCTTTAGCCTAAAGATACAAAAGTAGATCTGAAGGGGCATGTGCACCCAAATGTTTATAGCAGCAATGTCCACAAGAGCCTAACTATGGAAAGAGCCTAGATGTCCATCAACAGAAGAATGGATAAAGAAGATGTGGTATATATCTAAAATGGAATACTATGCAGCCATCAAAAAACCCTGAAATCTTGCCATTGGCAACGATGTGGATGGAACTAGAGGGCATTAGGCCAAGTAAAGTAAGTCAATCAGAGAAAGACAATTATCAATGATCTCACCGGTATGAGGATTTTGAAAATAAGACAGAGGATCATAGGGGAAGGGAGGGAAAAATGAAACAAGATGAAACCAGAGAGGGAGACAAACCATAAGAGACTCTTAATCTCAGGAAACAAACTGAGGGTTGCTGGAGGGGAGGGGGGTGGGAGGGATGGGGTGACTGGCTTATGGACATTGGGGAGGGTATGTGCTATGGTGAGAGCTGTGAATTGTGTAAAACTGATGAATCACAGACTTGTACCCCTGAAACAAATAGTACATTATATGTTAAGTAAAAAAAAAAAAAAAAAAGAATAAATGAGGTTTGGGGGACCTGGGTGGCTCAGTCAGTTTAGCATCTGACTCTTGATTTTGGCTCAGGTCATGATCTTAGGGTTGTGAGTTCGAGCCCCATGTCGGGTTCTAGGTCATGGAGCCTGCTTAAGATTCTCTCCCTCTCTTAGAAAGAAAGGAAGAAAGGAGGAAAGAAAGAAAAAGAATAAATGAGGTTTTTGCTTTGTACAACTATGTAAAGGTGGCACCACATATAGTTAGAAGGAACAGTGGGAGAAGAGTAAGTTTGGGGGAAAGTTCATGTAGCCAGTTAGAAATGCTGAGTTTATAGAGCCTCAGAAACATTTCAAGAAGAAATGTCAAGTAGGTACATGGATATCCTAACCAGTACAGAGCTAAGGTAAGAGGTCTGTACTAGAAATATAAGTTGAGCATTCATTGGCATATAAATGGCAATAGAAGCCATGGGAATCACTATGACTCTTTTCAGACGGTTTTGTTGGAACAAGAAACTGAAAACAAATAAGCTCAAGGAAAATCAGGAGTGTTTCCATGAGACCTAGGAGAAAAGAGTGCTTCAAAGAGGAAGAGGATAATCAATCATCTGTGTGAAATGTTGCTGAAAAGTCAAATAAGAAAAGGAATGTAAGCAGCAACTGGATTTAGCATCACTGCTTACTCCTACTGCAGCGTAGATCTCACTGTTACTATCATTTTCTATTTAAATATCTCAGCCACAGACTGTAAATTTGTACACAGAAACGGCCATGTCTTTTCCATCTTTATATATCCAGCACCTAGCACATCTGTTACATAGGAGGGTTATGCTAAATATTACAAGTATCCAAATAGCCCTGTTATTTATTTAGAGATTTAACACATATTTACTGGGAGCCAATCAAGTGTCAGATACTCTGCCAGAGGATGGACAGGGGAAATGAATTAAGACACTGTTTCTTTCCCTCACTGGTATCTCTGCTTCATCCATCCATCTACCCACCCACCCACACAACCCACCCACCTTCTTTACTAGTGCACTTATCATAAGGTATTATCACTGTTTATATACCAGATCCTCTTCAAGTCTATGAACCCCTTATGAGTCCTACCTTATTCATCTCTGTATCCCTGTACATAATACAATAGTACGTGATTTTCAGCACTGAATAAAGTTGCAGTTTTCCCCCTAAATGTGCTTATGCAGTCTGAATGAGGTAGAATGATTTGTTAATGAATACAATAACATGACCTAAATACTACAGTAGACATGTGCACATAGGGCAACAGCTGTACAGAGGAGAATATCCCTAATGCCGTTTAGAGCAAAAGACTCAGAGAAGCAAATGCTTGAGCTGATTCTTGATGGATAATAAGAATTTGCCAGGCAGACCAGTAAAGAAGAGGAAATGGCCTGGGCAAAAGCATGAAGCCCTAGAATAGCATGCTACATCCAGGGAAGAGCAAATAGCTTAATATTGTTGGAATGAAGGGTATATTTGGGGAACAGGTAGTAGCTGAGGCTAAAATGTACAGAGAGGGGTATATCATGAAAGGCTTTGTGTACAATGGTAAGTTTCACTCTTTAGACTACAGACTACTGGGACCCAGTTTACAACTGTAAATCTGGCTAAAGCTGGCTTTGGTCTACATAAGGTCCACTTAAAACTTTTTAGCAAATATAAAAAAAATTTTTAGCAAATAATTTCTATATATTATTTAGCTATTATGTATACACATATATCTAAAAACCTATCCCCACAACTGCTTCGTAAAGAAAAACAAGGTATTGGGGTGCCTGGGTGGCTCAGTTAAGCATCTGTCTTCAGCTCAGGTCATGATCTGGGGGTCCTGGGATCGAGTCCCGTGTCGGGCTCCCTGCTCAGCGAGGAGTCTGCTTCTCCCTCTGCCCCTCCCCTGTGCTTGTGCACACACGCGTGCGCGCTCTCTCTCTCTCTTGCTCTCTCTCTCAAATAAATAATCTTTTCTTTTTTTTAAAAGATTTTATTTATTTATTTGTCAGAGAGAGATCACAAGTAGGCAGAGAGGCAGGCAGAGAGAGAGGGGGAAGCAGGCTCCCCGCTGAGCAAGGAGCCCGATGTGGGACTTGATGCCGGGACCCTGGGATTATGTCCCGAGCCGAAGGCAGCTGCTCAACCAACTGAGCCACCCAGGCGTCCCAAATAAAGAAATAATCTTAAGAAAAATTTAAAAAAGAAAGAAAAGAAAAACAAGGTAACATGATGGCAGGACAGCAGGCTGAACCAATTATTATAATTACAGATAAACATCATTAATTATAATATTTTGAACTATTCAAGTTTAATTAGCCATGAAACCAAGGCATTCTATTAACAAAAGAAAAATAGGTATATAAACTTTATGTGCCCAGTTTTTAATACTGAAATAGAAGACATAAGCCAAATTAACAAGTTTAATTAAGTGTTTCTTTTAGTAGGTTTAGGTTCTGTTCCAAGGCAATGTGCCTCATTGTCATCCCCAAATGGCATAAAGTACTAGAAGAAAAGAATGCAACTCACTTCATTTAGTCTTCTCTGCAGATCTTTGACTTGATGTGAATATTCTTCCAAAACACGTTCAATGTGTTCCTTTCCAGGGTATGGGATGACTTTTCTAGGAGAATCAAGTTCCACTTCATATTTGGGGAAAAAAGGAATTTGTGTCACTGTCCCAGCTGAAGACGTGTTTTCAATTATTGTACCACGAATAGATGACATAAAAAATGGACTTGAAGAACCTAAATATTAAAGAATTAATCAATCAACTTACTAATAAAATAATTTTGTGGTAAACATTTTCCTAGGTGATTTCCCTAGTGAACCCTGAAGATGCTCAAGGTCTCAGGAGGAAAACAGACAAGTAAAAGATTGGTAAGAGCTCGGAGAGAGAGATGAGCACTGAGTAAAAAGGAGATTAGGGAGGAGGAGGGAGTTTTACTTGATAGCGATCAAGTGATACCGAGCTGAATGAGCCTTGAAGTATATTAAGGAGAAGAGGAAGGGCAGGGCAGGCAGTGGGAGTACCATAATTATTGGTGAGGAGGCTTGAGACAGCACAGATATTCCGGGTGACAGGAGAGAAGTAGCCAGATATGAGAGTGAAGATATAGGACAGATCATGAAGGACCTTGTGGTCATGCTGAGGAGCTTGAATTTCATCTTGAAAGCTCTGGGAAGTCATTAATGGATTTGAGAGTAAGAGAGTAGTTAACTAGGTTTGTGGTTTGAAAAGGCTGTCAGGCTTCAGTGTGGAGAACGCAGTGGATGGGGATAAAACTGAAGTAGAGAATCAAGTCAGAGAAGGCTTTCAACGATGCAGGCAGGACATGGCAAGCGTCTACCCTAAAGCAGAGACAGTGGTGACAGACACAAGGTGTGGACTTGAGAAATATACGTGGTAAGTAAAAGACGGGGGGCGGGGGGTGTCAAAGAGCTCTCAGGGGTTTTGAGCTTCAACATCCAAATAACGCTGTTTGATTTGAGTTCAGGAGTATGTGTTGCTTCAGAGATAAGGATTTGGGAATCATCAGCATTTGAATTCTAGTGAATCCCTGAGGTCAATGGGATCATCCAGAGGCAGTGTACAGAGTGAAAAGAAAGAATCAAGAAGAATACTCTGAGGAAATACCAATATTTAAAGGGAAGACAAGGAAGTAAAACTGAGGAAGAGTCACAGAAGAACCACAAAGATATTAAAGAAGTATATTCAAGAAACACCACTGGTTTGGACTGAGTGAATGAGACAGTGTGAGATGAAAAGAGGCCTTCCCATAAGCAGGCTGAGAAACCCCTCAGCTGAAAACATATGCTATCTTTCATACAAAGGAAGGAAGTGTCATGAGGCACCTGGGTGGCTCAGTCAGTTAAGCATCTGCCTTCGGCTCAGGTCAAGATCCCAGAGTCCTGGGATGGGACTGAGCCCCACATCTGGCTCCTTGCTCAGTGGGGAGCCTGCTTCTCCCTCTCTTTCTGCCCTTCCTCCTCCCTCTGCTTATCCTTGGGTGCTCTCTCTCTCTCTCTCTTTCAATTACATAAATAAAATCTTTAAAAAAAAAAAGAGGGAGGTCTCAAAGTTAGATCTAAGAGTCCAGAAAATGGCACTAAGAACCACGGGGAATTATTCTCAGGCCTGAGTCCTAATCAGGGAATGGTCAACGTGTGCTCAGCTAGATTTCAGAATCGTGACGGGCCGTATACCTCCTGTTTTCTCTGTCTGGAACGGTAGTTTTGATAGATGCCGGCCTGCCACTGTACGTTGACTGTCACAGGTCTTCAGATGAAGAGGAACTCAACTCAGGGAGCTGTACTTAAGGACTTACAACTGAGTAGCTTCATCCATACCTAAATCTAATTTCAATAAAGAGATTCTAGCCTTTGAATGGATGGATGCTGTAAAGAGATGAGACCATTAGGGGCCTTCTTGGGAGAGAGTGAATGTACTTTGCATGTGAGAGAAATGTAAATAATTTGTGACCAGAGGGCAAACTGTGGTGCTTTGAAAATATGTCCATAAATTCTTTGATAGTCCTCCCTTCAATAGGTAGAGGTTAATATCCCTCCTCTTTGTAAGAAAGGAGAAATAAGAGTGAATGTGTTAAGCACGTGCACACTTATGTCAGGGAGGGGTAGCAATTGCTTACTTTTGTAAAAAGAAACACCGGAAGATTAAAACATAGAATAGACATATAGAAATATGAAACGTAGAAATAGAAATAAAACAATAAAACATAGAAAATGGTTATCTATAGGGGTACAGGGATGGGTAGAAATAGAGTGGAAGGGAGAGGGATGGCAGCAAAACTACTGAATATACCTTTTCATTAAGTTTTTACTTTTGAGCCATGTACATGTTATATATATTCAAAAAATAAAATGAAGTTGAGTACTAAACAGAAATAAACCTTATGGCCTTATAGTAAGTTTGTAACATGTCACAGAGAAAAATAGTTCCTTCAAATAACTTTAGAACATAGTACTCTGTGTGGTCTTAGTGAGCCCCTCTTAGCCGGTAAGTTGTTCACGGTGGTAGCACAGTTAGAATTCTGACACTCTTTTGTATGGACTGTGGAAGAGAAAAAATGAATAAATATGCTGAGTGTTTTGGAAACTAGAATTTCACTGTAGGGGAGATTGCAGACATGGAATGAGAGAAGATGAGGAAGAACTCCACGGTACTGGATTTGAATTTGAGTGATGTGAATTTATGATAAAAAAAAAAATCTGTTTCGAAACTTTATCCACTGAACGTTTCCAGACAAAAATGATACTTCAATAGCAATATGCACATAAGATTCTGGATTCTACATATTATTCCCCACTGAAAGAAACCAGGGTTCCCTAGAGAAATGGCTCATTCCAGGCCTGGGGAAACAGGCTAAATACAATGTGAGCCTGGGACATTTTGATGTGTCAGAAAGCAATGAAGTGGGTCATGTTTTAAAAAGATAGGAACTAGTTTAAAAGGACTGGCTAAACACGATACAATTGAGAATCAAAAACAATAGTTGCAGCAATGCATTATAGCACTTTGAACTAAAGAACAATCTATGTATGGATCTATAACAATAATAATGAAAGGAAAGCTTTTCTTTCCTGAAGAATGTCAGCTAATAACTACGGTAAAATTAGAAAATCAACAATGTAATCATTGCTTCGGGCAAGAATCTTCAATTGATACCAAGACCATTGGATAAAAAGCTATTTAGTACTAGGATATTCACAAACTCTTGCCAAACGAGTTTAACCTGAATCTAAACATGAGAAGCAATCAGAACAATCTAAAGTATCAGATATTCTATAATATAGCTAGTCTGGACTCTTAGAGCCTATGCCATGAGAAACAACAAAGGAGCAAAGATGAAGAGAACAACCACTAAATACAATTCATGATCTCTGATAATGTTAAGAAAAAAAACAAAACAAAAAAAAACCACATACACACACACACACACACACACAACTAAGGAAGACTTTTTATGAGGACAACTGGGTAAATTTTAATATGAATACAAATCAGATGACACTGCACTGATAGTGATTTTCTTAGATATGATAATGTGGTGATGTACGAAATCATCTTTATCTAAGGAGATGCATGTTCAGATTTTGATGCAAGAATCATGATGCCTTCAATTTCAGGTAAATGAAATATAAGTTGTAGGCATAGAGATAAACAAATATAAAAATGTTGACAATTGCTGCACCAAGTCTAAAGTATTCAATTTACTACTTTTTTTAATGGCTTAAAAAAATTCAAAACAAAACGCTGGGGTGTAAGAGGCCATTGAACTTGGTGAAAAAGGGAAAATTCAGTCACACTGGCCAGAGTGCTTTCATTGGAGTACTGGGTTCAAAAGCCAGAAGGGCGCAGTTTGCAGAATGAATGGATGGACATTAGATGCCCTTGGGAAATTAGGAAATGATGCTATCTGAGGGTAAGAAAGAAGTGGTAGGGTATGGGGCCAAAGAATGGCATAATTTTGAAATAAGTATTGTGGGAAATTGGAGAGAGAGAACTGCCTAAGATCGATATCCTCTAGCGGTATCAAGGATAGAGATGAGATGGGAGACTATGACTGTGAAGTGGCAAACTGATGGAAAATCCACAATTTGTATATTTTCTCTAGCAGAATCTTCCAGAAACCCAGTAGAAAAATGGAGAAGGCAGTCAGCCTGATAAAGATGGGAGTTTTCCTGTAAGAGCGCAATAGAAGAATAAGACAAAAAGGAAGTTGAAGAGATTGGTAAGTGGTTGGCTGCAAGTGAGGATAAGAAGAGGTTTTAATTTAGGAGAAAATGGCAGAATCTAGAGCAGTTGTTCTCAACCCTTATTAGAAATCAGTATCACCCGGGGAGCCTAAAAAAAAAAAAAAATCAAGTGGTACCTAAGCCCCATTCCGGACCTACTGAATCAGAATCTCTAGGTGTGGACGTAAGCCATATAAATGTTTAAAACCTCAAAAAGTGATTCTGACATGGAGCCATGGTTGAGAATCACTCCTTCCAAGAGGCAGAAGAATAGTTGCTCTAGGAATAAGGGAGTGAGAGGGCTGGAAGAAAAGAGGTTGGATTTCAGAAGTCAACAGTTCTTCGTAATAAGATCCACGTAAGAGAAGTGCATGGCTAGATGAGAAGAACTAAAAAGGTCAAGAAACTCTAAGACAGGTCATTAATGAGGACAGTGATATCCTGGAATGATGATGTGCCTGAGGAGGGAGAGACAACCCAGGAGCTAAGTGCTGCTGCCCCAATGAGTACGAGGGACAGAGTGTGTGGGGAGGTGGGTGAGTGGAAGTGGGCAGGGAGATGGGTACGGGAGGGTGGAGGGGACAGAGGCATCTCCGGATAGCATAAGCATCCTAAAAAGCTAAGTTTTCTTGAAGTAAGTGTTGAAACAAAGGTGTTTAAGCAGACCAGTAAAACAACGGATCTGCAATTGAGAATAAACTTCAGGTGTGTTCTTTTAGATGAGAGAGACAGGCAGGGAAAGCAGTCACGGAGTGTGCAGGCCACTTGCCTGACTGCCAGAAAGTCGATTCTCTAGCTCTCCCCTATGCTGCACTGTGTTGCAGAGAGCTACTGTTCCCAGGCTCCCTTCCCACCTGGTCCCCTGGGAGGGGGTCACCAGGGGAGGGGCTGGGAGGACCCAGAGGCTGCAGGAGGGGAGAAACTACTCACCATACCCTCTCATAGCCTCTGCAGGGCTTGAGTGGTGGCTTCTGCTCCTGCAGGCAGCCCTGCTGGAGGTGTGAGCTCTCGCTTTCCTGCCCTCTTAACCCTTCCTCTTCTCATTGTCCTTCTAGCCCTAGGCTGGTAGCAGCTTCCTACAGCTGTGCCTCCCTGAGTTGCCTCTTCCCCTGTGAGGCTTCTCAGCGATTTCAATGCCAAGTCCCCACATTGTCCTGCCTATTTATTGCCTATTTATTGCACCTGTTACCGTTTTCCCGCCAGCTATCCCTGTCCTTGGACTGAGATGGGTTCAGGCAGAGGGGAGGCAGCCGGAACTAGGTCAGTAGAGATGGAGAGGGAAGAATGGACTGGAGAGCCACTGCCTACACCAGAAGAAGCATGCCCGACTGGATGGGGTGGGGAACGGAAAAAGAGTCAAAATGACACAGGAATCTGGCTTTGAGTGGACCAGGGAAGAGAAGGCGTTAGGGAAACATAGAACATGTTGTAGTCCCTCAACATGGAAACAATTTTTAAACCAAAAAAGTAATGTAAACATTTGCTAAAAAATAGATACGCTATTCTTAAAAAACTAAAGTTTCTTCCTCAAAAAGTAGAATTTTCAACAATAAACTTTCATGACCACAGTCTGTGCCCTGCAGTTAAAACCAAAATATATTTAAAAAACAGCAGCCTGAATATTATGAAAGCTGTTTAATTCCAACTTTCCCATTTTGTTTGATAAAAAATACGCACCTCCATTGGATGTGACACCACTACTTGATAAAAGATCTTCATTATTTGATTCACCAGCTTTTTGTTCCATATTAAATATTGCTACCTCTTCTTAGGTAATCTTGAAATATGAGTGCTTCCCTGTTTGGTTCTTCTGTTTCTTATCTATAAATGGCAGAGATTCGGTCTTTATTAATAAGGTATTATGAGAACAAAATTCATAGAAGAGGAACTGACTTTGTTCATATTTCAAATTTAGTAATAACTCTTCACCAGAAAAATATTTAAACACAAATATTTTATCACTACATAAAATTAATGAGTGAATAGAATCTTATTGTAGAAATTGTTGCTTTTAATATCTAAGCAGCTTATTGAAGACAACCTGAAAACCAAAAACTAATACTTTAATTACAGTGGTGATTAGCACCCCGGTTACATTGTCAAATAATGGTAGGAAATCTCTCCTTAGTGAAAAGTCACAATTAGTAACAACAACAACAACAAAAAAATCACGAATCAGCAAATTGGAAATCATTACCAAAAGCCGAAAAACTTTAATATCAAACAGAGCTCATAATTTTAGATTAGGCCAAGAGGACTTCTGGGGTTTGGAGAACAATGATGGTGGCCTGATTCCAAATCTCCCCCACATCCTCTGAAAACAACTATAAAATCAGTAAGGAGAACAAACGAATAAAAGCACATGGGCTCTATGCCTTCAGCATGCCTAGATGACAAAGAATACTACAACCTTCAGATTATCTGTTAGCAGAGGGAAAATGTGTTCCCAAATTGCTCCTACTGTCCACCCGCCAGCCCTGTGAGCGTGTAGGTGTGGAGAATGGGAGAGGCAAGGCTGGAAAACCGAAAAGGAGCAAAGGGGAATACAGGGCTGAAAAAAAGCACAGACTTACTCACCCTAAAAAGTGAGCAGGAAAAGCCAAGATGTTAGGCTCAGGTTGCAACTGGGTAGTCCACAGCCCTGGCTACCTGGTCATGGCTTGAAAGTGAGGGGATCCAAGGGTAGCACCCTCAGAGAAGCAGTGTTTCTGAAGAAGAAGAGGTGATCTCCTCAGCAGACATGGCCACAAAAGAGGGAAGTGGGACAATTCAGGCACCAGCAGAAACAAAAAGAAGCAAAATAGGCCAACTCTCTTCCTACTCCTCCCACTCCTCCATCACCACGCACCACGCACTACAGAAACTGCACGGAAGAGGGCCCTCTCAAACTAAATCCTGTCCACAAAATGAATATGAATAGATAAAAGCAGGCCACATCCACACAAAACTATTATAAAAGTATCAGAAAATGTGAATAAAATCTTTTCTGCTGATAAAAAGTATCCCCCTCTCACCACACTGACAAACATGAAGTCGAAGAAAACTGTAACACAACCGTGCAAACCAAACTAGATATTCTCAAGCAAGCATTTGAGCATATGAAAAATCACCCTTGAATCAGAAATATAAAACCAAGAAACACGTAAAACAAACAAGCAAACAAACGGGAAGGAATGAAGTGAGAGTTGGGTGAGGTCAGGAAAGAATGAGAAGAAAACGACAATATTGTATCAGAAAGTAAGCCCAAGTTACAGAGGACACCAAGGGAGGACAGATTGGAATGAAAATTTAATAACGGCCCTGAAGAAAATCAGGAAAACAGAAGATGAAAACTGAGGAAAACAAATGAAAAGGCTGAGAGAGAAAGTGAATGAGATAGGAGACAGGCAAAGGAGACTGGACATCACTGGTGTCCCTGAAGAAAAAAAAAGTCAAAACTGTGAAACGGAACTATTATTTAAAACTATAACCAAAGAAAGTTTCCTAGAAATAAAGGAAGCCCTGAATCTACTACACATTTTTCACACTAGGGAATAGTGACCAAGAATGACCAACTCTGAAACATGCTTAATAAAACTATATTAAGAATTTAAAGATGAAAAAATCCTTAGGGCCTTTAGGCAAAAAAATATGAAATAATTTACAAAGGCAAGAGGATCAGGATGGCATCATATTATGCAAAAATAACATACAAAGCAAGGCAATAGTAGAGCAGTATTTTAAAGAAACACAAGAAAGTATAAACCAAGGACACTATATCCAGCCAAGATTTTCAAAAGAGTCAAAGGCACAGAAAAACAGTTCTGAATGCTCCAGAACACTGTATAGTGCACCCCTTCTGAGGAATCTGCAAGAGGAGGTGAGGCTCCATCTGACCAGAAGATGACTGGTAAATATGGCAAAGTGTGAACAACTGGTGAAAATCTTTTTTCTTGTAGGCTTTAAATTTTTCAAAATGAAATTTGGAAAAAAGATGAACATGAACATTAAAAAAAAAAACACAAAAACACATGGGATGCCTGGGTGGCTCAGTAGGTTAATAAGTATCTGCCTTTGGCTCAGGTCATAATCCCAGGGTGCTGGGATTGAGTCCTGCGTCGGCTCCTTGCTCAGCGGGGAGCCACTTCTCCCTCAGCCTGCCACTCCCCCTGCTTGTACTCTCTCCCCCTCTATCTCTGACAAATAAATAAATAAAATCTTAAAAAAAAAAAAATGGGGAAAGTGTACAGAAGGTCTGATGGCAAACATTACCTATTCAGTTGTAAAGTTGAGACTAAAACATGGGTAGAGCAATGGCATTGAAGAATAATATACGAATATTACATGCATGG
The DNA here is from genome assembly GCA_028534135.1 of Potos flavus. Classification (NCBI taxonomy): domain Eukaryota; kingdom Metazoa; phylum Chordata; class Mammalia; order Carnivora; family Procyonidae; genus Potos; species Potos flavus. The sequence goes on along the minus strand of CM052899.1, from coordinate 123,346,989 downwards.
AAAAGGAGAACAAATGTAACTTGAAATGGGAAGATAAGCAAATAAAAAGGGGAAAAGTAGAAGACTACTGGTTGTCAAAAAATACCATTTAAAACTGATAGAAAGCAAAGAGTTAAGAGGAAAAAGGGTCTGTCTATAGGTGTATTACAAAAAGCATTAATGTGAAGGTAACACTAGAATAAAAATACAAACCTTCTTAAGTGACAAAAAAAATTTTTTTTTAGAGAGAGAGATTAGGGAGGAGGGGCAGAGGGGGGGGAGAGAGAGAGAGAGAGAGAGAATCTTAAGCAGGCTCCATGTGGAGCCCAACTGGGAGCTTGATCTCACAGCCACCAAGGTGCCTTGACAAAAAAATGTTTTTAAAGAAAAAGAAGAAACATCAAAAAAAAAAAAAAAACACCACAGTAAATATATAGTAATTTTATCACTAGAAGATAACGTAAGAATAATGTGACAGAATTTAGACCAAACATAGAAGTCATATCACTAAACACGACAGGACTTAACTTGCCTATTCAAAGAAAAGGATTTTCAAATTGGCTCTTAAAAAAATTTCAACTGTCTCTATACAAGAGGGCACTTAAAGGCTCTGATTCAAAAAGACTGCAAATAAAGTGATGGACAAAGATTTGCCAGGAGAATGAAAACAGTAAGAAAGCACCAGTTAAAATCCTGATACCAGACCAGGTAGTCTTCAAGGCAGAATATTAAATAAGACAAAGAGCACTTAAAGTGAAAAGCCACAATCCACAATAAAGATACAACTGACTTCATGTACCATTTAATGCAGCACCCACCTTAGATAAAACATACATTACAGGAGATGCAATAAGGACTAGAAACAGTGATGATGAGACTTTAACAGGCTGCTCAGTATGAGACAGGTCACACTTTCGAAAAGTAAGGATATAAAAGATTTAGAAGAAATCATCACCAAGGTAGACTTCAATAAAGATCAAACATGACACTTGGTAACAGAGAACATACTTTCCTCTCAAGCATACATGGAAGAAACAATGACAAAAACCAATCATATTCTAGGGCACAAATAAAAAATCAGCAGGTTCCTCAGGCCACCTGGTGGCTCAGTTGGGTGAGCAAGGGACTCTTGGTTTCTCCTCAGGTCAAGATCTCAGAGTGGTGAGACCGAGCTCCGAATCAGGCTCTGTGCTCAGTGCAGAATCTGCTTGAGATTCTCTCTCTCCCTCTGCTTCTGCCCCACACCCCTCACACATGCATTCTTTCTCTCTAATACATGAATCTTTTTTTAAAAAAAAGATCAGCAGGTTCATAAAGTAAAAATGTTACAAACATTTTCTGGTTATAAGGTCATAAAACTAGAAATGAAAAATGAAACCCCAAAGCAAAAAGGCCTTTCCACTTAGAAATTCAAAGACCTCCTATTAAATAAATGTTGTGTGATAAAGGGAATATAAAGGTAAATTAAAGAATTTCCAAAAAATAATGACAATGAGCACACTACATGAGCATCTGACAGTAAAGCAGTGAAAAAAGGAAAATTCCTGGCCTTAAACACCTGTTTCAATAAAAATGAGAGAATGACAAAAAGTGAACTAAATTTCTAACACAAAAAGATAAAAAAGTAAAACAAAAGAAAGCACATAGTAGGAAATAATAAAGATACAAACAGAAATTAATGAGGTAGAAAACAGAAAAATAATAAATCAAAGTAATGAATCAGAATCATTCTGATTCATTTGAAAAAAAAAAAACAGAGATATAGGCAAGGACCATCAAAGTGATGCAAAGAGGAAGGTCACATATGACATACTGCTTATTATTTATCTAGTAATTTATGATTGTAAGCATAGTGGTAAACATTTTTTTTTAAACCCTGTGAGCTAAAGAGAATTTTCATTGAACAGAACTCCTTTTTATTTCACTCACAGTTTCTCCCTTTTGATTACTGAAGTGCCATCTGTCAAAACTACAGCTAGATAAACTCTACCTTAATGTGTTTCGTACTATCATTTTTAGGAAATAAGTAGTAGATAGAAGACATTCCATAAAGAATTAGAACAAATGGAATGTTAGTCAAGATTGCTAGGCGATTCCAATGTTCAAAATAGAAGAGATTGCTATGGTATGTGTGTGTGTGGGGGAAGCTCTCATTTAAACAAGTTTTATCACGAATATTTGCTGTATAATATAACTTATACATTAAAATGATGCATTTGGAGATTCTTCAGGATGATGAAAGACATTTAGAAAATTCAAATTACTTAGTAATGTTAATATTATAAAATACAGATAGATCAAAAACATGAAGGAATGAGCAGGATAGGGAGAATCACAGCCCAGTGTTGGGAAATCATACACACACTGATGCACTCTGCTAGATACCAAAGTTTCTAGTGTGAAGTAGGAAACGGAACCTTCGAGTAAGGTAAGCAGAACTGAAACTAAAAGTTGGAGAAGGGATAAGGGAAGAAAGGAGGAGGTTTGACTTGAGAATAACCTGATATAAAAAAAAACCAAGTATGGGAGCACTTGGGTGGCTCAGTCAGTTAAGCATCTGACTCTTGGTTTGGGCTCGGGTAATGATCTCAAGCGTCCTGGGATCAGCTCTGTGTGGGCTCTGTGCTCAGTGGGGAGTCTGCTTGAAGATTTTCTTCTTTGTCCCTCCTCCCACTTGTGCTTTCTCTCTCTCTAAAATGAATACATAAATCTTAAAAAACACACACACACACACACAACATTTGTTTATTTTGGATAAGATGATGAATGTAATAAACTCATTAATTCAGTATCCCGTGATAGGTAGTAGGCCATTGAAGAGTGGCAGCCTTTCAGAGGAAATTGTTTCCGTAGAAAACTAACAGTTTAAAAAAAGAAAAGAAAATCAATAGTTTAAAGAAGACAGCATAGTTTTATTTACTTAAACAAGAATTTTTAAATAAACATTTATTTTTAAAGACGTTTAGTACTTGTATTTGCCAATGCTGCTGGTTAATGAAATCTGTCTTTAAAAAAGTATTTGTAATTCACATTTTTACAATTTTAGACTGACCATATCCTCAATTTGGTCAAATCACTCAGTGTTTCTCTACTTTCATGACACTAAGAATTGAAACATTATTTCTATTTTCAGGTATAAAGCTTATGAAATTATTAAGGATTTCTGGCAAAAGAAAGGTTTTTTTGGCTACAATAAGACATATAACTGTTAAAATGCTGCATTTTGTTGATTTGGGGATCATTACACATAACTTACATGTATTTGATTAAATCTCTGAGTAAAGTACGAAGCTGAGATCTTGGCCTCTTCGGGTATGCCCAACACTTACTGTGAACAATTCTGTTGGATTTAAAATTATGAATAGGTTCACATTGAAAAGAGCCTTACATTTCTGACGAGTAACAGCTAGGTAAAGATTCTACTCTGGTTATTTGATTGGAGTGTTGCAGAAAAGGCCTTAGAAACCACACAAAAAAGCCTTTTTATCTCAATTGAGACTTTCTGTCTCAACTAATGACTCAAGCCCTTACTTAGGCTGCTGGACCACCCTACTTTCCACAGAAACCCGAGGCTGGGGATTTTATAAAATGGGTCCGTACTCTCAAAGAACGAGTCTGAAGATATGTCTTCCTTAGGAATTTCTAAGGCACCCCCCAGACTGACCTGAATACAACATAGATAGGCTGGTGCAATCTCAGAAATGCAATGAGGAGAATAGTAAACACTGCCTTCATTGCCTGAGTCACCGTTAAGCACTCATTGACTTCACATGGCTCTTAATGTCTGCTCTCTCAATCACATTCTTTCTCTCTAGATGTTGTTCCTTGACTATCAGGACTCAAATCCTAGCTCTGTGATCTACTGGTGTTGTGACTGTGAGAACGGTATTTAACCTCTTTAAGACTATAGGATGGAGAGAAAGAGTGTGCACCTCAAAAGAATAGGAAAAGGTAACTCATGTGCAGCCAAACTATATAGTGCTTGCCTCAATCCGTATGCATATAGTATCATACAACAGGAGAGTAAAACATGAACAACGATGCTGTCTTTATAATTTAGGCAGTGTATACTAACTTTCCCATAATAAATGGCTATATCTTTCTATTCATCTAGAAAGAAGCTATTAAGTTTCATATAGGTCCACTAACATCAAAGAGAGTGGGTTTAAGCATCACTGAGTAAACACAGGTACTATCATCACCTAATACATAATTAAGCTATTTAAGATATACTTCACCAGTACATAATACCGCCTTGTAAAAAGGCAGAATGAAAGGAGGACAGGATTTAAAATCGGGAAACTTAATTCTGTCACTGGTTACCTGTGAGAGCAGGGGCACATCTTTTCATATCTCTAAGCCTCAGTTTCCACCATTACTAAATGAGAACGCAGTTGTGTTTTCCAAACCTTTTTAAGCAGAGGAAGGCTTGCTTTAAATCGTCCAAGGCCCAACTACACACCCTTTTCTCTGCCCCACAGACATCTTTATGGAATGCAGATGCTCTGCTGAACAGTTTGAAAACCACAGAGAGAACTGTGTAGCTTTATTATCTTAGATATTCCACACAAGGCATTCAGCAAGCTCAAGGCTTCAGGCTCTAAAATCAATTACATATAGGCACAGATACAATAAATTAACATGTCAGTTGTGTATGTTCACAATTATTAAATACAATTCAAAGTAAAATAAGAGATACCTTAATATATGGATATTCTTATTTTCACTTATCCTATTAACACCTGCAAAAGAAAATATTCAAAATCTGTGTATTAACATATAACCATTCTTCATTATCTAAAAGGCATTATTTTTTAAAGTTCAATTCACAAGTTGATTTTCATCACCTAAGATCCTGACAATACCTAACACACACACACACACACACACACACACCACACAACCACCACCACCACCACCACCACCACCACAAAAACCTTTAAGTTCTTTTTCCTTTGGGCTTATCTTGTATATGAAAGTCTATTTGAACTGATAACCTATGGCACTTACCTACGCTATGTTTGTACAATGGAACACATGCAAGTATATGCTCCCTATTGGTCCAATGCTAATTTTGATGATATAGCTCTCACTGGCATTACCAAAATAACACACCAAGTAAACCTCTCGCCCAGAACTTTCCAGACCAGACCTTTCTAGGTATAGTCCAAACTGACTTAAATAGACCACCTGAATGTCTTCTCACCATTTGCTTTTTGGTGCTTGGAGATGCCTTGACCTGGCAACGGCTCCTGAGTTTGGTTAGAAAAGTTGCTAGGCAGAATTCCTATCTGGTGAGTCAGAAATAGGTTTATGAAGTTTAAGCAGTGGAGCTAAGATGACAACCAACCAAGATTTTTGGCATATCTCAGTGGAATCAGAGCAGTTACCAGGTTGGAAAAATACATGACAACACCCTCTGTGCAGAAGTAGGACTAATGAACAGGAGGGGGTAGGTTCTAGTTCAGGGTGGAGATGGACTTTTTAAAAGCTATGGCACCTTGAATGTATACGTGGAGAACTTGCTTGTGAGGGGTTCAAGCTGAGAGGGGATGAGCATTTGTTGGGATGACAACTGCCACTGGGTGTCCTCTCAAGGGCAGAGTGTAGACTAGATGATCTCTAAAATCTTCTCCAACATGGACACTCTATGCCTTCCTATGGGAAACATTCAGCAGGTAGGGGACTGCAAATATGATGACTTCTCACAAGTGATTTTAGTCAACAGCAGAGCCAGATGGGGGCAATCCACTGCCACCAGCAGGTTTCATGCAACTTTGTTAAAAAATAGTTGGAGCTCTAGATAAATTTTAATATCTCTTCCTTACCACCTCTGCACGTATGCTTATGGTCATCTTAAATTCATCTTATCCTACATCTATCTCTTCATGTTCCCATCAAATCTGCTTTTAAGGGTGTTGTCAGATAAAGATAACCATAAACCCAACCTCCCAAATTAAGACATTTCGGTGTCTTTATTCTTCATCTATTCAAACTCCACATCCAATCAGTTGCCACATTCCATTGAGTCTATCTCTGTAATACCTTTGAACTCAGCAAAGACGACTTCAGTGTGGTCCTTAAGTCAGAAGGAAGGAGTGCTCATATATGAAATTTAGTTAATTTTATTCTTGTAGTCTTTCATACTTAAATCAGCTCTTGCCAGACCAATACAAAATACTTCAAAGGGATCTTTCTAGTGTCAGTTTCTTACAATCTTTAAGAATTTCCTTTAAAATAGATCCTTTTACTGTATCTTACTCAAAGACAAAAGTCTGAACTAAAACTAGCACCCAAAGCCCTTTAGGATCTGGCCTAACCAACCTCCCAGCTTCATCTCCTGCCTTTCCCCTGACACCTACTGTACCTCCACTGGAGTCTACCTGCTAAGTCCTGAGTGTCTCCTACTCCTGTAGGATTCCGCTTTTATTTATACTCTTCTTTTAGCTCTTCCTCTCCTTCTCAGCAAAAACCTCCAGTTCAGGTTTTAGGGTTGTGGGAGAAAAAGGTTCAGTACTATATTGCTGGTGGCAACGTACATTGATCCAGTCCCTAAAATCAGTATTTGATAATAAGGGAAAGAAAACTGCCTAATGCCTCTGGAAACAATAATTTACTGCAGGGGACTATATTTGGAGGACATGTTCTCCTTACTCTTCCCCCATCAAATGTAATAAGCTTCACTTAAATCATTCATGCGTGCAAAGCTCTCAGCACAGGGCTTGGCACATAGGAAGCATTCAATAATTATTAGTCCCCATTGCCAGCTTTGTCATAGCTTAAAAGGTACTGCTGCTATGAATATCACTTTTGTAAATACTAGAGATGAAGCTAAGATCAAAACCAAGCAGATTTCTTCCCTCACAGATCTTATATTCCAGTGGGGAAAGAGAGACACTAAAGAAACAAATCAAAAATATAATTTTGGAGAGGGGACTCAGTGCAGTGAAGAAAATACCACAGTGAGTGGTATACAGAGAGCTGAGGCTACTTTAGGGTAGGTCAGGGAAGGCCTTTCTGAGGAGGTGTCATTTGAGCTATATGTCAAAAAGGAGTCACCCCCACAGAGGACTGGGGAAGCTCTTAAGAGGAAATACCTCATGCAAAGGCCTTGAGATAAAAAGGGCTCAGTGTTTGCTGACTGAGAGAAGGGAAGCAGTGAGGCTGCCATGTAGACAAGGGAGGGTGAGAAGACTGCTTATGGAAAGCCAATTCTGTATTGTGCCCAAAAGAGCGCTTAGCATCAGTTTCTTTCCCAAATTATCCTGAGAAGGTGCTGGTGAGATTGGCAGGGAGTAGAGCTCATGGTGCCTTGAAAAGGACAGTGGGGTTTATTCTAATCGCAGTGGAAAGCCACTGGAGGATTTTAATCAGGGTCATATGCTCCTCCAGCAGTCGAGTGACGAATATAGTGAGCGGAAGTAGAGGCCAGTTAGGAGGCCATTGGAGTAGCCCAGCAGAAGGACTAAAACCTAACTCTAGAGTGGGCCAGTGGTCAGAAGTGGGCTAGTGCTGGGTTTGGGAAAGGGGACTGACTGCAAGTGGGTATGAAGGATCTTTTTTGAGTGATGGACATTTTCTAAAACTGAATTGTGATAACTGCACAACTCTGTAAATTTACTAAAAAGCACTGGATTTTATACTTCAAATTAGTGAATGCTATGGTATAAAAATTATACCTCAGAAAAGCAGTTCAGAAAGAAAGCAGATTGGCTACTTGTTGTATGTACGTTGTCGTTATGTTTTGTGGAGTAAGAGTGGGGTGCGTATTAGCTGCTTGGGTCCTAGAAGTCAACCAGTTAAACCCGAACACTGGTTTTTTTCCTACACCACGAAAACTCCAAAGTGTGTTAATTTCAAGATGCATAGAGGTTGCTTTTAGCCAGATTTTAACAACCCTACACATGGAAGCACTTCTGTATTGCCTACTTTCCCTAGGTTTGGACCTCAATCCCCAGGTGTCCGCAACTATAATTTAATACACATAAGATGGATATCCAATAATGTATTAGCTAAGAACCAAGCTTAAGTCACCTTTATTCTCTTAACTAGAGCAAATACAGTGATATATTAATAGGAATACAAATGAGAGTCCAAATATTGCTTTAAGTGTTAGACTAGTTCTTTCCTATGCACCTAATTTATTTTCATTTCTGACCAAATTCCTTATTCAAGTCTTTTCCTTGAGATTTACAGGGTTCAGGAAAATATTTAGTAGTCTCCACTACTATTCCTGTCACTGCCCCAGCTGGAGAGCTTTAAAATATCCATCAGTACAGGACTGATTTTATGTGATGTATAACAATTAACATATAGATTAGTTTCCTGTAGTTGCTGTAACAAATTACCACAAACTTAGTGGCTTAAAATAATAGACATTTATTCTCTCACAGTTCTGGAGGCCAGAAGTCCAAAAGCAGTCTCACAGGACTGAAATCAAGGATGTTGGCAGGGCTGTGCTCTCCCTGGAGGCTCTAGGAAAGAATCTATTCCTTGCCTCTTTGAGCTCCTGTTGGATCCTGGCATTACTTACTGACTTATGCTCTCATCACTCTGATCTCTGCTTCTGTGGTGGTACTACTGTGTTCTCTTCTGTCTGTATCAAATCTCCTTTGTCCTTCCCTAGTGAGGACACTTGTGCCTACATTTAAAGCCCACCCAGATAATCCAGGAAAATTTTCCCATTTCAAGATCTTTGACTTCATTATATGTAAGGACCCTTTTTTCCTTATAACATGTACAGGTTCCAGGGATTAGGACCTGATATTTTTGGGTGGCTCTTACGCAACCTAATATACCATATGATTGGGGCCAACTGGTTTGGGAATACGTGGTTCACAGAGGCCCAGTTTAATAAACTGTGGAGTTTTAAAGTGTGTGATTCTAACAAACTAGACAACAACCAGTCTACTTTGTAAAACACAATAGTAAGGACTTTGCACATACCAAATAAATTGTTCATTTCTACCCTCAGTTTATTTGGAGAGTATAATAATATCTCTATGGCATAAAAAAAACATCTTACCCACAACACAAATAGATAACTGGGAAAGATTAAAAACATTAAGTGCCCTTTCCTGAATCATCAGCTGATAGAGAAAGCAAGAAGTGGTTGCCAAGTCAAAAAACCCTGAGAAACAGCGACAAACCTCATTTTTCTTCTACCTTCCCCTGGCCTTAAGGTACACCAAGATGCAGGAACAAATCTTGCAATGGCTTGAGTGCTGATCTGGGACAGAGTTTTGTGGAAAAGGCTGGACTCAGAAACCGTGAGTTTCTGACTGATGCTGATAATGGGGCAGAGGCAAATTCTTAATGTCACTTACAGGGAGGGCTCCAGCGGAAAGAGCCCTTACACAACACTTATTACAATCCCATTTTGGACGCCAGGTTGGTCACTGTCCAAGGCTAGACATTTCTCTTTATCTCCATGTCTTCCCTAACCCATCCCCCTGTCCACGGGAAGCAGGGTAGGAACAAGAGTTAGCGGTAATGTTGGGACAGGATCCAGGGTTATTACCCCCAAAAGTGGAATACTTTTTGCACAGGGCCTTCTGGTCCAGAGTTAGAGCCACTGTCCCTGGAGGTCTTGCGATCCCCGAACACAACAGCAGTCCTTTCCGTTAAACAATTTATTGGGCATCTGCCATGTGCGAAACAACACAAAGGTCTGGAAGGTTCCAGAAATGAAGATGCGCTGCTCCGGGCCCTGTGAAGCACGACGCACCCCTCACCCACTGGCCGCACCGGGCCCTGCCCCTGTACCTGCAACCAACACCTCATCCTAAGAGACGAGCCGCATCCCCGCGGGGGCGCCGGCGGCGCGGCGGCCGCACCTGCGTTGACCCGGCGGCTGCGGTGGCGACGGCGGCGGGGTCGGCTCCTCCTCGTCGGCGGCGGCGCGGGGCGCTCTGCCGCCCCCCCTCCCCGCCCGCCCCTTGCGACGCTCGGGCTCCGGCCTCCGCCTGCTCCACGCGAGCCTCGCGGGGGACCGTTGCGCACCTTTGCGTGGCGTGGGGGCGCATTCTGCCCCCGACTCCGCCCCCCAGACGCCGTCGCCGGGGCAACGGAGCGCCATTTCTCCCCCGCCCCCCGGGACCGCCTCCACCTGGAGCCCTGACTAAAGGGGCTGCGTACGTCAAACCCCGCTAGCCCTGCCCCAGGACCGACCTTGGACGCGGGCCTCCACCTGTACTCTGTCACTCGAGGCCTCTCACTTTTTCTTCAGCCTGCTAACGGGTCTCCCCGTCCTGCTCTTGTTCCCCCTCAACACGTGCACCCCAGCGCCCCCAGACCATTACCGCAGTTGTGCCGCAAATAATCTTCTCAAATTCGTACCGACCCAACACAAATCCTATGTCTACGTAATCCGTTAAGGGTCAAACCCAACCCTGGCGTGTGGCCTGTCAGGTCTTCCCCCTGCCTCACCCTCACCCTCACTCTGCCTCAGCTTCTGACGCTTTCTCCACTCCCGCCCTTCAGTTCCCGTTTGACCATTTCAAATTAACGGAATTCACATTTTGCAGCTCTGCCTCGGCTTATGCTGATCCTCTGTCTGGAATGGCTTTCAAGGTTCAAGTGTGTTCTCAGGAGAGCGGACCCTCTGGCCTCGGCGAGTTGTTTCCTCCACTGTGTTTCAGTTGCTCTCTGTCGTCATCTCTAATATAGAATTTATGGGATGAAATGATTACACACTCAGACCTCTCAGTGCTGCCCAAATTAGTGCTCAAATGGAAGGACTCCAGAAAGGCCTGAGTGGGATAGACGCAACCCCTGTTGTTAATACTATTAGCAGTCACATTACACAGACACCTAGGGTGAATAACTTTTTATGTCTAAATTGATGGGAAGTATTAATAAATCCTACATGACTTAACATAACTATGGATTTTAATAAAATAGTATCAAGTGCCACTAAAGATTGCTTTTTATACCTGTAATTTAAATTATTTCATTTATTGACCCAGAGAGATTTAAGAATGCCTGTGGAATTAAATATTTTAATAGAGAATGAAGCCATAAGTATTACGTGGAAAGGTAAATCCTTTGTTTTGTAGCTAGACAGAAAGCAATTTTTAATTTTTTTGTTTTAATCCTTACTGCATCAAAAGATGAGTGTTCTTATGGCAAGAAAATATTTTAGTTACTAATATAGGATTTCCATTGGAGTCTTATGTTTATATTTGTATGCCGGACCCTAAGAACTAAGAAAGTTCCTTTTTCTTTCCTTTTTGAGGTCTTTAATTAACATAATGTGTTAATTAGAACTGTATGAAACAGTTTAGGGGCACCTGGCTGGCTCGGTCAGAGGAGCATGTGACTCTTGATCTTAGGGTGGTAAGTTCAAGCCTCAAGTTGGGTGTAGAGATTACTGAGGAAAATAAATAAACTTAAAAAAAAAAACCCTATTTAAAACCACATATATGTATGAAATTATGTGCACTGAATTTTCTTATACAATTCTCTGCATTTTGAAGTGTCTTGAAGATTTACTTCTCAATATTTTTTATACTGAATTAAAGAGTTTCTTAGCTCTTAAAATAAAGAATTTAAAGATGAAGGGGTCCAGATTTCCTTTAGCATTCCCTCAGACATTTCACATACATTCATAAATTACTTGTCACATGCCATGTGAAGGTGTTGAAAATATAGCCATGAACCAAATAAAATCCCTATCCTCATGGAAGTTTACATTCTTGTAGAGGAAGAGAAACAATGCACAAAGGGACAAAGGGACAAGTTCAAATACACCTGACAATGATTAAATGTTCTGAAGATAGGGTAAGGAAATCAGGGAGTGGGGGGGGGGGTGTCAACACAAAATGAACAAGTCTTTTTTAAAATTATAAAGAGAAAGGAAAAGCGTTTTCTTCGAGCTCAAGTTAGGACAGTCGCCTGGGATGCACCAACTTCACAAAGAAGAGAGTGCTCCAGGAAAAGAACGCTTGGTACAGAGTTATATATGGATTTTTTTTTTTTTTATATAAAGAGTTGCAAATCATCATGATGAAGGACATTCCAGAAAGTTACAGGCTTTATGTTATGTTTTTAGTATGTGCAAGGCTGTATGACTTTAATCTTACGGGAACGAGGAAGGCTTTTTTTTTCTCCCTATCTTTATGTTTGGAATGCTCTTTTTTGGTTATATTTTTAACAAAACAGATGTACAGTGTGTGGTGTGGAGCAGAAAGAGAGTCCAAGCTTGGAAGTTTTGCCAAGTCATTTTCACCTTGGTAATGTTGAAGTATAGCTTCCCTGGGAACCCAGGTGCAGGGCCTGCAAACATGGAAAGTTGAAGTTTTTATTTTATCAGGTGCCATCTGATAGTGTGCTCTGAGAATGCCTCATTGATAAAGTGACATTGAGCAGAGACGTATAGGACTGGAGGGAGGAGCCATATGTAAACCGTAGACATAGCTTCCCAAGCACATGCTTGGTGTATTTGAGAAATCGACCAAGACACCAGTGAGGCCTGAGCAGAGAGCACCAACAGGAGAAGTTGGGGTTCTAGTTACATAGGGATCAAGTCACCAAGAGCTCTTTAGTAAGCGTCCATGTCTGGGTCCAGGGTAGTTATTTGTCTCCCTTCATTGGGTTCCTACTCTGGACCAGACTCTGTGCTGGGCATTGGGGTTGGTGGGGGGTGGTATAAAGAAGCTCTAGTTTCTGCCTTCAAGGAGCCAGTATCCTTCTTATTGTTGTCCATCCAAATGGCTGCTGGCCTTTATGAGGTACAATTAAGGAGGGTGGGTTGATTCAAGGATGGTTCAGGAATAAGGAAGCCAGACCTGGTCTGAGCTTTGCCACTAACTATATAACCTTAGGCAAGCCATTTAACCTTTTAGAGCATTAGTATTTTCATCTGCCAAATGTTAGGTATAGAAATCATTGTAAGACATTTTTCTAACTTAAAAAAAAGTACGATTCTATAAAATCAAAGAACTCTATCTTAGTACAAAAGCAGTTATTAAAATTGTACCAGAAAATCACTTCATACATCATAATCATGATACATATGTAGGGTCACTTAAAATTTAGTTCATGATTTGCTTAATTAAAAAAAAAGATCTTGTTTCATAAAACAATCAGTTTTGTAAATAAGCGATAGCTAAAAATATATAGTGTAGATTATATAATTTTTTTTGACCATTGTGTTTCCTTTATGACTTTGAACTTGAAGATCTTTGTCAAAGATCTTCAAAACTAAATGAATGCTAGACCAGAGTGACAGAATAGCTTGGATTTTAGTGTAGATACTTTCCCTTTCTGATTATGATTTAAAATTTCTTGTGTTAAGTCTTATCTGACAGACATATTTCCCCAGTGCCTGGTACAATGTGGACACATAGAAGTGACTCAATATACAGTGGAAAGGAAATAAATGGCAAATCATCTCCAATAATTTTTGCAAGTTGATAGGGTATAAAATATTAAAGACTATATAGTTAATGTTCTGACATTCTTCAGAACATAAGAAATATATTTAATAAGAAAGCTTGAATTCATTCAGCATATATTTATTAAACACTAACTCTACATCAGGAACATCACTGAACAAAACAGACCAAACCCTGTCTGCATGGAACCTAACATTCTAGTGGGGAGAGACAAGTCATAAATATTCATGACGACCTAGTTAACATATTAGAAGGGGTTAAGTACTGTGGGAGCAAGCAAGAGGGAGTGTGGGATAGATAGAAAGTTAAATAGAGGAGGGAAGACCCACTCCTTCCCAGGAATAGATGTAAGTAGATTTCTAGGAACATTTCCAAGCAGGGTGGACTAAGAAAATGAACAGTTTCTAAATTGGGGATTCTTTTGAAATGTCTTTCTTAAAAAAGGACTTTCATATACTATCCTAAGTGCAGTGAAGTTTCTACTCTTTACTGTTGATTGAAGTTTTTAAAATCAACTTTATCAAGGGGCCCTGGATGGCTCAGGTGGTTAAGCATCTGACTCTTGATTTCAGCTCTGGTCATGATCTCAGGGTCCTGGGATTGAGCCCTGTGTCAGGCTCTGCACTCAGCGAGGAGTCTCCTTGGGATTCCCTCTCTCCCTTTCCCTCTGCCCCGCCCCATCCCCACACTCAATCTCTCTCTCAAATAATGTTTTTATTTATTTTTTACTTTTTTTTAAAGATTTTATTTGTTTATTTGACACAGAGAGAGAGATAACAAAAGCAGGAACACAAGCAGGGGGAGTAGGAGAGGGAGAAGTAGGCTTCCCGCCAAGCAGGGAGCCTGATCTGGGGCTCGTCCCCAGGGTGACCTGAGCCTAAGGCAGAGGCTTAATGATTGAGCCACCCAGGTACCCCTCAAATAATCCTTTTTAAAGAATCAACTTTATTGAGGTATACTTCATGTACAATAGAATTCATTCATTTTAAGTATACAGATTAATGACTTTTGAGAAATGTATACAGCTAGTATCAAACTCTCCAAATACAGAATATTTCCACCTAACTAGAAGGTTAATTTGTGGTCACTCTTTAAAAAAATTTTTTTTAGTTTTATTTATTCATTTGAGCAACAGAGAGAGAGAAAAAACAAGTGGGGGGAGGGGCAGAGGAAGAGGGAGAGAGAGAATCTGAAGCAGACTCCCCATTGCGTGTGGAGCCTGATGCCGGGCTCAATTCCAGGACCCTGCGATCATGACCAGAGCTGAAATCAAGAGTCAGATGCTTAACCAACTGAGCCACCCAGACACCCCAGTCACTCTCTTCCAATACTGAAATGAGTTTTTTTTGAAAAGTATAAGTTCTTGAGTTTGTTTGTTTTCAGGACAATTTATTTTACAGAGGATTGAAAAAAAGGGATAGAAGTAGGAGATAGATGTCAAATAGGAAGTAAAATAAAGGCAGATCACCTTTTCTCCTCTACCCTGTTTTTGCCATTGAGGCCAATCACCATCATCGCCAGTGTCTTTGAAGTTGTCTTTGTTTCTTCCAAAGGAAAGAAAAATGTTACCCTTTAGTGTAACCATCCAGTGTTTCTGCTGAGTATATTAAGATCTTTTACTTCTTATCTAAGACATAAAATAAGTGTGTGGACATATTTCTACCAGCTTTTATTTATGTATTTATGTATTATTTATTTTTTAAGTGCAGGGTTCAAAAGATCAAGACCTGAGCTGATATCAGGAGTCAGGTGCTTAACCGACCGAGCCACACACACCCCTCTACCAGCTTTTAAATAATAACCTACCATAATAATCCCTGTATCATTTATAACTTCTGTCAGGTGTCTACTATTTACTATATACTATCAGGTCTTTTCCGGTTCTTTATGTGTCTGGCAATGTTATGGCCTCTACCCAAAGCCTTGCTCAAGAAGGATAAGTGATGAATAATGATCTCGTTATTTATAGTATCATATTTAGCAATGTTTCTTTACTTTTTACAAATACTTAAAAAAAAACAACATTTGCTATTGTGGTAAAATATACACAACATAAAATTTACCACCTTGGGCATTTTTTTTTTAAAGTAGGCTCCACACGGGGTGCCCACGTGGCTCAGTGGGTTAAGCACCTGCCTTTGGCTCAGGCCATGATCCCAGGGTCCTGGGATGGAGCCCTGCATTGGGCTCTCTGATCAGCAGGGAGCCTGCTTCTCCCTCTCCCTCTGCCTGCCGCTCTGCCTGCTTGTGCTCTCTCTCTCTTTGTCAAAAAAGAAACAAAACCTTAAAAAAAAAAAAAAGTCTCCACATGTGGAGCCCAACATAGGACTCAAACTCATGACCCTGAGATCAAGACCTGAGCTGAGACCAAGAGTCAGATGCTCAACTGACTGAGACACTCAGGTGCCTCCCACTTTAACCACGTTTAAGTATACAGTTCAGTGGCAATAAGTATATTCAACATTGTTTACAACCATCACCATCATCCTTCTCCAGAACTCTTTCATCTTCCCAAATGGAACTCTGTACCCATTAAACACTAACGCCCCATTCTCCTTTTTCCAGGCCCTGGCAACCACCATTCTACTTTCTGTCTATGAATTTGACTAGTCTAGGGACCTCCAATACACAGAGTTTCATAGTATTTGTTCTTCTGTATCTGTCTTATTTCCCTTAACATAATGTCCCCCAGGCCCACCCACCTGGTAGCATGTGCCAGAATTCCTTCTATTTTAAGGCTGGATGCTATTCCCCTGTGTGTATATGCCATATTTTGTTTGTCCATCCATCTGTTGACCGAGTCCTTGAGTTTTTTAAAAACTAACTTTATCGAGGTAATAATTTCCGTTTAATAAACTGTGTGCGTTGAAAATGTACCAATAGATGTTCTGACAGATGTATACACCTATGAAACTATCACCTCAGTCGAGACACAGAACATTTTGATCATTCCCAAAAGGTTTAAGTTGATTGTGTTTTGATAGTTTTGCAACAACCATTAGGACAGTCAGTGAAGCAGATGCTGTAAGTTGACTACCCAACATCCTTCTCTCCTGCTCCCTTCTCAGAGAATCTCGGTTGTGGTCTAAGCATTCAACACAACCTTCTCCAGAGGTATGACACTGCTTCAAGGGAAGTTCTAGCAGAGAGACCCTGGTTATTTTAAACTCATCTTTGGGCTCTCATTTCTCTTCCAAGTGACTGTTTTCAGGGGAGATTTCTTGGCATTTAGAGATCAAGGGAGGTCTGCTGGGAAAGTTATCCTTAATTTTAAGAAGGAGACACACAAAGAAATTACTCTCTTTGCTTCTGAAAGGTTGCCTAAAGATTCTGAAAACTTTAAAATAAGACTGGGTTTTGTCTATTTGGGATAATTCTGAAACGTCTTTTCTAAGAAAGACTAAATAACCTTCCAAACCTCAAATTTATTATCCTACAGTTACTTTAATGGTTACTTTGTGAGCCCAAAGAGCCACTAGATGTCACTCCTACTTTATTTTCAGAGATAATCTAGTGGCATTTGCAATCTTGGAAATATTAAATTCAGAGGCATTAAAAACATTCAGTAAGTTAAAGGTTGTATTTAAAATGCTAGCAAAGATAAAGATAAAAACATTGAACATGACTGTGAAAGGTTAAAATCAAGATATGAGAATTTTGAAATGAATAAATTCATTTAATGAATAAATTAGTTTTTCAAATATTCATTTCAAATAAATTTGAAATGAATAAATTAGTTTTCCTTTAAATGATGTTAGCAACTAGCGTGATGCATGGTTTCTGAGTCAACACAGTGATTTAGGCAAATGACATTTAAAAGTGTTCAGTATAGAGATGCCAGGCAAATGGGAGAATCAATATGATTGAAATATTTTTCCCCTGGGGCCATGCTCACAGTAACAGACTAACATGCCCTCGATTACCAACAGTAGGAATTTTTCATGTGGAGACAAAGTGAAGTTGTGAGCTGTGTTCAATGTATTTGTCATGAAGAAAGAATTTGGTTAGAAATAGGAGTAGTTCTGGGAGCTCCTTTCTACTCACTAGATGGGTTGCTGCCCCATTCATGAATTGTTGAAGAAAAAGCCAATTCGATTTTTAAAAAAGGAGTAATTCTAAGTTAGAGAAAGAAGGAAGAAGGGAAGCAGTAGAAGGAGAGAAAAAAGATGGAGAGCGGCAGAAAGAGAGAAAATAAGATGGAAGTCTTTCATTTTGTCTTGCTTAGACCTCTTTCAGCTCCAAGTAGCAGAACCCCAACTCCAGCTGTTTAAAGGAAAAGTAAACAGGTATTTATGATCTCCTATAACTGGGAGGAGTGTGCTGGCTTCAGGGATGGCTGCATCTGGTGAAGGCAGCAATTCTCCAAGTGTGGTGTGGGGGCCTCAAGGAGTCCCTGAGACCCTTCAGGGTTCATAAGGTCAAAATCATTTTCATAATAACTAAGACACTGTTGGCCTTTGTCTGCTTGTTCTTTCACAAATGTGTCATAGAGTTTTCCAGAGGCTACATGACTGGTGATATCAAACAGAATGCAGAAGTGGATAGTCGAATCCAACGGTCTTCTATGAAGCTGGCCATTAAGGAGATTTGCAAATATGTAGAACAAATTCATGCTTCTCAGTGATTTTTTTTGTTTGAGAAAATATAGTTATTTTCAGTAAAATATGTTAGTCCATTTAACATATGATGGCTTTTCTATTTTTAAGTGATTAATAAATATTTTAAATCTTCTTTTCTGTTTTAATTTTCTAATATAGTAAATACCGATAGATATACCACACATAAACAAAATTTCTTTGGAGTCCGCAATAATTTTTAAGAGTGTAAAGTAGTCCTGAAACCAAGAGGTTCAAGAATTGCTGGCTTTGGGACGCCTGGGTGGCTCAGTTGGTTGGGTGTCTGCCTTCCGCTCGGGTCATGGTCCCGGGGTCCTGGGATTGAGTCCCACGTCAGGCTCCTTGCTCGGCAGGGAGCCTGTTTCTCCCTCTGCCTGCTGCCCTCCCTGCTTGTGCTCACACTGTCGCTCTCTCTCTCTCTGACAAATACATAAATAAAAATCTTAAAAAAAAAAAAAAGGATTGCTGGCTTCAATGAGGTATAGTTGGACCCAGGCCTCAAGTGGTATCACCAAAGTACTGTTTCCATATCTTGAACTGATTTCCTAGGTGTTGTCTTCCTTCTCAGGCTTGTGATGGCAGAGATGACCTCCAGCAACTCCAGGATTGTACCTACCCATAGAGAGAACGTTCCTTTTTGATAACTCTAGTAAAATTCCTAGTTATTACATTAGCCAAACTTGAGTCACACGCCCCACCATATGCCAATCATTTGAGCCAAAGGGCAGTTGATGACTGGGTCATATGTCCACCCTTGGAGCCCAGGAGCCAGGTCAGCCCACCAGCACCGCAGGATAGGTGAGGAGTGGCCCGCCAGAGAGATACTGAGCAGGAAAAATACAAACAAACCCTTCTTCGGAAAGCCTGAAGCTGAAGCCAAAGTCTTAAAAAGAAAACTACCCTGTTCTCAGTTAGAATCCTGTCCCTTCCACTGTCAGCATCTTGAGACAATAGGGCTTCTTCTCTTTCCCTGGGAAGGAGTTGGGGGTTCCCATTTCATTCTCTAATTAGAATTTGGGTCCAAATCGAGAGCCCCAGCAGAAGTTCTTCCTATGAATTAGAAATGCTGGCCACATAGAAAGTTGTCTTTTTGCCATAAATTATGCAAAAGACCTACCTTAAGCTGAGATTCCTTCCCTAAGTGTCTGAAGATTTTAATTTTATGCCCGCTTGCTCTGTGCTGTTTACAGAATGACTCCCGTCAGATTATTTAAACTTTTCATGGCCTCTGTGTGTGTTTACCTCCAAAAACAAGGATATATTCTTTGACGTTGAGCAATGGAAGATGGGAGAAAAAGGTATTCTAACTCTGATCTATCAGTTGCTATACTACATATCTACCAAAGGAATTTTGACATATTTTTTTCAGATTATATATCAATTTTCATCAAATATTTAGGTCCTAAATATTTTTGACAATAATATAGAGTTTTCTTCAGTCTATAAACACCTAGCTGTATTCTTCATTGCTTGCTTTTTTCTTTTTTCCTTTATCTTTTGTTTTTAGCTTCATTACTTTTAATATTAAATGTTGATTCTGTAAAATGTCATTTTTTACAAAATGAATTAGGAGTAAGATCATAAGTGCCACAAAAATAATTTAAAAAATGATTCATTTACTTAGGACACTAACTGTACACACACACACACTTTGAAGAATCAAGTGAAAGAACAGACAATGTTTCTCTTTTTATTCTTAATTTATAAATTAAGCTGCAAAAGGAGCCAGCAATAAAAATTGCATCGATTACTATTAACGATCAGACAATATTTGTCAAATACTTTCATTTGGTACACTTTATGCTTCCACTAAAATACTATCATTACATAAAAATGAAATTGTACCTTTTTTGTTGTTGTTGAGCCCTTTAGATGAAGTTACTACTGAACATCAAATAATACTCGTGTATTATAAATTAAATATTTTCTGGACTTATTTGCATACTATGTCTGCTTCTCTATTATATTTTCATTAATTGCAAGTCCAAATATTCAAATTAAATTGATATCAAAACCCACAGTAATTTTTAACCTCAATTTCCCACGTAATTCATATTACCACATACTTTTAAACAGAAAAAGTTTAGCAAACATATCCCTTGGAAATAATTCCAAATTGTTCCCATAACTTAATCGCCGAGCCTCTTTGTAAAATGTATAGTTATCTTGCACTGTTCACGTTTTTAATAAAAAGCAGTAATGTTAAATTTCATATAACATTCCAAAATTCTATTGAAAACCTAAAATTAGAATAACATTCAGCTGTGAGGACTCATTCCTTGCCAGGCATTAAGTATGTTTCTTTTCATTTAAGGACTAGATAACAGTCTTGGAGTAGATAACAATTAAAACAGAGAAGAAAGCCTGCTTCCTGTTTGTTTTGCGTCAAACAAGCAGAAATTTGCAGGGCGAGTCAAATTTCAAGATGAGAAGCTGGTCCTATAGGACTCTTGGTATTTTCTTCTAACAACAAAAAATAAAACCCTTGTGCCCCCACCTCGTCCCTTGACTGTTTACTGAAACTGCTGAAGGCACTGCTCCCCCAACCCGGAGACACGGCCGAGTTGCCCAGAGTTTTAAAAAATGCCAATGGTTGTGTCTCACCCCCAGGGATTCTGCTTTAATTGGTACAAGATGGGGGCTATTCTATTTAATTGCTCCGTGGTAATTAGCCAGCTGTATGCTATTTTTAGCTTTCTGCGTTTTCTCGGCCGTAAGACTGTGTGGAGTGGGCGAGTTTTTGTGCTGAACTGAATTCTGTCTAGCAGCCCTAACGGTGCAGGAAGGTTGTGGTGCCTCTGTTTGCCTTAATCCGCTTTCCTCTCACTTCCTTGCTCGTCTCAGAGGAGGCAAGCGGCTGCAGCGGTCATCACTGAAAATACCAAAGAAAGAACTCAGCTGCCTCCTGGATATTTTTGTTACACTGAGGATTTATTTACCATGCTGCTTTTTTTTTTTTCCCCGTTTTTCTCTCCATCCTGCAAAAACTTTTTTTTGGGGGGAGGGGACAAGAAACGCACCATGAACTTATTGCTGAGAAACATAAGCAAAAAGTTTTAGCACAGCAGCTCCGCCTCTTTGGGACAAGTTAGAAAATTCTGAAGCAAGCGGAGGCATAGTAAGGGCTTTCTTTCTTTGAAAGCTCCTTCTGGGGAGAGGGGAGGCTATTGTAATGGTAAATTTCACTCGGAGGGGAAGAAAGGGTTGATAATCAATCAGAAATTAGGGATTCGTTTGAGGGTTTTGGCAATTCTCTTGCTAGATTGTAAGACTATTTTAATTTTCTCTGTAAAATATACAGAAAAAAGTTTTGGGGGTGTGTGTGTGCGCGAAATAAAAGCGCTCTTGAGAGTGACATAGAAAGAAGTTTTTGTTGTTGTTGTTGTTGTTGTTTTTCAAACGGAGTGGGGAGATATATAGCACCATGGGGCTTCAGTGAGATCCGGAATCCCAGGTGGAGAATTTACATTCAGAAATGTCGAAGTGAAAAATCCTCCTGGTTCAGCATCTTGGAGTTAAGCTCAGAAGAACTTTTTACGTCGGAAAGAATTCGCTTCTCAAAACCTCTCTTTTGGCTGGCGAGTCACTCACTGGAAGGATGGGATAAGGTGCTCTGAATCGGCTTCAGGCATTTAAAATTTAACTCGAGGGATCATGTGTTGGGCACAATGAGGACCACAGAGAACTTTGAGGAGACTGCTGCCACACTAAACCCTAACGGGACCCCCGAGGGCAGGTACATTTATCTGGAAGCGTTCCTGCAGGGAGGAGCTCCCTGGGGCTTTACTTTGAAGGGTGGCCTGGAGCACGGGGAACCTTTAATCATCTCTAAGGTATGTTTCTTTTTGTAACCTTGTCTTTTTTCACATTGCCTTTTCGACTTTAAAACTTCTGTCAGGTCTGTCAAAAATGCAACCATAATGCTGGGGATTGCCTGAGTATTGCTTAATTTGGTGCTGCATACCTTTCAGATTATATCTGGAAATATTTTGTATGGCTTGGCATTTGAAAGAAAAAAAATGTGTCTAGTTCATTTAGTCTGTGAAATCCCTGGAGGAAAATGTGCTTGCTCAATGGATAATCTCTTTTTGTGAATGAAATAGTGTAAAAGCAGCTACCACATGATCTTTTCAGTTATAAATCAGATTAAAGATTAATAACGCAGTGAAGGGAGTGGCATGGTATATGTTTATGAATGTGTGCCTTTATTGAGCATATGACTAGAAAAATATCTGCTCTTTCTCCCGCCCAATGAGAATATCTAGCATTCCAGAATATTTTAGAATTTCTTTATAATTCTGGAAATAATTGATTACGTAAATATTATTTACTGCTTTTTGCACACTCAGAAAGAAGAAGTAAATCAACTTTCTGTATAAATCAAACGCAAAACACCATTTCTACCTCTTTTCTTTATCTATGTTTTAAACCAGTTTTTAAACCTTTGTCTTCCATAACATGCCTGAATTCTTTTTCTTTGCTATGATTAGGTATACCCACTAATGAATCCTTTTTATGTATCAGGCTTAGTATTTCTGCTTTTCTCTTTGACTACAGAGATTAAGAGAGATTACAGAAATTTCTTTATGTTAACTGTCTAAAACAACAGAACATAAATGCTTTTTACACATATGCATTGCTTAAGAAACATTTGTAATTCAGGGGAAAAGTTTTTTAGTTTGAGGGCGGGAAAGAGATAAATATGCCTTTTGCCCAAGCTCTGTTACCTATTTAGGTTAGTTTTCATATCCTCAAACACATGTGTTTTGAGAGAGATAGAAATGGATTCTTACTGTGAATAATTGGTTTCTAACAGTCAGCCAAGAGTGTACAGGATACCACTGTAAGGTTTGTGACTTTTCCTTGTCTTTTCTAAGAAAACAAAAGATATATGTATACATATGTGTATCAGTTAGGAAGGCATCCAGCTGTAAGTAACTGAAAACCTGACTGATAGTGGCTTGAGTAAATTGGGGTTTGTTTTTCTCATATTGCAAGAAGTCTGGAGATAGGTGCCCATGCACGGAGCCACAGCTCAATCATATCAACATGGACTTCAGGGATCTCTCCACTCTGCCATCCCTATGATCTTGGCTTTTGTCCTCATGGTTACATGATGGATGCCATGCCTCCAGCATTGCATCTTTATCCTGGGCAGGGTTTTGGCTTTTTGTTTGGAAAGAGACACCCTCCCTGACAGACCTTTGCTTACATCTCATTAACCAGAAATGTGCCACATACCTCTCCTCAGACCAATTCCTGGCCAAAGGGCATGGGAGTATCATGACTAGTTTAGACCAGGCAGGATTTCTTTCCCGGAACCTAACTTTCATGATGTCAAGGAATCTTTG
The DNA here is from genome assembly GCA_028534135.1 of Potos flavus. NCBI lineage: Eukaryota > Metazoa > Chordata > Mammalia > Carnivora > Procyonidae > Potos > Potos flavus. Next base: position 123,323,646 of record CM052899.1, on the reverse strand, counting down.
CCCACGGTTGGAACAAATTGGGGTTCTCTTTTCAAGAAGAAGGAGGAAATGGGTGCTAGGTAGAGAACTGAGAATGTCTGCCACAAATATAAACATCATATCTGCATTTTAAAATTCTGGTTGTATACCCAATTTGCCTGGCCTTATGTGGTAAGACATTATGTGTCTGTACACTGGACTACAGTTTGCTGTAGGACAGGCCGAATGCTACCGCTAATGAGCCACTCCTCTAAGGCTCCATTTAATCTGGAGAATGGTGGTGGGCTGGGGGGTGGGTATACTATTATCTCCCTTATCCAAATGTATGGGGATTAAAGGAGACCATGCATTTCGAGCAGTTAGCATAGTGCCTGGCACACAAAGGCGCTCAAAAAAGATCTTAGCAAAGATTATGGTTATTGCTTTTTATTATTCTAGGGGACATTTGTATTAGGATACAGATTTGGCTGCTGTACAAAGATCCAAATAACAATCGCTTAAACCATACCGGAGTTTCTGTTGCTCTCACATAACGTTCTGAGCATAAGCCAGACTGAAAGACGGCTGCCTGAGGTCAGAGACCTAAGACCCAAGTTCCGTCTAATTTTCTTACATCCATCCTTGAGGGGATGCCCCATCTGCACTGTCAAAGGTGACTCGCCACAACACCTGCTTTCCAGTGAGTAAGAAGTGGACAAAGGAGACAGGCAAGGCAACCTGTTGTCTTTCGAGGGTGTAATCTGGTGCAGTCTGCTCTGTCCAGTATGGTAGCCTAGTTCCATTTCAGCGAAAAGAATGAAACCAAATGTAAAATTCTGTTCCTCATGCATACTAGCCACACTTCAAGGGTCACGGTTCTTCAAAGCTCTTGTCTGTCTGGCAAACTGATTCCCCCAAGCTCTGTTTCTTCCTCTCTCTGAAGTTTCCTTGATTTCATCAAGCTGCATTAGGGGGTCTCTCTTCTATACTCTCGCAACCTGCATTTATTACTTGAAATCAGAATATTTTTAGTCGTATTGGTTGTCTTCTCAGAAGTGTAAGAGCTTCTTCAGGGCAGGGGCTGTTTTCATTTCTGCCACATCTAACCGAGTAGCCCGGTACACAAATATTTGTTGAGTAAACGAGAGGATGTGGGCTATGTCTTATTTCGTCTTGCATTTCCAGGATCTAGTGGAGTGCCTGGCACAGAGTATATGCTGAGCAACTCATTTTTTTTTTAAGATTTTATTTATTTATGACAGAGAGAGATAGCGAGAGAGGGAATACAGCACACGGGAGCTGGAGAAGAAGAAGCAGGCTCCCTGCCGAGCAGAGAGTCCAATATGGGGCTCGATCCCAGGACCCTGGGATCATGACCTGAGCCAAAGGCAGACACTTAACAACTGAGCCACCCAGGCGCCCCTGTGCTCAGTAACTTCTATTGCATTAATAAGCATAGATGAAACAGAGCAGTAGGCAGGGGGAGGTGGGAAGGTAGAGTCCCATGAGATGAAGATGCCTGGCAGATCTCCAGAGATGGAGCATGTATTAGTTTCTCATTGCTGCTGTAAAAATTACCACAAACTGGGGCGCATGGGTGGCTCAGTCAGTTGAGCGTCTGCCCTCAGCTCAGGTCATGATCCCAGTGTCCTGGGATCGAGCCCCATGTTGGTTGGGCTTTCTGCTCAGTGGGGAGTCTGCTTCTCCCTCTTCCTCTGCCTGCAGCTTCCCCTGCTTGTGCTCTCTCTCTATCAAATAAACAAATAAAATCTTAAAAAAAAAAAAATCACTACAAACTTAGTGGCTTAAACCATAGGTCAGAAGTTAGCATAGGTCTCACTGGGTGAAGATCAAGGTGTCAGCAAGGCTGAGTTCCTTCTGGAGGCTTGAGGGGAGAACCTGTGTCCTTGCCCTTTCCAGCTTCTAGAGGCCACCTATATTCCCCTGCACATAGCCCCCTTCCAAAGCCAGCAATGGCAGATTAAGTTCCTCTCACATTGCATCACTCTGATCTCTAACTTCTGCCTCCCTCTTTCAATTTTAAGGACCCTTGGGAGTATACTGGGCCCACCAAGATAATCTCCTTATTTTTTTTTTTAAACTATTTATTTGTCAGAGCGAGCGAGTGAGTGCACAAGCAGGGGAGCTGCAGGCAGAGGGAGAAGCAGGCTCCCCGCTGAGCAGGGAGCCTGATGCGGGACTCGATCCCAGGACCCTGGGATCACGACCTGAGCTGAAGGCAGACGCTTAACTGACTGAGCCACCCAGGCGTCCTGATAATCTCCCTCTTTTAAGATCAGCTGACTAACAACCTTAATTCCATCTGCAAACTTTATTCCCCCGTTGCCATATAATCTAACATATTCACAGTTTCCAGGGATTAGAACGTGGAGGTCTTTGCAAGGAGAGGGTTTGATTTTGCCTGCCACCAAGCATTCAAGCACTGATGAAAGTCCATATAAGTGAGACCATGTCAGAGTTGAGACTAAAGTGAAATTTAATGACTGATCATGCATATCCCAGATCCTCTTTCTAGAACAATGAAAAAAAGCACACACCAGCTCATACATTGGTAGTCAGATGTCCACTCTTCCCTCAAGATAGGGTGACCCCCATTGTAGGGGAAGGGAAGGGATAGGACACATTGAATCATACATAGGAAAGGCACGTACACTTACACAAAAGAGGTTATAAGCTGCCCGGTATGGATGACAATATAATGAATGAAGTCTTTTTTTCTTTAGGAGAATGAATGGGGAAAGGAACTACAAAAGAGTGGCAATAGAAGAAATCATTTTCATGTCTTTTTCTTTGAGGTTTAATGTCCTTGAGAAGGAAAGGTGGGGTTGAGGAAAGAGCCTCTGTAATCTGTGAACTTCAAAAAGAAAGGGCAACTTTTTCTTTAGTAGTGATTGTATGTGGAAGCTCAAGTAATTCAATAGTTCAGGAAGTTGGCAGCCTGATATTATCATGACTCACTCTGCGTTGTGGCCGAGAAAAGTGGTTCCACCTGCAGTAGGGGCGCACCTGCTCCAGGGTTCAGAAATCAAGTAACAAGTGCAATAACAATACCCAACAACAACGGCTAGTGACGCTTACTGAGCTCTGACTACGTGCCGCGCTCTATTCCAAGAGCACACCCACACGTGTTAACTCATTTGATTTCCACAGCTCCGTGAGGAAGGTAATAGGGTTTGCAAATTTATCCATAAGAAACTGAGACACAGTGTTCGAGTAACTTTCTGCAGCTCTCACAGCTAGTGAGTGATAGAATTGGGATTCGAATCCAGGCATTCTGGTTTCCCAGGGTCTAGGCACTTAACGCACTATGCCATCCAGTCATCGCTGCCTGCCAAATATTCGGCTCTGCCTAGATTCTAGAGCTATATATTGGGTAAAATATGGGGTTAATCTTTTGTTATATATGTTTTAAAATTTATTAGAGGAAAACAATCTTTAAAAAAAACAACACAACTTAGTCTTGTAAGGTGCCGTAAAATAGGTATGACTATTGCCCAAGCAACACTTTTAAAGTAGGTCAAGACCCATAGAAAGAGGAGTCACTTAACAGTTCTTAGTAAGTATCTTTGTGGTGTCTTCATCTGGAGAGGCACTTCTTTGTGCACTTCAAATATGGCCTTCTGAAGAAGCCATTGCTCCGGGCTCTTACGTCCTCCATGCTCAGAACACATGTTCCTGATTCCTGCTCCCCTGGGAGACATCTTTGCTTTAGCTGGACTCTCTTTGTGTATAAATCCTGTGGTTCCATCTTCCGCACCATCACCTTCTCTGAAACTCCTCCTCCTGCTTGTATCACCATCATCTTCTTGCTGTCAATCTAAATCACAGCCTTGCTCTAGCCCTTGTCTACGAAGGCTCAGCTCACTAACCCTACCCCATCCCCAACTTCCCATTCTTTCTCTATCGGGGAAGTCAGAGGCATCCTCAAACATGTCCCCAGGCTTCCTGCTGGCTGACACTACTCAGATTTTTAGATGGGTTCTTCTAGCCTTAGTGATTCGATCTAATCCATGAGTCCCCTTTATTATTCCTCCTCTTGAGAGACACATCCAAAACCTTCCAATCAACCTGCCATTTTAAAGTGAAATGAACTAGGGGTGTCTGGGTGGTACAGTTGATTAAGTGTCCCACTCTTGGTTTCAGGTTAGGTGGTGATCTTGGTGTTGTGAGATTGAGTCCTTCATTGGGCTCCATGCTCAGCGTGGAGTCTGCTTGACACTCTCTCTCCTTCTCCCTCTGCCCCTGCCCCTCTAAAATAAATAAATAAATAAATAAATAAATAAATAAATAAATAAATAAATAAATAAATATTTAAAGTGAAATGAACTGCTTTACTGCACTGTGAGAAATCTTAGACATATCAGTAGGTTAGGAAATTACTCATTTAGGTTAGGAAATTACTTGTTTAGGACATAATTAAATTGTCTGGATGATCAGGTTGAGATTTCCTCGTTTCTGGATTTTCTATACCCATCTGTCTAGATTCAGCACTTCCCAACCTTCTAGCTTCCTTAGTGCTCCTCAGTTTCAACACACCAAAATCAGCCATACCGTCTCTTGTGGCCCATTTCTTCTGCACTAAAACAGTTTTTACTCGTTTTTCAGCCATGGTCCCTGAGTTCAGTTTGAAATGGATTTCTAGGCAGTTCCCCCAGAGCTTGGGCTGGTTGATTTAGTTTACCCCAAAGTCATCTTTTCCATTTCCTTCCAAGTACCAAGCTAGGTCAGCTTGTTATTGACCTTTTAACACAACCAATTCTTTCTGAATTTCTTTTCTTACTGTTCCTGCTTTTTCCTTTAACATCCTTTGCCCTTCTTGCCAGGGGCGTCTCCTCTCGCTGCTGTTCCCTCAAATCCATCCCTGTCCTGCATTTGCATGAATTCCTCCTTGCTGTCATCTCTCCAACATGTTTATTCATACCATTTTCCGATACAGGTGGTTGTTTGCATTTGGCTTCTTGACAATAAATTATAATCTCTTTAAAGCCAAATGAGGTCTACTTTATGTTGTGGGTCCTGCTTTTCCTAGCAAAGTACTTCCCATTTCACACGCGATGAATGCTTAACAAATGTGAAATAATTTATAGGACTTTAGAGCTATAAAGAATCTCAACAATCATTCGATCCAACTTCCTCATTACACAGAGAGAAAACTGAGACTCATTAAAGTTTGTTTATTAGTCAAGATGGTTACTGCCTTAGCAAACAAATTGTGTGTGTGTGTGTGTGTGTGTGTAAAGCTCAGCTAGTGAGGGAATAAGTGCTTTCTGGTTGTGCCATTTATACTTTCAAATGAATCCTAGCTCCTGTTAGGCTATTAACTTCTAGAAGCTTGGGATGTTTCCCCCTCCTTCCCCTCCTCTCTCCCTCTATCCTTCCTTCCTTCTTTTCTTTCTGTTATCCGTGGTGCTTAAACTATGCACAACAATGATGACAATGAAAATACATTAATGAATGAAAAGGAAGATGAATGAATACTAAAGAGGATCTTCTTTAAAAATCTTTGTTAGAGGGGCGCCTGGGTGGCTCAGTGGGTCCGGCCTCTGCCTTTGGCTCAGGTCATGGTCTTGGGGTCCTGGGATTGAGCCCCACATCGCACTCTCCCTTCGGGGGGGAGCCTGCTTCCCCCTCTCTCTCTGCCTGCCTCTCTGCCTACTTGTGATCTCTTTCTCTCTGTCAAATAAATAAATAAAATCTTTTTAAAAAAATCTTTGTTAGAAAGATGTGCAAACAAGATACTAGAAAAACCTCTTTAAAAAATGAGGCGAGTAGGTTGAGTTCGTTCTTTTTTAATGATGTCTTGCACATACTTAATGTTTGGTAAATGTTTGTTGAGTTTAATTAGATTAGAAAAAAGAGAAATTCATGGTTTTATCTAACTTTTTAGAAATTACCTGATTTAGAAATTGCTTAAAGCGTTGTGTCCTTTTTTGTCACAAACTAAGCTCATGATCCCATCATTGTTGTTGGAAATGACTTTATTCAAGTAGCATGCTGAGGTGGTGTGCCAAATGGATATTAGACTTGGTAAGAATTCTGCTTTTTGTCAAAGCTAATAGGTTCTCAAGGCATTGCCTCCTATGCAGGGAACACAACTTAAGGAATATTTGTCTCATTTTAACGAACCCACAATGTGACTGGAGACACATAATGAGAGACTTCTTATCCATCTTAAAAAAAACAAAACCCCAAAGAACCTTCCGGGTCTTAACTAACCCATAGCCTGATTTTTCCACATCTCTCCCTTTGATGTACTTCCAAGCAGCAAACATCTTGATCCAAAGAGCCGCAGAGTTGGTGTTCTCTCTGTTCCATCCATCTCTCGTGCTCTGACATCCCAGCCCCTTCTCAATGAGAGGAAGTGAGGCCAAGTTTCTCTGCCCAGTCAAAGCACTGTTTTCCCCCATCTTCTAATGACTCTTCCCACAAAAGATAACTTGTGTATCTCCAGCCACTGAATGGAAGGGACAGTTCTTTCCTGCCTTCAGAGGAGGCTTTTCTAACTTGGCAGACGGATGTGCAGGACACTCAGTCCTGGACATCTAAGCCTGAATTTGCTCTTAACGTCAATTGCATTTTTTCATTCCGCAGCCATCCACACATCTATTCATTAGATCCTTCTCCGTTTTGAACTGCATTTTATCTTAGAAATTTATGGCCTTTATCTAAAGTGTTTATTTTTCAATCTTCTTTGGTATGTTTATATTGATTTAGGGTTGTGATTTCTGGTATCTTTTCTTTCTTTCTTTTTCTTCCCCCCATTTTAGGTAAGGCTGTCCAGGGTAGCACAATGTAGGGCTTGGAGTGAAATGAACACTCAATGAGTGAAATAAACAATTCATTTCTACCATAGTCTCTACTGGCTATGTGACCATAGGGAATAACTTAGCTTTGCTGGACCTCACTCTCCTCCTTTTAGAAAATGAAGCATTCTACCTAATGGAGTTATTATAGGTATCCGATGAGTTAAGCTAAACAACAGTGCTTGAAAATGACAAAAGACAGTCAAGAATTTAGTTATGCTGATAAGGACTGGTGGGAGAATAGTGGGTATCAAACAGGAGCTAGCAACCCACAAAACAAAGATGATATTTGACTGATTTCTGTATCCTGGCAGCACTCACTACCTCACACTGAAGCACTGAGCAGATAATTCTCTGCCCTCATGGAGCTTATATTCCAGGAGAAAGAGAGTGGCAATAAATATGTTCATCCATGATAATTTCAGGATTGGTAAGTATTATTAAAAAAACAAACAATATGATGGGTTCCAGAGTGGTAGCATTTGTGGGATAGAGGTATGAGAAGCAGGGTTCTCTTTAAATAGGTAACCAGAGAAGAGTTTTCTGGTAAGATAACATCTGAACTAAGACCTGTTGCATGAGAAATATGAAATCAGACACACAACGAGGTTTGTAAGTTGGGCTAGGCAGGAGAGTCTTGGGATGTTCAAAACAAAAATAAAGTCAGTGTTGGTGGACCATCGAAAGGGTTTTAGTCTCTTCAGATGCTATAAAAGAGTATCAAAGTCAGAGTGCTTTATAAACAACAGAAATTTATTTCTCACGGTTCTGGAGACTGGGAAGTCCAAGATCAAGGTGCCCGTAGTTTTGGGGTCTGGTGAGGGCTTGCTTCCTGGTCCACAATGGCCATCTTCTCACTGTGTCCTAAGATGACGGAAGGGGTGAGAGCTCTCGGGGTCTGTTTTAAGGGCACAGATCTCACTCATGAAGGCTCCACCCACATGACTTAATCCCCTCCAAAGGCCCCAACTTCCACATATCATCACATTGGGGGAATAGGTTTCAACATATGAATTCAGGCGGGGTGGGGCACATAATCCGTCTATAGAAGTAAACGAGAGAGAGAAAGAGTGATATGACGTGAAATTGAAAGGTAGTCAGGGGTCAGATCATATTGGACATTGTAGGTTGTGGGAAGGACCTTGGACTGGGTTTCAGGACAGGGAGTGAGGGTACATCACATCACAAGTCTTCCCTATTTATGGTGAGATGGACTGATGGAGTGTATTTAAACTCTGGGTGATTTTTAGTGCCGGCTCTTAAAACCACCTTCTCTTCTCTCCCTCATAGGAATTTCTAAGGTATCTCTTGGGTTTACAACAGGACAGGGCCTTCCAAAAGACAACAGTCAAGATTTTTTTTATTATAATTTGTGGAGTGATATACAAATAAATGGCAAATATTCTTTTTTCCATTAGTTGCAAGACATTTATCTTTCTCTAGCCCATAACTCTGGATCTCTGGGGTTGTTTATCACCTCAAGCCGACAAGATCTACTGGGGTTACTTTTGTCCTAGTAATATGACTCACTTTACTGAGGTCCTGCTCTGTAACAGGCGTGCTATCCCACCTAAGCTTCACAAAGCTCTGTGAGGGAGACGTCCATTACTATTTCCATTTTATAGATAAACAGGAGGCTGGTAGAAGGTCATAAAACTAGTGAGGTGCTAATCTAAGACTTTTTAAAATGTAAGCCCGAAAAACACCTTTGAAAGTAAAAGCTGCATGGTCGTTTGTAGTTCCAGAGAATACTTCCATCTACTTCATCCCAAGTCACGATCAACTGGTAGGAGGAGTGGGATGTGTGAACTGTGGGAAGAAGTCAGGCAGCCCAAGGGCATCTTGAAGGTAACCTGTACCATGAAATGAGGAACACATCTGAGATGTCAACTTCAGCAATTATATTGGGCTCCCCACATCTTCCTAGACCCTTCTTCTTGCCTTTTACTTCTGTAAGGTTCTAACCTTGGTCTCAGTTCACCCCTCTGATTGTTGTTTTTCCACTGGGATCTTGCTGTATTTCATCTTAACATACAGTCATTAACATTGCCTTTGTTTCTCTCTCATGCCCTTGTTTCCTCAGTTGACTTAAACCCCTGCTCCCCATCAGCCTGAACCCTGAGCTTATCCCTTGGGCTGGATATGTTCTATCACCTGGGTAGGCATGAGAAATAAAGCCTTAACTCTCCAATCAGGCCAATTACCCAAGGAGAAACACTGACTGACTAAATGAACATGAAACAGTCTAAAGCTAACGGGGGCTGGATCCAGTCCGTACAGGGAATCAGGCTTGAAGTTCATGTTGACAGAGCACTGATTTTCTGGGGTACTTCAAGTTCATGCCTTCCAACATGGTGAAGAGATTAGCACCACAATAGATGGTCTTCCACGGAGGAGTGTCCATCGTGCCAAACTTTATTTTATTCGTCCCTCTCTAGCTCTTGCTTACCTTATAATATAAATAAACTTCTGTGTATTTGCCTATCACTCCGTAATCTCCAGTGTGCTTCTGGCTTGGTCTCCTGCGGAGCTGACTCTCTCCAGGCTTAACCTGTCTGCTCTGGTTCCATGACTCTCATTAGTACCCACCCTCCCCGAAAGGCATTCTTTCTAGCTCTCCTAATAGTATGTTCACTTGGCATAATCCTGGGACCTCCACACACAATTGCTCAAAGCCGCTGCTGCCTAGTAGTGTCCTCGCTCGGCTGGCCTCATCCCTCACCCATTCTTAGCTCCTGGCAACGGTTCAGACAGATCCGAGAATTCTAAAGATCTCAAGATTAAAGATAACTATGACATGAATTTGGAATTAACACACAGACAATTTAAATGGAATAGGCATTCTTCAAGTTAGCTGGACTAAGTGCCTAGCACTTTGGGGATTAAATTGTATCCTAAACCACACATTTGCTAGAAGGTCGGAAGAAAGGTTAAACTTCTAGAAGTAATTGTCTTACTCCTTTGTTTTAAAAAGTTGAAACTTTTAATGGAAGAAGTTGTATAGGCATAATTTAAGCTTCATCATCTTGTGTGTAGACCTCTGAGAAGTTCATATTTTTTTTTAGGCCTCGTCTCAGGGAAACTGGGAAGTGAGCTTCTGGAATTCAGACACAGGATCTGGCTGGGTTCCAGCAATAAATACACACATTGGATGTGAGATAGGATGGTAAAGAAGTAGAACAGTGAGTAAATTGGGGCCACGAGTTTGTAGAAAATACTTGACACTTTCCTCTTATTCCTTGATTTTTGGGGGGGCAGGGGAGTTGTTTTTCACAATTTCACTTTTGAGCAGCAGATCAAAAACCACACAGCCATCGACGTAAGTATGAGCAGCAGGAAAGTTAATTAGTCTTGTCCTTCAGGATTGCATTACGGTTGCGTCCTGATGCTCTCGATTCACCCTTTACAATTATGTGAGTTGCTAGCAGGATATTGAAAGAATTACGATCACAGCTTTCCAAACATATGTAAGTTGATGCATTTGACCTGTATGACAAAGCATGGTGTGGGCCCTTCCAGTAGGCCGGGGGTAGTCACATTTCTGAATCCAGGCACTAAATTACGGCAGTCACTTTTCCTCTTTATAAGAGAAGGCAAAATAAAGTGGGGAGGACCGCAAGGTGGAAAGAAGGAAATGGACACATAGTAACAATATTTATATTTACTCAGTTTCCGCTGTGGGTTAATTAATACTCTGTTAAGTTCTTTTATTTATGGTTTTGTAGAATGAGATTTGATTGGACCTACGAAAAAAGAGATTTTTCATAAATACTGGAGCCCGAGTTTAAAGCTAAGTCATTTCATGGGTTCACTAACATATTCGGTCCACACATTATTTATTAAATGCTTAAAATAGGACAGCACTGGGGAGACCACAGCAAATGAGGTCTCTGCACCCAAAGGGCACGTGTTCTCTATTTCTTTTTCTACCCCTTGAAGCTGACCCGATCACTGGCACACCACGTTCCCTCAGCTTTCACTTCTGGGTGTGTTGGCTTGACTGCCTACTCTCAGCATCCACATTTCTCAGCTTAAGGACTTTATTTTGCCTCCTCTTTGCCACCTGCTGAAGGACTCCGGGAGCAACCCTCAACCTGTGACTGAGTTGAGTTGGTAAAAGGCCCACCTCTCTCATCCCTTGGGTGGGGAACTCTGAGCTGAGTGGTTTCCACGAGGTCCTAGGGTTGCGCTGGCAGAAGAAAACTGCACTGGCTCATGGCTGTAGCTGGCTTGAAAAGGCATCTGTGTGGGACAGCCTTCCTTCTCTTGCCTCCCTTACCCACTACCCTCTCAGTGTGCTTCACTTTCCAGTGTTGCCAGTTTTCTTCACTTGAGTTTGAATTCTTGTCTCAGAGTCTGCTTCTGGGGAAACCCAAACCAAGATGACCACCATTTGGGGAATGCCTACTAAGTTAAGAGCCAGATCCTAAAGCTTAATGTAGATCTGAGTCCAAAGTCTATGATCTTTCCATTCTGCCATGGATTTCAAGTCGGAAGGCTCCAGTAGTATCGTAGACCTACGTTTCCTTGGGTGCTAAGAAAAGGAGAAATTCATTCTTGGATAGAATGTTTTAAAATTATCTCTTTCATCTTCTACCCCTTCCTAAGACTGCCTTTCTCTTTCTCCACTGAGTGGGTTGATGAGTCACACTGTTTTCATCATCACTTCTTTTTCCTGAATGAATGAAGTACCAGAAAATTTCTCCTCCCCTCTGAGAGAACAATCCAGTGTCTCTTTTGTTCTGTAGATTCCTTTCTTCTCTCGGCTCTACAGGTTACTGGTTAAGGAAAATGTGCTCCCCTAAGCACAATAGCCAGAGGGGGGGGAAAATCTGATTCTTTTGGAGCTCTTTAAGCATAGTTTCTTTTCTAGAATTTTACTTACATTGCTTCTCTTCTTTCTCAATTCATATGATAAACATAGCACAAGAAGAAAGTGGACAACATATTGTTTTTTAGTCCAGCGTTATTTGACATTATACCATGGCAGTGGAATGAGGTTTGGCACTGAAGCAAGTAATAAAATATAATTTCTAATCCATCATGGCCTCAAAATAACACAATAACTTTTCAACACTAAAAAACAGTGTTTTAAAGTAACTTGTACCACTGCCAAGTTCAATGCAAGAAGCTTCTTTTGAAGCCGTTTCCCCTCGATATGAATATTCTTTGACTCCCTATGTTGTCCTTTCCCAGTTTCCTTGTTTTTTTGCTTGACTTCACTAAGGACTAACAAACAGTAGCTTCATGTGACAGCCATTAGTCTGCCTTAAACCTCGGCTTGATCTTGAATGGCTAGAATAATGAATAGGTTTTATGTAATGTAATTCATGTTGTCAGCTATATGAAATTGGCCACTCAAGAGAACAAATATGTTCCAGTCCTCCCTTTTCTCAAGTCATATTTGAATATAACAATGCAAAAGGCATTATTCCTTTTTTTTAGTTTATTCAGAGTTTGACTCTAAAAAAAGCAATAAACTTATACTCTATTAAAAAAGAGCAAGTAAGGACAGCATTTGCCTCTTTATATGAGTAGGAATTAACAAGCATTTTTAAAAATCGTGTATGTGAGCACAGGGAGGGGCGTTTCATTATGAGGGAGGTCTTGGCAAGTCAGTGTTCATTTTAACTTCATGGTGTTGATTGTGGAACACAGTTATGCCTCCTCTAACTGTAGGGAGCCTGTGGAATAGAAAATAGATTCAGAAAGTGGTACAGAAGAAAATTATCCCCCATCTTTCCATTTCTCAAGCAGGGCAAAAATTCTTCTTAGTCAAAATTCCTTGGTTTGTCCTATTTATGCTGTCATTTCATGGAGGTTAAAAATATACCTTGCTATACACTGCTGGTGAGAATATACAATGGTGTAGCCACTTTGGAAAAACATATGGTGGTTTTTTTAGAATGTTAAAATGTTAAAAACAGAGTTACCCTATCACCCAACAATTATACCTCTAAGTATATACCCAGGAGAAATGAAAACATGTCTATAAAAAGACATACTCAAATGTTTGTGCCCTCACTGTTTACAATAGTCACAAAGCGGGAAAAATATCCAAATATCCATCAACTGGATGAACAAAATATGGTATCGCTGTATAATGGAATACTACTTGAGAAAAAAAGGAACTGAATACTGAAAAATGTTACAACATTGATTAACCTCAAAAATATTATGCTCAGGTGAAGAAGCCAGACACACACACACACACACACACACACACACACACACAAATACATATATTATGCAATTCCACTTATATGAGTTATCCAAAAGAGGCAAATCTATAGAGACAGAAAGTAAATTTCTTTCTGCATAAGGCTAATGATGGGAATAGAGAGTGACTATGAATGAGTACAAAGTTTCTTTCTGAGGTTATGGAAATGTTCTAAAGTAGATCACAGTGATGATTCCACAGCTCTTTCTATTAAAAAATATTGAATGGTAAGGAAAAAGCCACTTTTATTCTGGTAATAAGAAATGAGAAGGAACAGGGCTCCTGGGTGTCTCAGTTGGTTAAGTGTCTGCCTTTAGCTCAGGTCATGATCCCAGGGTCCTGAGATCAAGTCCCACATCGGGCTCCCTGCTCGATGAGGAATCAGCTTCTTCCTCTCCCTCTGCCCCTCCCCACTGCTTGTGCTCTCTCTTTCTCACCTCTCTCAAATAAATAAATAAAATCTTAAAAAAAAAATGAGAAGGAACAAAAAAAGAGAAAGCAAATAAGAATCACAAAGTAGATTATTACTCACCTTGTATTGATTTAATTAACTGAAATTTAAAGTAGTAGAGGATGATGACCAAAACGAAGGTCTAAAAAGCATAGCAGAGTCCTAATTAAACAGGAAACTCTAAAAAGTTATTCATAAATCAGTTTAGGGAATGAGAGAGTATATGCCACATTCCGAAGACCTAGGTAGTGGATTCTAGGATTTTCTCTGAAGGAATAAGGAAGAATGCCTTTCTCATTATCAGGATCTTAAATTCCTATGTTTAATTTTGCCCATGTTTTGGGATGCCTGGGCGGTTCAGTTAGTTAAGTGTCTGCCTTCCTCTCAGGTCATGATCCTAGGATCCCACATCTGGCTCCTTGCTCAGTGGGGAGCCTGCTTCTCCCTCTGCCTGCCACTCCCCTTGCTTGTGCTCTCTCTCTCTCTGACAAATAAATAAATAAAATCTTTAAAAAAAATTTTGTGTACCCATGTCTTTGGAGGAATGAAGGTGCAGTGTCCTGGGAAAGCAAAATAATGTAAAATGTGAAATTTTTTGCTAAATTACTGAGGAAAGTATTTCATTCTTCAATGGAATTTGAGGACACACAGGCATTTAACATTGTGACCAAAAAAAATGTTGTTACAGAAGGGTAAGGTGTGCTGGCAATTCAGGCTTGAGAAATTCTTATTCATTGAGACTGCCTTGACTGTCCATTCTGACTTCTTCTTTTTTTTTTTAATTAAGATTTTATTTATTTGACAGAGAGAGATCACAAGTAGCAGAGAGGCAGGCAGAGAGAGAGGAAGAAGCAGGCTCCCTGCTCAGCAGAAAGCCCGATGCGGGGCTTGATCCCACGACCCTGAGATCATGACCTGAGCCGAAGGCAGAGGCTTAACCCACTGAGCCACCCAGGCACCCCATGTCCACTCTGACTTCTAATGGCGACCCTTGACATGTGGGAGAAGAGGTGGGGGGGGGAGGGGAAGGAAGAGTCAAAAGTCTACAAAATCCCCTGCCATCCTCCATTCTAGTACCTGCTGATCAAAACTTTCGCAGATCCAAGGGATCTATAGTGAATGCATACATGTACAATTGCTGAAGTGTAGTAGCTTTCTCTTTGTGGAAAGAGATGATGGATATCTCTTATGCAATTAACTAATCAATAACTTTTTTTTCCTGTTACGGTTTCTAGCTCTCCCATACACTAGACTTAATTCAGAAGTGTGTTCTTAAATGGTATAAATTACATTTTCCTGTTGACAGTTTACTTTAGATTTTTCTAAAGTTTATAACTGACACAGAAGAAAAGAGACGGTGGTTGGGGCTGTTGGTAAGGAAAATCATTGGTTATAAGGAAGTGTGATAATGAAAGAAAGACTAGATAGCAATTTAATGAGGCTTTAGAAAAATACAATTTTTTGCCATTTTCTTCTGGGGAAAAGAATTCCTCCACAAAGTAAATATTTAAAATAGTTCATAGTACTAAGCCTGGGAATGTTTGTTTTGCAATGTAGCAGCAGTTTCACAATCAGAAATTCTAAATCTTTGAAGAAGTCTAAAAAAAAAAAAGAAGGAAAAAGTATATAGTAGAATAACTAGAAAAATAATTCAGTAAGGTGACTGGATGTAAGATAATTTTTTTAAAAGCCGGGATCACTCCTATGAAAAAGCTATAATAATAAGAAGAAATAATGGGGAAGCAATGTCTATTCAAGTCCTTCTGCCTAATATTTAATTGGATTGTTTATTTTTTGTTGTCGTGTTTTTTAAAATATATATTCTGGATATTAATCTCTTAACCCATATATGCTTCAATTTTTTTTCTCTCTCTCTCTGTGGGTTGCCTTTTCACTCTGTTGATAGTATCCTGTGACACACAAAAGTTTTTAATTTTGATGAAACGCACTATTTTTTTCTTTTGTTGTCTGTGCTTCTGGTGTCATATCTAAGAAATCACTACTGAAGTTAATGTCGTGAGGATTTTCTTTGTATCTTCTTTTAAGAGTTTCATAGTTTTAGCTTTTACTTTAGGTCTTTGATCCATTTAGAGTTAATTTTTGTATATAGTGTAAAGCAAAGATTAAACTTCATTGTTTTACATGTAAATATCCAGTTTTCCTACCACTATATATTAAAAAGACTGTATTACACAGTCAAATTAAAACCATTTGATCATATCTGTGAGAGTTTATTTCTGGGCTCCCTATTCTCTTTCATGGGTCTTATGTTTATCTGTATGCTAGTTCAACACCATAAGTTTTGAAATCAAGAAGTGTGAGACCTACCATTGTGTCCTTTTTTTTTTTTTTTAAAGATTTTTTGGCTATTTGGGGTCCCTTAAGATTCTATATGAATTTTAGGGTAGAGTTTTCTATTTCTGCAAAAAATGTCATTGGAATTTTGATAAGGATTGCACTGAATTTGTAGATAGCTTTGGACAATGCTGACATTTTAACAGTATAAATCTTCCAATCAATGAACATGAAGTGTTTTTCCATTTATTTGTATCTTCTTTAATCTTTCAGCAGTGTTTTGCAGTTTTCACCTTACAAGTCTTTTGTCTCTTCGGTTAAGTTTATTCCTAAGTCCTTTTTCCTTTTGATGTTTCTTAATTTCCTTTTCAGAATCTTCAATGTTAGTGCACAGAAACAATAGTTGCTGTATGTTGATTTTGCATCCTGCAGCCTTGATGAATCCATTTATTAGTTCTAATAGGTTTTGTGTGTGTGTGCACGTGTGTGTGTCTGGCATTCTATATAGAAGACTAAGTCATCTACAAACAGGTAATTTTATTTCCACCTTTCCAGTTTGGATGCCTTTTATATTTCTTTTTCTTGCTTAATTGCTCTGGCTAATATTATATTGAACAGAAGTGATGAGAGTGAGCATCTTTCTCTTATTTCTATTCCTAGAGTTAAAGCTTTCAGTCTTTTCACCATTGAGTATGTATGTTAGTTGTGAGTTTTTCATATATGATCTCTATTTTGTCACACTTTTAAAAAATCTATAAAAGTGCTAAAATAAAATATAGATAAATATTTATGTTATTTGGAGGCAGCAAAACATAAAGACAAAAATTCTATAGGAAAGACAAGGGTGATGGGTTTGATTATGTTAAAAAAATGAAAATATCTATATGGCAAGAGCTCTATAAAATAAAATGATATGATAAATAGGGTAAGATCCTTAATATAAGAGAGCTCTTACATATAACTAAGAAGAAAAAGCTATACATAAAAGCTAAATTGGCAAAGGATGTGAACATGCAATTCACAAGGAAAGAATATCAGGGAGCCAAGGAATACCTAGGAAAAGCATTTACCATCCCCTATAATTAAAGAAATAAAAACTGAAATGAGATGGAATTTTTAATTTTTAAAAATTTAAACCATTTTTTAAACCTGTGAGACTGACAAAGATCAGGAAGAGTGATAACATGCACTTGGTAATAGTAATTTCATACATTTTCCATGGGAATACAAACTGGCTGAGTCCTTTCTGGAGGGTACCAAGTATTAACTCTAAAAAATATGCATACACAAACATTTTATAACTCTGGGTTTATCCTAAAAAAAAAATCTGCAAGATGTATATATAAGGATGTTCACTGATAATGTTATCTAAAAGAGCAAAAAGCTGGAAAAAAAATCTGAATGTCCAAAACCATGGGACCACTAAAATTGATGATCCTGATGTATAATGTATATATACATGCATATAGGTGTATCTCTCTCTATATATGTATGGATATATATATGTATATCTACATATATATGTATTTAATTTTTAGTGAAAAATAAATTGGTAAATAATATTGCTAGTACAATTCCAGTTTTATTTACTTACATATTTTTGATAAAATTTAGGCGGCTATAGATATGAAAATATTAAAAATGATTGTGGCTGGATAGTGGGATTTTAAGTGGTTTATATTTTCCTTTTTTTTCATATCTTTTTCTAAGGTTTCTAGAACAAATATATAGTCTTGTTGTAGTCATGATTTTGTTAATTAAAAAAACAGTGATGACTTTTTAAATTGTGGTAAAATATACATGTATAATGTTTACCATTTTAACCATTTTTAAGTGTACAGTTAAGCAATATTTAGTACGTTCATATTGTTGTGCAACCATCAGCACTATCCATCTTCAGAACTTTTTCATCTTTCCAAACTACTACTCTGTACCCATTAAGCAATAAGTTCCCATTAGCCCTCTTCTAGTGAAGACTTGTTAAAATCAGAAAAATTCTATATTTAGTCATCTTTATTCATCCTTTCCCCTTCTCAACTACATACACACTTAAAAACAATTTTATTGAGATATAATTCACATACTATATCACACATACCCTTTTGAAGTATTTTAGCTCTCTTTGTCTTTTTTTTTCCAATTGGAAATATTATAATGCATGAAGTACAATGTTAGAGTGAATGTTCTTGAATTTCTTTAGGGAAGATGATAGAAGAATAATTTTAAGTGAATTTTACCTGCTAGAAACCTGTGTCCTGTTTTTGGAATGGAGCTCTGGTTATCTTCAAAGACTGTTCCAACTGGAACCAGCTCTCATCCCAAAGTTGAGTTAAACCCAAGAGCAGGAATCCATTAATAGGTCAACAGCAGGAGAGGAAGCAGGGGGATTGGAAAGGGCTGAGGGCAGCTGCGGTTCATTTGGTAGTTTAAAATTGGCTTTTCTTTTATTCTGTTATTCCTGCTACCTCCATAGAATCCATGAAGAATAGGGATGTTTTCTCCTACACGTTTGATTATAATAACAGGCCAAGGTTTCTTTGAACGTAACCAGTAAAGAAAAGAAGCATCCGCGGCCATCAAACTGGGTAAAATAGTAACATAATCTCTGGTTTGTAGTTTGAATCCTATTAATTATAATTGTGTGGACTTGTACAGTGAGAATGCTTTGGGAGTTTTTAAAGCGAGATTTTTCAAAGACCGCATTCCTCATTAGACCTTCCCCATTAAGGCATGCTTGAATGATGCTACACAGCCGAATAGTTGAGATTTTTTTCCACTCTTGTCATAGTCTGAAGACAAAGGATTCTTCCGCCTGCCAAAGTTCCCGGGAGCCTAGGTTGAGCGGCTGTGACAACGCTTCAGCGGGGAGCTTTTTATTCAGTCCTCCCTTTGCCGTCAGGCCTCATTCACTAAACAGGATCAAGTTGGAGCAGTATGTGGAGGGAAAAAAAAAATCAATGGAGGAAAATCCCACACAGCCAGATAGAGTGCCACGGAGCCACTTTTCCCCTTCACTGATGCTGAGTCATGATGTGGTCTAGGCTAAGGCACAGAAAACGGTAAAATCTTCATTTTAACTGCATCGTGTACTCTCGGTGCTTTGGCTAAAGTCACGTCAGGACAGTTGAGCACAGGTGTTGCACTGTTATTGGGATGTACTTGACTTCCCTGAGGAGCGGCAGGAGTTGCGTGCAAGAGCTGAGGGACCTGCGGTTGATACCAAAGGTATCTTGCGGCCTTACACCCCTGCTCATTGTCAATCTCTCCTAGCCTCTACCTGGTCTGGAAATCATCCCTAATGTACCTGCTCCTTCTAATTCACAAAGTTCTTGTGAGGCTCAAATAGGGTCAACTCATATGTTTGTTGCAGAATCAGGGCATACTTTTTAGTCATCATCATTGGAATTTTTATATTTGAATTTAGAAGTCGTGTGTATACAATTCTTCTGGACTATGCGTGTATGGATTTGTGCCGTTACCAAAAGAGAGAACTTTTTAATATTACCCAGGGAAAAGTGTTGAAGGCTATAACTTATAAAATTGTATAACTTGTGTTATACAAGTTATAACATAAGTTACAGGCCTTTTAAACTTATGTGTAAGATAAAAATGGTCTCTCCACTTGCCTTCAATTTAGTAAAAATAGCATATTGGTGAGTGGACTCATCCAAAGGCATCCTTCCCTTTTACATAAAATCTGGCATAGCATAGTGACTAAGAGCACAAACTCTAGAGCCAGAATTTTGGGGCTCAAATTTGAACTCTGTCACTTGCTAACAGTGTACCTTGGGAAAGTTACTTAACCTCTGTTTTTCTCTCATTCTCTCTCTCTCTCTTTTTTTTTTTTAAGAGAGAGAAAGCACAAGCAGAGGGAAGAGGAAAAGGGAGAGAGAGAAGCAGGCTGAGCAAGGGGCCAGATGTGGCACTCAATCCCAGAACCCTGGGATCATGACCTGAGCCAAAGGCAGATGCTTAACCTACTGAGCCACCAAAGTGCTCCTGTTTTTCTCTATTTTAAAACTGGGATAATAGGTGAAAACTACTTCATAAGATCAGGTTTTAATGAGTTAATAGAAGTAAAGCTCCCAGAACAGTGGCTAATGCACAGTATCATTAGTATTACCTAGTTGATTGAAAGAGAGTTTTGGGGGAAAAAGGAGACAGAGAGGGTCAAATAAAACTCCCCTTCCCAAACCAAACAAAACCATACCAAACAAAACAAAAGAGGAGAGAGTCATCAAGAGAGGTTAAGACAGTGGGGAATATAGGGATCCTGATGGAGATACAGTTGCACAAATACACCAAAACAGACACTAAGACAGAGATGATTTCACCTTTGTCTTTATGACATTTATGTATCTTACCACTGAAGGTTTTAAGCCATATTACATCTTTACATCATAGTCTATGTATTCGTTTGCTAGGACTGCCAAAACAAAATACCATACACATGCATTGGGAGGCTTTAACAATGGAACTTTTTCTCACAGTTCTGGAAGCTAGGAGTCCAAGATCAAAGTGGTAGGAAGGTTTGATTTTTTTCTGAGGCCTCTCTCCTTGGTTTGCAGATGATACCTTCTCACTGTGTCCCCACACGGTCTTTCCTCTGTGTGTGCATATCCCTGATGTTTCCTGTGTGTTCAAATTCCCTCTCCTAATAAGACATCGGTCATAGTGGGTTAAAGCCATACATCTCTTATAGCCATGTTTTAACTTAACAATATCTTTAAACACCCTATTTTTAAATATAATCATATTCTGAGGTACTGGGGTTATGGTTTCAACATATGAATTGGCGGGGGATGGGGGGGATATAATTCAGCCCATAACTGGCTACAAATGCTTTTTGCCCTATAGGTAATGAGAAATTAACTAAAGGACCAGAATTTACTTCAGTATCATATAAAGGAGTCAAAGTCAATTGTGAGTCCAATAGAAAAATTTGTTTGAATATGTCATGTGGTACTTATTTTAATCATAAGAAAGATAGCCGACTTTTATGGAGCAATTCAGACTTCCATGGAAAAATAATAGATGTTTGATAATAGTTTTTGGCTTGGTCCATAAAGAGTTTAGAAAGTAGAGTTTGTGTCAGATAAGAAAATAGAATCTACACTAGTTATTTCAGCAGAAGAAATTTGATATAAGGAATAAGCATAAAGATATTTACTCTGACCTGCTTGTGAGGAATAATGTAGCATGATACTATCAATGAATTGGACACACGTGATATTCTGTAGGATGTCAAGATGATCACGATCTCTGGGGACTAGGCTATGACAGAGAGCAGGAAAGTTGACATAGCTCTGGAATAACAGACTGGAGGGGTACTGTTCTCCCTTTTAGTTGAGGGCAAAAGCCTTGGAGTGGTACTTGAGAATTGTTTGATGAGCAACAAATTAGATCAATTACTGTGTACCAGATGCCAAATACTTATGTTCATTCGCTCAGGTAACCACATCTGCAATAGCAGCCAGAATTGGCAGGGCTTGATTAAGTTTGCAATGACCCATGATTATTATCCAAGAGGAATACATCTTCTGCACAGACCAAATAGGCAAGCTAAACTGGGAATGCTAGGAATCACCATACCGGGATCTTTTAAGTCTTTGGTGGTGACATTAATCTTGGCAATTATCCTAGGGATGTGGTATTGTTTTTAGTTTACTGCCTAGGATGGGGTGGAGGGAGTTCCATGAGCTTCCGCTTGGCCCTTCTATAGTACTAGTTCTTTTGCTACATTCCAGTGTAGAGATTAGACCTGTTTCCAAGCATGTCTCCATCAATTATACATTCAATAACTAAGGAAATAACCATATGGTGAGTCCTGGGAAGTAAACTCGAGCCCAAACTTCATTGATCATCTGAGAAACCATAAGTCTCTCTTTGACTACTGGTCTGCAGTGGTGTTTGGGGGCCCCAGGAATTCGCATCCATTTAGAACCAATATCAATAAATTTTCAAAGATCTATAGACTCTTTAATTTTCCTCAGTAAAAAGGTAAAGATGTCACGTGAATCCTATTAACAAAGTTGATCCACGTCACTTGTTTATCCAAAGAGCTAGTATATATGCATGCATATGGATGGATGGATGGATACCTACCTTATTCCAAAAATAATTCAAAGTAGCCACTAGTCTAAGAAGTTACAGTAGCCAAGGGGGGACACTGCTTAGATCTTCCTTCAAGAGAAACTGCTGCAAGGAAGGAAATTGTCAGACAGCCTCCAACGTCAACACCTTTTATCTGCTGCGGTTTTCATGCCAAGGCCATGTTCCCCAGGCTGCTACAGGTGGATGGCTGAGCAGATGAGGGATGAAGGCTAGGTCATTCCTGCCCAATGCCTGCTATGCTAGGCAGTCTTTGCTCTGGGTTCAACCTGGCCAGGACTTTCTCAGGAAAGTAGCCAGGCTGAAGCTCTCCCTACCCAGTCCTCCTTCCTTCCTGTTCTCCTTTCACAGGTGTCAGACTTGCCAGTGGTCAGAAGGCTCTTGCCCCTTATTCCCACCCCCTATCCCCTGTATCTTCCTTGGGTGTTTCCCCAAGTACACGTCTTGCATGTCGAGCTCCACTTTGGCATTTGTTCCTCCGAGGACCTGAGTGGACACAGAAATTACCTAAGATGCAAAAAAAGCTGAAGTCCATTGAATATTAGATTGTTGGCAAATATAAGATTACTGGGCTTTGGGGAACAATTTTACCTGCTTCCAATAATGGAAAGTTTTTTGAAAACTTAATTAAAGGTGTCATACATGAAAGGCCTGAAAAGAGCTGGGGTTTTCGCCGCCCCTGGAAAAATGTGCATGCCTTAAGTGAGAAAGTATCACTTTTGAAAATAAATTTTTTTAAAGTAGGTGTAGGAAAGAGACAAAATTTCTGGGCTGGAGAGCAGAAATGGAGATCTCGAACAGCATTTACATATTTGTCTGTCTCTGCTCTCTTTATCTTATTCTATTTTGGTTTCCATTTTATATCATAAAGTGTTAACATAAACTAACGTGTCAAAAATGAAAAATGGCGGGTTCGTGTGGTGATCTCAACAGGCTCCTCGAAGAATATTTTTTCCTTCTTTTCAAGGATCAGCTAAAATTGAATTTGGCATTGTTTGCCCTTTGTTGCCCAGGCATTTGGGTCAGACTCTTGTCTGACCTAAGTGAGGTGGTGACAGACAGTTCTGTGGAAGGCATTATCACAGCCTCATCAGATAAACTGAAAGCAAAATTGTTTTTCTCTTCTCCCATGGCATCTGCTCCTTCATGTTCTTCCTCTTTTATGTTCTCTTCCAACTTGCCTTGTGGATTCTCAAGACACAGTACAATTTAGTGTTAATAGTGAGATAAACGTTTTGGTTACAGAAACAGTCGTATGAGTCCGTGTCTTCCGCCCTGTACGCAGACTCCCTCCATAACTGAGAGGAGTGTCAGGAAGCCTCAGGAACCGAGGCATGGCCTCCTCTGTAGTATTTTCTTTACCAAGTGCAGCAAAAGGGGCCCTGCTGTTTCCTGGAATCTTTATTTGGCCTTTCAGTCAATGATGATGATTCATTTTTCATGGAAGAATCTACAACATTCGCCTTGTACTAGCAACAATAAGTCCAAGTCTAGAGTCAACAGAAGCCTTGCAAAAAATAATGAAACTAAACAAAACTAAGAACAACAAAAACCAAGTTCTAAGGGCAATGCAAAATCTCTTTGGTTTGTTTGTTAAATTTTACATTTTAGCAATAATAACAGACAAGGAAGGACTATGCTTGGGTTTGGGCTGAAGATACAATGACAACATGGGATTAAGAGAGAGCAAAATACTGCTAAAATAGTATTTGTTTCTCTGTGAAGAGAATAATAGAAGGAAATTATTTGTTGCATTTGTGCTTTATGCCAACCCTTGTGCTGGATGATTTTTATACATATAACCTTGGTCCTCCCCAGAACCCAGAAAAGAAAGCATGATATCTTCATTTCATTGATGAGTAAACCGAGGCTTAGACAAGTTAAATCAACCCAAAATCACATGGCCTCTTTGTAGTCCCCCTGGGATTCAAACCCAAGCCTGTCTGACTTGAAAATATGGATGAAGGAGAATTGTCATGAAACTTATGAAGTATAGAACAAATACTGATAAGAGAAACTAATACGTGAGGCAGCTAAGTAATGAGTTCCAGTCTAGAGCAAGCAAAGACCAAGGCTCTTGGTGATCACCCTCTATACACATTGCTAATCCTAACTAGGGTCTCTGAGACCTTACAAATGAAGACATAAACTTCAATTGGTGATCTTCAAGGAAAGAAGTGAGGGAAAAGGGAAAGTATAGGAAGATCAGGATGAAGATATATAGTCCCAACTTTCATAAACCTAGTCATAATTTGAAGAATTCTGGTGATCTTTGCATGCTGAAACTTCTTTTGCACTGGCTTGAAAAAGTTAGAACCAGAACTTAGAGCAAAGACTTGGTTATAAGGTTAACTTCCAAGGAGTACGTCCTACTTTCCAATACTTAATTTTGAAAGTGGATATGATAAATCAATCCAACAAGAGAATATAACAATTGTAAATATCTGTGCACCTAATATTGGAACACCTAAGTACACACAGCAAATACTAACAGAGCTAAATGGAGAAATGATGGTAATACAAAAATAATAGGGAACTTTAACGCTCACTTACATCAATGTATAGATCATCCAGGCAGAAAATCAATAAGAAAATAGTATCTTTAAATGACACATTAGACCAGATGTATCTAACATGTATAGAACATTCCATCTGAAAACAACAGAATACACATTCTTTTCAAATGCACATGGAACATTCTCTGGGATAGATCACATGTTAGGCCACAAAACAAGTCTCAATAAATTTAGAAGAGTGTAATCATATCCTTTTGGTTACATCTTTCATAACCATAACAGTATGAAACTAGAAATCAATCACAAGAAAAACACTGAAAAAAAGACACAAACACATAGAAGCTAAATGACATGCTACTAGACAACCAAGGAGTCAACGAAAAATCAAAGAAGAAATAAAAAAAAATACATAGAGACAAATGAAAATGAAAATACACAGTCCAAAATTTGGGGGACACAGCAAAAGGAGTTCTAAGAGGGCAATTTATAGTGATACAGGCCTACTTCAAGAAATAAGAAAAATCTCAAGTAAACAATATAATTTACATCTAAAGGAACTAGAAAAAGAAGAACAAACAAGGCCCAGTGTGAGTAGAAGGAAGGAAATAATAAAGATCAAAGCACACAAAAGTGAAATGAAGATAAAAAAAAAAAAAAGAAAATATCATGAAACCAAGAGCTGGTTCAATGAAAAGATAAACAAAATTGATAAACCTTTTTTTCAAAATTGACAAACTTTTAACTAGACTCATCATGATGAAAAAAGAGAGAAAACAAAATCAGAAATGAAAGAAAGAACCAATACCACAGAAATACAAAGAATTATAAGAGACCACTATTAAAATTTATATGACATGTGGCACCTGGGTGGCTTAGTCAGTTGAGTGTCCAGCTCTTTTTTTTTAAGATTTTATTTATTTATTTGAGAGAGACAGAAATAGTGATAGAAAGCATGCGCAGGGAGGAGAGGGAGAAGCAGGCTCCCCGCTGAGCAGGGAGCCCGACTCAGTGTTCGATCCCAGGTCCCTGGGATTATGACCTGAGCCAAAGGCAGATGTTTAACTGACTGAGCCACCCAGGCACCCCGATTGTCCAGCTCTTGATTCTGCTTGAGATTTTCTCCCTCCATCTTCCCCTGCCCCTCCCCTCCACTCTCTCTCTCTCTCGAATAATTATATAAATTAAAAAAAAAAAAGAAAATGTATATGCCAACAAATTGACAACCTAGAAGAACTGGAAAAATTCCTAGAAACATACAATATTCCAAAACACAATCAAGGAGAAATAGAAAATCTGAACAGACCAATTACTAGTAACAAAATTGAATCTTTAATCAAAAAGCTCCCAACAAACAGAAGTCCAAGACCACATGGATTCACAGCTAAATTCTACCAAACACCTAACAAGGAGTTAATGCCTAGTCTCTTCAAATTATTAAAAATAGAAAAAAAAGGAAAGGTTCCTAATATATTCTACAAGGCCAACATTACCCTGATACCAAAACCAGACAAAGACACTATTAAAAAAGAAAACTCCAGGCCAATATCCCTCATGAACATAGATGCACAAATCCTCAACAAAATATTAGCATGTTGAATCCAAGAATATATTTAAAAAATCATTCACCACAATCATGTTGAATTTATTATGGGGATACAAGGATCAATCAATTGATATATCACATCAACAAAATGAAGAATAAAAATCATATGATGATCTCAATAGATAAAGAAAAATCATTTGACAAAATTCAACATCCATTCATGATAAAAACTTGCAACAAAGTGGGTTTAGAGGGAACATACCTCAACATAATAAAGATCATTATGAAAAACCCACAGCTAACACCATACTCAATGGTGAAAATTGGAGAACTTTTCCTTTAAGATCTGGAATGAGACAAAGATGTCCACTCTCACTTGTATTCAACATAGTACATAGTCCTACCCATAGCAATCAGACAACAAAAAGAAATAAAAGGCATCCATATTGATAAGAAAGAAGTTAAGTGGTCACAATTTGCAAATGACATGATACTATACATAGAAAACCCTAAAGACTCCACCAAAATAATTATTATAAGTAATAAATGAATTCAGCAAAATTGCAGGATACAAAATCAATGCACAGAAATTGGTGGCATTTCTATACAGTAATAACACTGTACCAGAAAAAATAACTTAAAAAACAATTCCATTTACAATTACACCAAAAAGATTAAAATACCTAGGAATAAACTTAATTAAGGAGATTAAAGACCTGTACTCTGAAAACTATAAAACGCTGATGAAAGAAATTGACGACAATGCAAACAAATGGAATGATATTACATGCTCATGGATTGGAAGAACGAATATCATTAAAATGACCATACTGCCCAAAGCAATCTACAGGTTCAATGCAAGCCCTATCAAAATACCAATAGCATTTTTCACAGAACTAGAACAAATAATACTAAAATTTGTATGGAACCACAAAAGACTCTGAATAGCAAAGCAATCTTGAGAAAGCAGAACAAAGGTGGAAGTATTATAGTCTCAGATTTCAAAGTATACTATAAAGCCATAATACTCAAAACGATATGGTACTGGGACAAAAATAGACATATAGATCAATGGAACAAAATGGAAAGCCCAGAAATAAACCCAAACTTATACAGTCAAGTAATCTATGATAAAGGAGGCAAAAATATACAAGGAGGAAAAGACTTTCTCTTCAATAAGTGGTGTTGGGAAAACTGGACAGCTAAATGCAAAAGAATGAAACTGGACCTCTTTCTCACACCATACACAAAAATAAACTCGAGATGGATTAAAGACCTAAATATAAGACCTGAAATCATAAAACTCCAAGAAGAGAGCATAGATAGTTATTTCTTCAGCATCAGCTGTAGCAACATTTTTATAGATATGTCTCTTAAGGCAAGGGATAAAAAAGCAAAAGTAAAGCTTTTATACAGTGAAAAAAGCCTATCAATAAAACAAAAGGCAACCTACTGAGGGGAATATATTTGCAAATGATATATCCAATAAGGGATTAATATTCAAAATATATAAAGAACTTATGCAACTCAACACCAAAAAAATCTCTAGTAATCCAATTTAAAAATATAGGCAGAGGACCTGAATAGACAATTTTCAAAAGAAGACATATACAGATGTCAACCAGGCACATGAAAAAATGTTCAACACTACTCATAACCAGGGAAATGCAAATCAAAACCACAATGAGATATCACTTTACACCTGCCGAGTGACTAGAGTCAAAAAGACAAAAAAAAAAACCCAACTGTTGGTGCGAATATAAGTTGGTGACCCACAGAGGAAAGCATTGTGGAAGTAGCTCAAAAAATTAAAAATAGAGCTACTAGATGAGCCAGTAATTCAGTACTGGGTATTTACACAAAGAAAATAAAAATACTAATTAAAAAAGATATATGTACCCCAATGTTTACAGCAGCATTATGTACAATAGCCAAATTACAGAAACAACCTCAAGTGCCCATTGATAGATGAATGGACAAAGAAGATGTGGTACTTATACACAATGGAATATTACTCAACCATAAAAAAGAATGAGATCATGCAATTTGAGACAACATGGATGAACCTAGAAGGTATTATGTAAGTAAAATAAGTCAGACAAGAAAGAGAAATACTATGTGATTTTACTTATGTGTAGACTCTAAGAAACAAAATAAATAAACAAACAAAAAGCTGAATAGAGCTATACAGAGAACAAACGGATGGTTGCCAAAGGGGAAGAGGTGCAGGGATGGGCCAGATGGTTGATGGGGGATAGGAAGTACAGGCTTCCATTTATGGAATGAGTAAGTCATGGGAATAAAAGGTACAGAATAGGGAATATAGTCAATAGTATTGTAATAGGGTCATACAGTGACAGATGAGAGCCACATTTGTATTGAGCATAGCATAACGTATAAAATTGTTGACTCATTACGCTGTATACCTGAAACTAAGACAAGACAATGGACAGGTGAAGATATGGAGCTTTATAGAAAGGAAGCTTGAGATTTAAGGTGAAAAATGTCAAGAATGGGTCCGCTAAGTCCTATCTGATCTGGTAAAATTCTGGAAAGTTCTCCTCATTCAAAGCTTTACTTATCATTGACATACAAGATTTAACAACATTTAAAAAAAAATATAGCTACCTCTCAATTAGTATTTAATGTGTGCCCAAATTTAATGTTCTATATATATTAATTCATTTTCTTTACAACATATTTATGAAGCAGGTCCTATTATAAACCCCACTTTGCAGCTCAAGAAAGAGACGTAAAGACTGTCCTTTGACCCCAGACCCAGAGCCACTAACTATACTGCACCTCTCTGTCTACCCCATAGGGTTTCTGTGAGAATCAAGTGAGTTTTTGTGTGTGAAAATGCTTTGAAACCACAAAGCACTATATACTCAAAAGCCAGTTCTCAAGAAATAGAAAATGTTATTTACTCAACTCTGTGGAACACTCCTTTTAATACAATACTTGGAAAATAAGTTGCTGTTGAAGCTAAAATAAAATTAACTACAGATAAAGGGATAGTTTTGGATGGCAAAATAAGTAGGAAGAAAAACATAAGGATAAAAAGAAAAAAAATGATGTACAAAGGTAAGGTGTAATAAAAAAAAAAGCCTTTCTTGATTGAGTTTTTCACAGAGCTGAAAATAGAGATTGCATCGCCACATTGTGTAGAATGGTCACTGGAACAGGACTGACCTGGCTGTAAAGGGATAATTGCATGGCCTAATAGATTTTCCCACCTTCAACTGCTAATGAAGGTCTTGGAAAATGTATCGCCACTTAACGAACGAGGCTAAAAATGCCAAGAAGGCTTTTGCCAAGGTTGTGTTCTCTAGGCTCAGACCGAATTCATTGCTTTGTTAGCGTACTGCCACAAGCCAACTATGGGCAATTTAGCATGCCACATTTCGAGCAGAATTTAATTCATCTAACATATTCCCTTCTGTGTGCTGTAAATGAGACGAATACCCCACGATCTGGTGATAGCTTATCAGTAATGCCATAGACAGAAAGTAGTGATGTTAATGGGAGTTCTTCTGTTAGGTCTTGGTTGTTCTCTCATTAAAAGCTTGTTCAAAAGTTTGCCAAGGAGGGGTGCCTGGGTGGCTCAGTCGATTAAGTGTCTGACTCTTGATTTTCGCTCGGGTCATGATCTCAGGGTCGTGAGGTCGAGCCCCGCATTGGGCTCTGCACTGGGTGTGGAGCCTGCTTAAGATTTTCTTTCATCCTCTCCCTTGGCCCCTCATTCCCCTCTTTAAAAAAAAATTGCCAAGAATATCAAGTTCCTATCCTGTGCTATGTCTGTGCCTTTTTAAAGGGAAGAGGTAAAAGGTTTGTGTGTATGTGTGGGTGCATGCTTGTGTGCACTACTTTATAATATCCAGCTCCATTTTTATCATGAAATGTCACTTATCTTCATACTGAAAAAGAACTGTTAAGGTCTTGACCAAAGAAAGCACCTCTGAGTGACCCTTAATCTGCTATGGGTATTTTTTTTATGGATTCACACAGCTCTGCAATTACCTGCAGATAGTTACCTTTTGTTGGTACTAGTTCCTTCTTTCTTTATGACCACATACTTTCCCTTATATTGCAAATCTGAGCGCAGGAATATGCTATACCACATTCCTACTCAGAACCTGCTCACTTCCTTAAATTGTCTTCTTCCCCCTGCGTGAAATGTATCATTTACAACTGCTCAGTACCTGTTCTATTAGCATCCAAAAACGTGGAAGGCTTCCCAACCACCATTTCTGCTGGGTCCTCAGGATATGCAGTAAAAAATACAGACCTAACAGTCTGTGTTATAGAACGGCTTTATTTACCTTGGTGACTATTTATAGTATTTATTATTTATTTATTTATTTTAAAAATATTTTATTTATTCATGAGAGACACACAGAGAGAGAGACAGAGGTAGAGGGAGAAGCAGGCTCCCCGCTGAGCAGGGAGCCCAATGCGGGACTTGATCCCAGGACCCTGGGATCATGACCTGAGCTGAAGGTAGACACTTAACCGACTGAGCCACCCAGGTGCCCTGTTTATAGTTTTTAAATAAAAGGTTGAACATGTTCTTGAGTCCTTTAAAATAAATAAATGAATGAATGAATGAATGAATGAATGAATGTAGGAACAGTTAGAATGTTACCCACGGAGGGGCCTTATTCAGTCTTAACACCCATAGAGCCTTTTTCTGGTCAGAAAGCCACCAGGGATCTAGTGAGCATCTTTTTTCCAAAACAGATTTAAGGGCAGCTCTCAGGTACTTTGGGCATCAGAATTATCTGGGGAGACTGAGGGTTGTATCATGTAGGCTCTGGAGTCAGATTGTCAGGTTTTGTATCCTGTCTCTGCTGTTTGTTACTTGTGTGATCTGGGCCACGTTACTTAGCCTTGGTAAGCCTTAGTACTTCTGTTGGTAGAAATTAAAGAATGGGGGTTGGGTGGAGAGCAGATAAGGGAAGAGATAAAAATAGACATCTCATTAAGGGCATTGTGAAGATTGACACAATGCTTGGTAGAATTTCAGGCATACAGTAAGCATGCAAAACAACTATCTGATAACTATCAGCTGATAACTATCAGCTATTTTATCATTAACACTATTATTTTCTTTCCTTTATCTAGAGTAAGTCATTAACTGATCAAAATGTGTCATGTAGCTAAGACAGATTGGGGCAAAACAAGCAAGAACCAAAAACAGATGGAGAAACACAGCTTTGTGCAATAATTTAATCTTCTTCACCAGTCAAAAATTATAGGAGATATTATTAAATAGTAAAATTGACTGACTTTCCATTCTTTGTTAATTCATTCAACAATATTTGCTATCAAGTACTGTAATAAAAGCTGTTCCAATAAAAAATGGACCTAATTTGGGACTTGCTTTCAAAAACCACAATCTTATCATGGAGATGAGAGGGTATTATGATTGGGAAACAGTGATGGGACACTGGAGGATGTCTTCTTGGGATCTGGCAACATTCTGTTTCTGACCTGGATGATAGTTCTAGAATAATTAAGTTATGCACTTAGGTTGTGTGTACTTTTTGGTGTATATGCTATGGTTATAGTAAAAAAGTTTTTAAGAATGGTATGTGAACTATATCTTAATTTTAAAAATTATAGGATATTCCTGACCTTGGATTAGGGAATAGTTTCTTAGGTAGGGCATGCAAAACACAAACAACCAAAGGAAAAAAAAATTAGATAAATGGCTTTGTCAAAACTAAAAACTTACTTCGGAGGACACTTTCAAGAAAGTGAAAAGATGACCCACAGAATGGGAGAAATATTTGCACATCTTGTATATGATAAATTCTATTATCTAGAACATATAAAGAACTATTGTATTGGACAGTTATACCTCAATAAAGCTAAAATAATAGAGTTAAAGAAGACAAACAGCTATTAAAACTCAACAATGAAAAGAGACAACTAACCCCATTAAAAATGAGCACAATATTTCAATAGACATTGCTCCAAAAAAGGTATGTGAATGACCAAAAAAAACCCCACAAAAAACAAAAAACAAAACCACATGTAAAGATGCTCAACATCCTTTGTCATCAGAGAAATGCAACCAAAATTGTAAACCATAATGAGGTGCAACTTCACACCCACTAGGATGGCTGCAATGGAAAAAGACAGACAATGGGAAGGATTGGCAAGGATGTGAAGAAATTGAAACCCTCATGCATTGCTGGTGGGAATGTAAAATGGTGTAGCCACTTTGGAAAACAATTGGGTAGTTCCTCAAAAAGTTAAACATAGAGTTACTACATGACCCAGAAATTCCACTCCTAGGTATATATCCAAGAGAATGAAAACATAGGTCCACATAAAGTCATGTACATTTCATGTACATGAAATACATGAATGTTTACAACAGCACTATTCAGCATAGAGAGTGAGGGGAAAAACCTAAATATTTTTCAACTGATGGATAAACAAAATATGCTATAGCCATACAATGGAATATTCTTCAATCATATGCAAGAATGAAGTACCGATTCTTGTTGTATCACTGATAAAGCTTGAAAACATGATGCTAAGTGAAAGAAGCCAGTCATGAAAGACGACATGTTGTATGATTCCAGTTGTATGCAATGCCCAGAACAGGCAAATCCATGGAAACAGCAAGGTTGCCAGAGGCTGTGGGAACCAGAGGGTGCTGGGGAGGGGGGTGGGGAAGGGGGGGTGGCAGGGACAAGGGTGGGGCTGGTTAGAGAGTCACTACTAATAAGTACAGAATTTCTTTTTGGAGTGATAAAAATGTTATGGCGTTAGATAGTGGTGATGGTTGAAAAACTCTGTGACTGTACTAAAACCACTGGTTTATACAGTCTAATAAGGTGAATATCATGGTAGGTGAATTATACCTCAACAAAATAAAATATGAAGTATGGGATTGTTTCATGCTTTGAATAGTTATATTTGACTAAATTATAATTTACAGTGTATGAAGAAAGTAATAGGAAATAAATTTGGGAAAATATAAATTGGTATCAAATTTAAAGGTATGGCTAGACAGCTGGCAGTGGAGAATCATTAAAGGTTATGGAGAAAGTAACTCATGTGTTTAGACTATGGTTCAGGAAATTTAGTTTAACATCATTTTTTTTTTTTTAGTCTAGCATCATTTTTATCATTCTCTCTGCATCTTCCTTTGGCTTTGTTTCAGACAATACAAGTGATTTTGTACTTAGTAGTTTAGTTTTGTATTAAGGAATATATGTGATTTTAGAAATATCCCCCCAAAGGACTTGATCCTATTAGCCTGGCAAATTGAATTATATAAACCTTCATAAAAATGTAAAGCATTATCAATATATATATAGGCAAGACTTCTTTTCATAGGAAAGAAGTGATAGAAGATGAGGGTGACATTTTTGTCGTGTTCACTAATACACATCCATGATTTGGAAAATAGGAAAGGGAAAACAGTGTATCAGTCCACATCTCAACAGGACACTTCTATTATGATAATTCAATGAGAATTGTCAAAAACTGTGAAGGGTATGAGAATTTACACTACTGGCAAGCTAACAAAAATAGCTTGCAACAGTTTCATAGTTACTCGTAGAAGACACAAAATCCACGGGTCAGAGACAAAGGACTTTTATATCTTGTATTTTACCATAGTCAGTTTCTACTTTAGGGGAAAAGTTAACTATTTACAGAATTTTTAGAGTTATCAAATAAGCATTTGGAAGCTCTAATAAATGTAGTGTAAAAGAAAATACTGAATGCAGAAGATGTATAAAATCTGTATCCCACATTGCTTTTTGAGTATATGCTGGCTGGACATTTTAAAAGCTTATAAAGCAAATTTGGCTTTTTGGGTTAAAAACTATAAGCTGAAATAGAATGTTAAGGAATCCAAAGAAAATCACTTGAATTTATACATAGCATTTAACTTTTTTTTGTTAAGTTTTATTTAAGTAATCTCTATATCCAACGTGGGGCTTGAACTCATAACCCCGAGATGAAGAGTCACATGCTCTTCTGACTGAACCAGCTATGTGCTTCTATATATAGCATTTAACTTTCTTAATGCAGTTCTTCAGAAGGAGAGATACACTCAAATGTGTTAACTGCAAATTCATTCTTCACACCTGCCTTCTTTAATACAATATTCCCAGGTGGGGAAAAAATTACGGGGAATGAAAAAACATTCAGTAGTGAATTCTCCTAGTATTTTCTACAATATTCCCTCAGTTCCATATGATTTAACCAGTACAAAAATGATACTGTTTAAAAAAAAAAAGTCTCATTAGAGAAATCACATGAAACAATCTTGCCTGTATTACAATGTATTTTATTTAAACCTAATGAACTGCATGAGCATACAAGACAATCTCAGAGCAGAGCAGTTATGCCTGCAGAATATTTCTACAAATCAGGCAGTCTTCTGAGGACTGGCTTATGGGGGAAAGAGACTTCAGTGGGGCCTCTGGGGTCTGAACCTGGAGGCAGCCATTTTTTACAGTAACTTGGAAACTCTCTGTTTTGAAAGACTCAGTTACCTAATTAGGTTAGAGAGGCACGTATGTTTCATACATTAGGAGAGATGATCTCTCCACTCTTTTCCTAAACTCCCAAAGCCATTTGCTTCAATTAGATGACCTCCACTAAATGCTGAAGGATCTGTTTTCTATAGTTTTCTAAATGCGGATCCGTCCATTTTTAAAGAGACTTGGCCTTCAGGCATCAGATTACTGCATTTCTTATAAACCAGCTTAGAGGCAACAAAATCCAATTCATCTCTAAACATTGGGATTTTTAGCTGAGTCCTTCCATTTTTCTGTTTCTTGGTTGAAGAAGAACTGCAGATAAGTTCATGGGGTTATCTGGGTATCAACTTCACTCACTTTCAAAAGATCTGACTGTATAAACCTTTTGTCCCATCTTCGATATTTCCCATGTGTAAATTTATTTTCTTCTGGTATACTGTAATATACTTCTTTCTCTTAAGCAGAAATAGCAAGAGATTAAGAATTAGGAGATGTAGGCTCTCCTTTCATCTCTTAATCCCCCGTGTATAACCTACTGTATTAAGATAATGCTTCTGGAAATATGTTACAGGTTTCCATGAAGCGTGTGAGTCTGGTGAGCTAGGATAGGTTCGGCTACAATTTCTGTGAGTCTGGAGTTCCTATGAATTTGGACAAATAAGTAAGGATTAAAGATATAAGAGGATGTTCATGAAATGTATCTAATTCATACGACTGAAAAAATATGGAGAGACTGGAAGCAACATTTCTTAAACTAAATAATATTTAATTTAACTTGATGTGTGGTAAGAGAAAAGGACAACCCCACATCCTTAGGGAATCTCAGACCATTGCCCCTTGTAGCAAGACTACGCGTAATTTGTCCTTTTTCTGTTTTTGCCTAATTGTCTGGAGGCTTAAAACCATTCTTAATGCTAGGTTACAGTGATTGTATTAATTTTTAAATTTTTAAATCATTGTCCTGATTTTTTCTTCCTACTTTATCATCTATGTGTATATATAGTTTGTATGATTGATATATATGTAAGTGTATATATATATACATATATATATATACACACAATTTCTCTCTTATAAAGTTATCTATGATTGTTTTTAGAAAAAAGTGAGATACAAATACTTGATAAAGAACACATGAGGGAGGGGCACCTGGGTGGCTCAGTGGGTTAAAGCTTCTGCCTTCAGCTCAGGTCATGATCTCAGGGTCCTGGGATCGAGCCCCGCATCAAGCTCTCTGCTCGGCAGGGAGCCTACTTCCCCCTCTCTCTCTGCCTGCCTTTCTGCCTACTTGTGATCTCTCTCTCTCTGTCAAATAAATAAATAAAATCTTAAAAAAAAGAAAAGAACACATGAGGTGTGCAGGATAGTTCTTTTTCTGTTCATAATTTTTAGTTAATATTTTCTTTTATATCAAGGGAGGACTGAAGCTCATTATGAACAGGGAGTATAGAAAGAGGAAACAAAACAAAAAGCAAATTAAAAAATAGGTCTTGAGAGGGTTGATTATGGGTCCACAGGAATCGTCTTTCCATTTTCTTTTCTTTCTAATACTGGGGATTTTACTCAGATTGCAAAAATGCGGTTGAGATGTAGTGACTCGGAGACTCAACGTTTGCTAGCAGAAAGTAGGAGGGCTGTGATTACAATCTAAGTTGAGAGCCTGGGTGGTGGGTCTGACATTTAAGAAAATGGCCTGGGCCAGTCGCCCTTCATCTCCCTCCCCTCCTCCTCTCCCACTGTCCTCTCTCAGACCCGAGGCCTCATGCTGCCCAGCCAGGCTTGTCAAAGGGAGAGCACACTAAAGCCCCCAACTTTTCTCTACTCTGCCAGCCAGAATATAACCTTCCTGGGTCTGTTCACTCAGGTCTCTGTTAGAGGGTGGAATCCAATGCAATAAACACATTCATAGTAAATACTGGATAATCAAAGAACTCATTCCCTTCTCAGATCGCATAGGAAACTCATTCTAGTCATCTTTTCATATTGTTTCAATGCCCTGTGTTCTCTGGATTCAGGAGTTGAGATGTCCAATTGGGGGTCAGTCATCTCTTGTTCTCCCTATCTATGTCTCCCCCCCACCTTCCTGCCTCTTACTGATACCAGCTGCCTGCAAATAGCCTGGGTTCTGGGGTTTTTTCTTTTTTTAATTTCCAGGTGAAAAGGAGGAAGGATTGAAACTTCTCTAGCTAGAGTTGGTAAGAACGATCGGAAAGTAGATAAATTCCTAATGACTTTTTTTTTCCTAACACAAATAGGAAAACTCATAGAACGTTTATGAGAGAAGAGTTATATGTTTACTCGCTTGGGAGATTTTGTTCCAGAAATAAGTAATTTAGAGATGTAGCCATTTATGGTATTTTCATGAACCCATCTGCCCACTGTAAATGGGTAAGGTATGTTCGTTCACCTTTGCAGAGGGGCCTCGATGCTTTAGTTATGAGTATTTGAGATATCCCAGCAGAATGGGTCTGGGGGAGTAGAGTTAGCTTTGGTCAGGTAATCCCTTTATATCTATGCAAGGCAGCATCTTTCCAGATTGTTGGCTTGGCTGTGACCCATGTTTTGTTCTGCAGTTCCTGAAAAGGCTTTACATATCACTTTTTTGTCCTTTCCCAAGTCATTTGAAAATAAATAGAAAAAAAAATAATGTGATCAGGGCTCCAATTGTATTTACTGCTTATGTATGGTGGTAGTGGACATAGGGATGTTTACTATTTTTTATACCTTATATGTCTGAAATATATCACAGTAATTAAATGTTTTTATTTTTTATTTTTTAAAAGACTTTATTTATTTATTGGACAGAGAGAGCACAAGCAAGGGGAGCTGCAAGCAGAGGGAGAGGGAGAAGCAGGCTCCCTGTGGAACAGGGAGCCCAATGTGTGACTCGATCCCAAGACTCTGGATCATGACCAGAGGCAAAGGCAGATGCTTAACTGACTGAGTCACCCAGGCACTCCTGGTTAAATATTAAAAAAAAAAAAAAAAAAGAATGTATGATTTTGGGAAATTAGTCCTACATCATCATATGACTAATTTACATGGAGAGTAATTAGTCATTTCAATTTTTTCTGCTTTCCTACTCCTTAAGCAAACACAAGAGGAATTTCATGGATGTGACTAGTTGCTTTCCACCCTCTCTGACTTATAGAATATGTATGCATTGCCATTGGCCTAAAGATCAGCAGCTTCCATCTCTGCTAGTTGGGATACAGGTGAACCCAGACGAGTTTGATCAAGAAAGCATCCATATTTGCATTGCTGACGGTATTTACTTCAAAAGCTCAGGAAGTTGTGCATTTCATTGGCAGTTCAAAAAGGCCGGAGGAGACAAAGGATGACAATTAGTAATATTTTGAAAAGGACGTTTTGAATATGCAGAAAAAGATTTTTTGGCTATAAATAAGATTGACAGTTTCTAACCACATGATGGATTGGAACCTTTCATAAATATGGGGAGGAGGTGGTGTCAAAGCAGTCGAGGTGAGCATGGAACTTTTCCTCGTAGATCTGCATTGAGGGCTGGCCATAAACCGTATCGCTTGGCTGAGCAACTATCCATATCCCAAACCACTGGCACATACTCAATTCTTGTAAAGTTAAAAAAAAAAAAGGGGGGGGGGAAGAGAAAGAACTGGGTCTTTGGCAGTGTTGGGGAGGGGGAGTTCCCGGAAAGAAAGCTGCAGGCTAGGCTCTTACTGGCAGCCAGGACCACCCTGTATGGCCATGAGATTTTGCTCTGTACAGCTCCTAGGGACATCATTCACATAGATCCCAAAATGAATGACACCCCCTATAGTAGTGCAATGTCTCAGCCCTAGTGGTAATCATTTATTTGACAATTTGGAAATGTTTCCAGAAGTGTCCCTTGTGAAAGACAAAGGTCTACTGTGTGCCTTAAATAGTTCTCTATTAACCCTCTAACTTGTACTGAGCAACTACTTAATAAATATTTATTTGGTGAAGAATGAGAGCAAAGAAACTTAAAAAAAAGCTTTATTGAAATATAATTCACTTATCATAAAACTCATTTAAACCGTACAATGAGTTTTAGTATATGTATGGAGTGGTGCAACTATTACCACCATCAATTTTAAAACATTTTTCACTCTCCCCCCAAAACCCCATACCCGTTAACAGTCACCCCCTGTTCTCTCCTTCCCCAGCTGCTGGTAGGCACTAATCTACTTTCTGTCCCTATTTGCCTACTCTGGACGTTTCATATAAATGAAATCATACACTGTGTGGCCTTTTGTGATTGGCCTCTTAATATAATGTTTTCAAGGCTTATCCATATTTTATTTATTTTTTATTTGGGAGAGAGAGGGAGAGAAGGAGAGAGAGAGAGAGAGCATGAGCGGGAAGGAGGAGCAGAGGGAGAAGCAGACTCCCTGCTGAGCAGGGAGCCTGATGTGGGACTCGATCCCAAGACCCTGGGATCATGACCTGAGCCAAAGGGAGATGCTTAACTGACTGAGCCACCCAGGTGCCCAATTCATCCATATTTTAGCATGTATCAGTACTTCATTTCTTTTTATTGCCAAATTATATTCCATTGTATGGATATACCACATTTTAGTTATCTATTCATCAGTTAATGGATATCTGAGTTATTTCCACCTTTGACTATTATGAATAATATTGTTATGAACATTCATGTACAGAATGATTGTGTGAACATATATTTTCAGTTCCCTTTGGTATGTACCCAGGAGTAGAATCGCTGGGGAGAAAGATAATTTTTTTAAAGTTTTATTTTAATTCGTTAGTTAACATGCAGTGTTAAATTAATTTCAAGTGTATAATATCATGATTCAACAATTCTGTTCATCACTCAGTTCTCATCACGAGTGTACTCCTTGAACTTGGATCCAAGAGGGATCCCCTCCTTCCTTGGGAGCGTTGTACTATCACTTTGCTATCGCTCAATAAACTTTGCTTTGCTGCCCACCACTCTCTCTGGTCTACCTCTTCATTCTTCAAATTGGCGTGACCAAGAACCGCAGGCACCCACGGAGAAAAAAATCCTGTAACAGTCCCAGGGTCCTGGGATCGAGTCCTGCCTCGGACTCCCTTGCTCAGTGGGGAGCCTGCATGTCCCTCTGCCTGCTACTTCCCCTGCTTGTGTGTGTGTTCTCTCTTTCTCCGACAGATAAGTAAATAAAGTCTTTATTAAAGAAAAGAAAAAACACCCAAGTACATTCCTTAATCCCCCCCATCATCTATTTACCAATCCTCCCCCAAGAAAGGTAATTTTTAATTTAGAAATATCTCCTTTACTA
Organism: Potos flavus; assembly: GCA_028534135.1. NCBI lineage: Eukaryota > Metazoa > Chordata > Mammalia > Carnivora > Procyonidae > Potos > Potos flavus. The sequence goes on along the minus strand of CM052899.1, from coordinate 123,283,933 downwards.
CCATGTTAAAAGTCATCTTATTTATGGTGTGTTTTTGGCTTGGCTGTTACTTCTTGGTCCTGTACCAACCTTCCACCCCAACCCATGTTGGGAACCAGTAGGTGAACCACAGAAAATCGAATTGTACTAAACATTTAGTCTCTTCGAATGGGGTCATACTTACATTGAATTCACTCTGATTTATTATTTTGCTACTGCACTTGGAACACAGACAGTATTCACTAAGAATTGGAACTATAGAGTGGAAACAGAGGTTCCCTGTTTCCATTAGTCAACTCTCAAAGGATGGATGGAACCAATTTCAGATTATTCTAGGGACTTTTCTTTCTTAGTTCTTTGCCATCCTTCTTTCTTTTGGCCTTTTTGCTTTTCATTAGTGTCACTTACTGAGCTAAGAGACCTGAAGCACAGATAATTCAAAGTATTTATATAGTCCTTTGGTGAAAAGAACTTTTACTATGTGTGTCATCATGGTTTTTATGTGCCCTGTAAATTGTTATCCTGAAACTAAGAAGTTGCAATCGACTTCTTTCAAACTATCTTAGTTTCTAGTATTGTGCAATTAGAGGTATTATTGAAGATGATTTTTTTTTAAAAAAGCACAGTATGGGAGAAAAATAATTTACATGTATACATTATAGCATTTTCTTTTAAAGGAGTTTGCTAAGTGAGAAGAAGGACCACTAGAAGGATTTTTAAAATCTTAGACCATATTTTTATCATAAGAGTAACTTCATACATAGGTGCTCTGGTTATGATTTTGTAAAGTGAACATGACCTTAGAGTTGAGATCCTAGGATTAATGGACTTGTCAAGAGTCTGATTTTTAATGAGCCAAAGCTATTTGAAGTGTGCAGACATTAACAATTTTCTCGTGGCATGTATATTTGAGTAGGAGCTCATAAAGAGTAAGCAGTGAGAGGGATGCCGTTTGACTTTTAAGGAGAGCATTGTTTCATTGGCGAGGAGTAAAATATGCACTCCCCTTTAGGCAAGGCAGTTTGCATTTCTATTGTCCAGATTTCTTAAGAACCTGATAAAGCATTAGCTCCACCGTATCCAGCATTCCCCATTTATTCTTCTTGGACTCTTTTCCACAGAGTGAAATTGGTTGATTCATAGGCTGGTCTGAGGTTTTGAATAGAGAGCTTTGGGGGAATGTTTAGGAAGTATTCCAGTAAGCCGTCAAGACTGTTGACAGGTGGCCAAGCCAAGGGAAAGAGTATTAGTAACAACAAGAGCTCACACTTACATAGCTCTTAATCATATGGCAGGCAGTGCCCTGAGCACATTACATATATTAACTCACATGATTCTCACAGCAATCCTATGAGACCAGTCCATTTGTATCCTCAATTTAGATGAGGGAGTTCACGCATAGGTAAGTTAAGGATCTGACTCAAGGTATCACAGCCATGATTTGAACCCCGGTGGTCTATTTCCAGAGTCAGTACCCCTAACTTATAAGTGTTCCTGTGCAGGCTGGAAACATGGGGGAAACTCTCATGCCTGCCTCTGGCCAGAGCACTAGAAGAAGAAGGGAGTGCAGGGCTCAGCCCCCTGCCAGCACTTTGCCAAAACAAACTGGTGAACTGAGGCATTGTCCCGGCCTTTCACTGCTTGGATAATTTCAGAGGATAAAAGAAGCATTAATTACATGGAATTCTTTTGTGGCTGGAAAGGATTAGCAGGGTACAGACTTGCTTATCTTCAAGATATACCTTTTATTATTTTTTTTTAAACAGAGAACGGGTACTCTAGTATACAATATTGTCTCTTATTGTAGCTGGCTGGTGGAAACTGGCAAAAGAATTGAATTAAGAGGAGGAAAAATTTGAAGAAGTTTGAAGAAATGAAAAAGCAAAATCACAAGTCCATGCCAAGCGAGAAGAATGTAATACATGCATCACTTTAATCCCTGATGTGACCTTTAATCTCCAGTACTGAAAATTCACCGAAACAGTCTAACTGTGGCATCAAGAAACAAAGAAGCACCACATCTTCATTTCTGCGTTTTGAGGTGGCAAGGATGTCTGATGAAGAAAAATAAATACCGGTAACAGCTTCTGGAAGCATGGTATTCTTTGAAAGAATGAGTCAAGACCCGAGCCAGAGTTTATGACCTCAGAGCGAACGAAGGTCTTCTTGAAGACAAAATGAGGTTTTAGGGTTTTGAAGGAAGCTTTCTTGAAGAGTAAGTGTAGCCCAAAATGGTACTACCCTGGGGACTCACCTTTATCAAGGAGAGAAAGACAAAGAATCAGTTTATAAAGTGGGTACTCAGTGGTAGACTAGAGGTGCATTCAGCCAATGGAATAGTTGGATGTCTTTTCAGCAGTTGCAATCAGCTCACTGAGGGCAGGTATTGTGTATACATTAGTTACCCACACACCCAAATTCATTAGTTACCCACACACCCAAATTCGTAGCCTGGGACCTAATAACAAGAACGGCAGCAGAAATAACAATCACCATTTACTGACACTTCCCATGCATGCACTGTCTTATTATCACCTTCATTTTACGAATGAATGAACTGAGTCTTGGAGAGCTAACTTACTTGCCAAATATCATACAAGTCGTTTAACCACAAAGTCTGCTTTCTTAGCCACGGCAGCCCACAGTGGCTGATCTTCAGGGTTGGGCTAACGGGTTTTATTTATTTTATTTTTTTTAAGACTTTATTTATTTATTTGAGAGGAAGCAAGCACAAGGGGAGGGGAGAGACAGAGGGAGAGGGAGAAGCAGGCTCTCTGCTGAGCAGGGAGCCCGATGTGGGACTCCATCCCAGGGTCCCGGTATCATGACCCGAGCTGAAGGCAGACGCTCAACCGCTCAACCTGCTGAGCCACCCAAGTGCCCCTAGGCTAAGGGTTTTTTTTAACATCCTCGGTGGTTAATGGGGGAATCTTTGGAAGTTTTCTGGATGGGAAACATGAGAAAGTGGTATCTGGGATGAGGGCAGAAAGCCGCACTTTAGTCCAGCTATGAAATGATAAGGATCCAAATTAATATGCTAGATTAGAACCAAAAGGAAAGGAGGGAGAGAAGGCCCCTTGAAAAGGGATGGATGATCCTGAGACATGGAGACTGGTTTGTTATGGGAATTAGGGAAGGGAAGGAGTCTAAGAGTAATCTGAGATCTCCTGAGTAGTGACATAAAGATTGCTGGCATCATAAGTAGAAATAGGGAAATCAAGAGATAAAGCCAGTTGGAAAGGCTTTTAGGCTTATGGTGATGGTTTGGGCTTGTGGTGATGGCAGGACACCAACGTGCAATGTGTACATTAGTGGGTGACCAGTTAGTTACTGAGCAGCCTGGCAGCTCTCTTTGCTGTTAGAGCCTTCATTTCACTAATGGTGAAGCTAGAAATACTGGATTCTTGCTTTCCTAGATTCCCTTGCATATGAGTCAGCTCAGGTCATGAGACACAAGTAGATACCTGCTGGGGTTTCTAGGAAAAAATTTCTCTCTGATGTTAAAAAGTCTAATAAGTAAAATCTCTTTCTGCTTTGGGTTTCAAATGTAAATGTATCATCCAGGGAGCTGCTGCAGCCATCTTGTAGTCTTGAGGCATAGGCCAAGAAAACAGGTGGGAAGTTGACTCAGATCCCTGACTGCAGGGAGCTCCTGAGCAACACTGGGACCACCCATCTCTTGACTTGTCATGTGAAAAAACAAACCTCCCATTGTCCAAGCCATCTTTAGATGGGTATTCTGTTATCTGTAGCCAGAACGTCCAAACTGATAATAGATATTAACTTTGGAAAAACATCCTATGGGGAGTGATCATCAGAATTGTCCACTGAAGCCGGCAAAATAACAGGAGTTCCTAAAAAGGAAAATGCATTTTGGATACCATTTCTAGAAAACGAAGGCTTTTTAACAAAAGTCTCTGAGGGTCAAACAACCTGGCCCAGATCTTAGAACCAGTTTGCTGTTAGGTGAGAATCTCTGTTAGGCTCTAGTGTTGCAATGTGCTTCTCAAATGGCAACAGGGCTCATTAGTAAATCTGAAGCATTTCCATAGCCCTTAGATACACACTAGGCAGAAGGCCGCATTTTCTTCTTCTAGAACTGCTGCCCTTTTCAGTTGCTTCCTCCCACCTTCCTTGCATTTGCTGGTGTCTGCTGGCGGGGAGGCATGTTTTTGCCCAGTGATGGATGTGCTAACGAGAATTAGCCTACTTTGCAGAGCTTTTCAGTTGGAGCAAGCATGCATTCTGAAGGTCTGAATGGCTGATTGATTGAAAAGTAATTGATTGTGGAATTTAAAACAGATTTCAAAGGTACATCACAAAGTTTGATTTTACTTACTTTATTATACTCTTTACTCATTTTATACTTTATACGTTTCCAGAATTATTTTAGAATTCAGTACCCGTTCCACCATGTGGTTCCTAAAGCTTTGCGTGTTATGTCTAAAGTTTTTTATAAGAACATTCTGGTAACAGGGAAGAAAAAGAAAAAGAGAAACATGTTATAGAGTCTCGCCCTAATTCTGCATTAACAACTGCCACGCAGGGAAAATCATTTACTTTTTTCAACTTTCTGTATTTGACTAAACCCTGTGTACAATCCTGTCCACGTGACCTTAGAGTTTAGGCATTGATGCCCACGTTCTATGGGGTGGTTGCTGTAGGGCGTGGGTCCTCCCTTCACTTGTCTCAGAGCATGCCAGGAACAAATACGAATCTTACTAGACGTATAACTTCAATACAATTAGTTTCTGATGGTGGGATTCCGGGTGGAGATGCTGGATGAAATCCAGGTCACCTAATTAAGTTTGAGTTTCAGGTAAACAAGAATTTTATTATTTTTTTTAGTATAAATATGTCCCAAATACTGCTTGAGGCATAATTATACTAAAAAATTATTCATTATCTATTTGAAATTCAAATTTAACTGGGAGTTCTATATTTGTATTTGCCTAATCAAGCAACCCTAATTCTGGGGTGGGGGGGGATAATTGCTGGTAATGGCATTCACCTAAGTTGCTCAAGAAAGGGTAAAGGAAAAGGCATAGGAGGATTCTGTAGGTTTGATAGAACTCATGTCCCGTCAGGGAGCTGAATGGATCCAGCCAGAGGTGAGGGGAGTGAAGACTGAGGTGCAAGTCCAGAACTGGAGGAGAAGAGAGCCCCCCGTCTTTCCTATTCTCTACTCACCCTTGAACTTCCCTTCTGCCCCTTTCCCTTTTTACCTTTAATTGGTGTTAACAAAAATGAAAATAGTAACTTTTTTTTATAGGCTGCAGTTATGATATCCATTTTATGGTCTTTGTTCTGAATCTTGAAATGACTGGGTTGGCCCTTGTTTATTTTTCTCACTCTCCGTGCTCACTGCCCCCTCCCTAATTAAATGGATTTCTCCTGGTGTGTGCCCCAGATTGATTTTCCCCTGACCACCCCCCTCACCCCGCTGTGGACTAGCTCTTTCTCAACAGAAACATGATTGCCAAATTTCTCAAACTCTTTCCTAAACTTCCAGGCCTTTCCAGGTTTTATTTATGCTCATCATTCCGTTGTCATATTCAGTTGTACACACTTTACCCACGTGGCAGGTCTTTAAGGAAGTAAGAAGCGTGAGTCTTTACAGGAAATGGAGGGACAGCGTGGTACTTGTGTTTTTGCCCTGGTGTGTAGCGAGCTGCCTGTGGTCCTCTTGGGGCCAAGTCAACATAGTGCACTGCTGGTTTGTTCCTGCTTGTGAAACAGGATCATCTCATACCTTTGGATTGGGCAACTGTACTTTCCCACAGAGGGAGAGGACTGTGGAGCTGGAGAAATGGGGGAGAAGTCTCCCAGATGGTAAACATTTGAGGGCACAAGGTCCTTCTGCCAAAAGCAGTGAGAGGATGAACGGGGTAAAGAATGTGCTGAGAGTGATGATCGCATGGCACGAGGAATGGCTAAGGTAGGCGGCTAATGAGAAGGGATGCTCCCCAACTCTGGCAACTTGAGAGCAGCCATAGAGCCTGGCTTTTTGGTTGTTTATCCTGAGTTGAGCCGCAGGAGGGCTCTGTGATCCCCTCTGTGTGGCGCTCTCTGTGGTTCTTGTGTTGCAGCCTTTGATACCAAACAGGTGATATGTGGAATTTAGCAAATGGAGGTCATCGGTCACAGCCAGTTCTAAAGGGCTGTTTATGCTTGTCACCTCTGCAATCGGATTCAAAGAATGGAAGGCTCTTCTCTTTTTGAGAAACCCTTACCTACAGTGCCTGGGTGGCTCAGTCGGTTAGGTGTCTGCCTTAGGCTCAGGTCATGATCTCAGGGTCTTGGGATCAAGCCTTCCATTGGGCTCCCTGCTCAGCGGGGAGTCTGCTTCTCCCTCTACTCCTCTCCCTTTTGCTTGCTCTCTCTCTCTCAGATAAATAGATAGATAAATAAAATCTTAAAAAGAGAGAGAGAAACTCTTGCCTAACTGACTTGAAATTCCTGCTTCTAGAACCATTCTGAGTCCAAAATACTCATTTAGATCAACTTTCTTCTGTGTGCTATGCACCAGGGATCCTGAGAAGAATGAACGGGCCCCCCTGTATGGAAACTTAGAGAAGTGAGCTGATGGCCACAGTACAGCATAATGAGGGCCGCAATGATCCCTCCCTCCAGGGTAGGAGCTTGTTGCAGTGTGGGAGATACTGGGGAATTCGGCCATGAAAGGGTGACTGTTGATGTGAGTAAGGTTGTGGGCATGGCCGCTGTAAGAGCTGCTGTTGGTGCCGTGTCCAGGTCCCCTTGGTTGACTGGTGTCCCACCCCTGAGCCGTTGTATTGGCTGCTAAGGCTCTCAGCTGCACTGTTTCATGGAAAATTGCCCTCTGCTGAAAGGAGCAGAAAATGCCTATAGGTTACATACCATCCCGTGGGGGTGGCCTATAGCCAATGACTGACAAGAGAGTATGAAAATCTGTCCCTCTTGCCTCAAAGTGGATACCTCTGAGCTGCTTTTCATGCTTCAGGGATCCTGTGGGATCAGGCTGAGGATAGACGTCAGCTGGAACCATATCTTAGCTTCTGCGCCATGCTGCTCTCCTCACTTCTATATATAGGTTTCTCCCAAGAACGTCTTTCTTTTTTTTTTTAAAGAATTTTTTCTTAAGATTTTTCATTTATTTGAGAAAGAGAGCATGAGTGGAGGGGAGAGGCAGACTCCCTGCTGAGCAGGAAGCCCCATGAAAGGCTCAACACTAGGGATCGTGACAGAGCAGAAGGCAGACACTTAACCGACTGAGCCCCCCGGGTGCCCCATCTCCCTAGAATGTCTTTCAATAAATGACTCACACATGAATCCCTTTTGTGGGCTCTACTTGTGGGCAATCCCATCTGATAGTAGAGGAGCAGGAAGTTCATGTACTTCCGGTGTGGTGGGCTTCTACTTTTTCTGCGGTGAGAGAGATAATAGATAAGGTAGTTGAGAAGATTGGTGAACATCTGATGTGGGGAGGCGCTGATGGCCACCTCAGGTGAGAGATCCTGACATTTTTGTGGTAGCAATCTGTATTGGTATCATTGGTATCAATGGTAGCAATCTGTATTGGTATCATTGGTATCATTTCCTTCGGCTCTCAGCAGCCTGGATGTAAAACAGAAGTAGACGGCCCACGGTTGTAGTCCTGACAGAAGAATGCCATAGAAAGACAAAGCACCAGGCACGATGAGAAAGGACTTTGAGGTATGAAGGAACATACAGTTTGGGAGAAAATGGAGGTGCCAGTGGACCCCATATTTTGTCAAGAGGGAAGAATATGTGTGGTGAGCACAACACAGAGAACACGTGGCAGGATGAGGAGTCTGGGAAGGGTTTGTTCAGAGTTTGGAGTGTAAGAATTGCAAATTTGAGGGTTAGAGCATTTCTGCCTGATGAGAGGTCTAGGATATGTCAAGGGCACAGGTGTCTGAATCAAGGGGAGGGGAAGTTTCTGGGGTGAGGAGGTCAGAGCACTACGGTTTTAGGGAGTTGGATGGGCCATCTTCACAGACACTGTCAGCCCTGTGAAGTGGTCGTGACCCGAGAAATTCACACAGAACATGTAGCTCTAACCTGCCCCCAGCCACAGAGATGCCCTCATTTTGTGTAGCTGAGCCTTTGTGCGCTAGGTGTGCCTAATGAAAGCAGTGGGCAAAGGCAAATTATTGAGGTACAGGATTTTCTAGGGAGATCCTTTTCCTTGGTGGTATATAACCCAACCCATCTGTTAAGAGCTTAAACATTCCCGTCTTTCAGTTTTCATGGTGTTTCAGGTTCTCAGGTTCTCCTGGACCTCCTTGTTAGGTCTCTCGGTCAGGAGAGCTTCACTCTTATTTGCTCTCTCTCTTCCTCTTAATTTTGTATATTTCCACTTGCTACTATCTCCTAATTATCTGCTCACCCCAGCATTGAAGAATACACCATATTATATAAGAACTAGTTGCTGTTGTGGAAAACATATGTGCTTTCATTTCTGCCTGGAATGTTCCCCATTCCCTTCTTCATTCAGTTAATTCTTACTCATCCTTTGGATTTAGCTTCACTGTCTCATTCTGTTCTCCCCAAGTTATTTCAGGATCCCCTCCCCACATCATATACTCTCAAAGCACCCTATTCCCCCTCATGCCTCTTATCACAGTTGTAATTAAACACACAAAAGAATTAAGTAATTCGTTGATTAAGGTCTATCTCATCTGATGAAATGTAATCTCCCTAAGGACAAGGACCATCTCAGTATCCCTGGCTGCTGGCATAGTGCCTTATGTAAAGAATGTACTCAGTAAATATGTGTAGAACAAGTAAGTGAATGTATAGTGAACAGAGTTAAGAGAACCCCATTTCTACTCCTAGATCTGTTCCTACTTGGCTGTGTGACCTTGGACAAGTCATTGCAGCTCTCTGAGCCAAAATACGTTTTTACTCATTTTAACATTATGAATTCCGATCTCACGGCATATCAGCCAAACACCTTAATGATTCTGAACCTCAACAGTATGTCTGGGCTTACTAAAACTGTTTTCTCAGAACTTCTTAAAGTAGCTCATTTGTAGAGAAACTATTTTCCTTGGTGTTTCAGTAATCTATTGCTAAGTAACAATTCCCACATTTAGTGGCTCAGACAATAATTTACTATCTTAAAGTAAGGAGAAAAGGTAATAATTGAGAACAGAGTGAAAACTCAATGAAATAGAACTAGAAAAAGAAGGAGGTAAGGCAGTGTCCCATGGGGATGTTTGAGAAAAAGGGTACAAGACAAAGGATACTGCTGGTCCAAGCGCTCTATAGCAAGGCATGCAGCACACATCCGAAGATCGGGAAGGAAGCCATGTGGGGCTAGAGTAAAGCGAGCAAGGAGGATGGCAGTAGGCAGCCAGGTCAGGCTGGGACCCTTGGCCAGTGTGAGGACTTTGGCTTTCCCTCTGAGTGTCATGGGGAAACAAGGGAGGGTTTTGAGCCAGATAGTGTGTGATTCGAAGTCTTCAGTCCTTTCCCTTTGTGGGAATGCTAGTTTGTTCTCTTGACTCTAATCATGCGGGGTTGTATTTTCTGGTTTTGAGATAGAAAAATTTAATTTTACAAGATCAGAGATAGGATGCTTCTTTGGGTAGCTTTTTATTTCATGTTTACAGATTGAGAGTTTGTACTTTTGGTTCCCAAAGAGTTCATACAGAGCGGGGTAACTGTTTTGTCCTAATTGCAGTGTGAATGCTGGATGCCTACCCTCCCTGAGCTGGACTGGGGCTCAGATGGATAGATAGCTCAAGAAAGATGAATGGATGGATGGATGGATGGATGGATGGATGGATGGATGGATTGTAGGGAGGGAGACGATGAAGGAAGGATCTTTCTCTTTTTGGCAGTGTATAAGGAGGACAGATGTACTTTTTCTTTCCTTATGAATCACAAACATGGAGTTGAGAAGTTGCATGGTTCATTAATGCAACCTGGATTCCACACCCTTAATCATCAAATATATTCTAGTTTAACAAAATAATCTGTGTTTCTGCTTATCTCCCAAAGATAGTGGGAAAGCTAGAGAGATTTGGGATGTTACCAGTACATAAGAGGCATATTTGCTGAATAAAGAGAGTAGCTAACAAAAGTGAACTTTGCCCTTTCAGTATGGGAATACTCAGTAATGCCTGAATCTTTTCTTTTGTGTTCTGGTTTTATGCAAATACAAATTACACTCTTGTTGACTTCACTGTAACCCATGAAACTGTAGAAGGGGAAATTTGAGTCCCATAGAAAGCAGTTTCACCAAACCTGCCTCTTGTGCTTATGATGGAAACTGAGAACACCTGTATTTTCTAACTGATTTTATGAAGAAAGAAATGTTCCCAGCAGTAATAACGCAGGCACATGACAAAAACACACAAAGCTTCCAAAATGGAGAACCAGAAGCAGTCTAAGAGAGCATCCGGTTCTCCCTCATTGTACAAATGAAGAAAGTAAGTAATGCCCAGAAGAGCCTGTTCACGCCTGCCATCAGTCTACACTAATTCTGTGAAGCCACATGGTTTAATATAGACTCTGTGGAGATCTGGGTGGGAAACAAAGCTCTACCACTAACTAGCTGCTGTGGCCTTGGGTAGATCCTCTTCTCTCCTTGAGCCTTATTTCCCACATCCCCTCCTACCTCAAGGGTTGGTTGTGAAAGTTACATGGCATAATATGTAAAGAGAACCCTGGTACAGAGTAAATAGGTGCTCAGTAAATAGCATCATGATTAGGTCCTTTTTGCTGCCAGTGATGATACAGAATAGAAACCTTCTTAGTAAATACTAAGTAGACCTACAGGATTTTAAAATGTCAACCAGTAGTAAATTTGCTTCAAGCAGTGTTCAATACACCAAAATTCCAATGTAAGTCAGGGTGGCAAACATTTGTATATCATGTGTTGTGTTCGGCGCTATAGTTAGCTCAAAGAGATAAGAATGAGATAGGTTCCCTGGTTTTAGGGAAATGAGAGTAGGTGTGTATACACTGGGCTGTATTTCAGCGAGGACAGTGGTAAGTAAGTGCCAGTAGAGAGGACCTCTAGATGCACAGAAAAGGCTTCTTCTGGGTGAGGGGCTCGAGGAAGGCTTCAGTGGAGAAAGTCACATTTAAGAGGCTTCTTGGAAGGTTGTAGAAGAGATTGGAGAACATTTCTATTGGAAGGAACTTCTTTTTTTTTTTTTTTAAAGATTTTATTTATTTATTTTGACAGAGAGGAGAGAGATCATAAGTAGGCAGAGAGGCAGGCAGAGAGAGAGGGGGAAGCAGGCTCCCTGCTGAGCAGAGAGCCCGATGCGGGGCTTGATCCCAGGACCCTGAGATCATGACCTGAGCCGAAGGCAGAGGCTTTAACCCATCGAGCCACCCAGGCGCCCCTGGAAGGAGCTTCTTAAGTATAGGCAAAATATAGGACATATTTAGATTTAATAAACTCTGTGTAAATGAGAATAGAATATGAAAAGGGGAACACTTAGCTTTAAAAATAGTAGCCATCACTTATGAAATACTTGTTATGTGCTAAATTCTTCTCCTATATTCATTTTTTTCTTATTATACAACTCTACGAGGTAGATTATTATTCTTGTTATCCCCATTTTACAGATGAAGAAACTGAGGCATAGAGAGGTTAAGTGTAGAGCCTAAAGGCCTCGTGGGTGGTTTGTGGCAGAGCCACCCTTGAACCCAGGTCATCTGATTCCAGAGTCCACGCTCTGGTTTTGACATTTCTGACAAGTTTTTTGTCATTTTAAAGCAAGTTTTGACTTTCTCTTTTTGTGCCCCCAGATCTATGTTCTTGTCTTCACCCCGTACTGGGCCCCAGGGAGCTGGGCTCTGTGGACTTCATCAGCCTGATCTCTTGCCCTCTGGTTTCTAGTAGGAATAAGGGAAGGGAAATTGAAGAGTGGGCCTTACATTTACTGGGGCTGCATTTCTTTCTCAAAAGAGAGGTTCCTGCTGGCCAGTCTCTCCTACAGTGATAGGTCTTGTGTTTCAGAGCCTTTCCCTCTCCTTGTCCTTGTCCCTAGGGAGTTGTTGCTGGCCCCAAGGTGCTTCACCATCCCTTGTTGTTGCTGTTTTAACTCCGTCCCTATCTTTGTGAAAAGTGGTTATACCAATTTACCCTCCTACTCGTAGTATATGAGAGTTCTAGTTGCTTCACACCCTTTCCAGCTCGTGATATTTTCTGTCTTTTTTATTTTAGCCATTCTAGTGAGTATAAAGTGGTATCTCATTGTGGTTTTAATTTACTAATTTAAGAAAGTACCCTTCTATTCCTAATTCCCTAAGATTTTGTTTAAAACCATGAGTGGGTACAAACTTTTTATAAAATGCTTTTCCTGCATTTCTCAAGATGTCCACTTCTGTTTTGACTCAGCTCTAGAACCCGATACTACAGCCCTTTCCCTGAACTTGGCTGAGCCCCTATTTATAAAACTCTAGAAATAGAAAGCAAATAAATATGGACTTGAACGATGGAAGAGGCTGTTAACCATGGAAGGAGGAGATGAATGTGAGAGACCTTGATGCTTTGTAATAGAAAATGTTTTGTACAGCCCCAAGTGGGTTTAAATGAGCTAGAACCAGGGGCGCCTGGGTGGCTCAGTCGGTTAAGTGTCTGACTCTTGATTTCAACTCAGGTCTTGATGTCAGGGTCATGAGTTCAGGCCCTGCGTTGGGCTCCACACTGGGTATGGAGCCTTATTTTAAAAAATAAAAAAATAAAAAAATCAGCTAGAACGAAATGTCTTCATTTTTTTTTTAATAAGTTTTTTTTTGTTTTGTTTTTGTTTTTTAAGATTTTATTTATTTATTTGACAGAGAGAGAGAGAGATCACAAGTAGGCAGAGAGGCAGGCAGAGGTAGAGGGAGAAGCAGGCTCCCTGCCGAGCAAGGAGCCCGATGTGGGACTCGATCCCAGGACCCTGGGACCATGACCTGAGCCGAAGGCAGCCGCTTAACCAACAGAGCCACCCAGATGTCCCGAAATGTCTTCATTTTCAAAACTCCTGCCTTTTTGATAAATGTAAAAATCTCTCATACCTTTGTTTAATATTTGTATTATAGAAACAATAAGCAATTTTCCAAAAGTAAAATGTAATGTCGATTACATTTTTTCAAATCATCCACACAATAATCTTCCTTTCCCAAAGTTTGAAACATCCTCCCTAGAAGAATACTCTCCCTCACTACACCTAATTGGAAATCACTGAAATAGCATCCATACTCCATCACTACACTGAGGAGGTGCTGAGCAGCCGGTTATGACCTCTATCCTTAATACGGACTGAGTGTCCCTAGATGGTTGGGGTAGAGAGAAACATATGAAGACTCTAACTTGCAATGGGGTTTTATCATTGAAGAGTGCAGAGCTATCAATTCTGGCCCGAGTTGCAGAGGGACCCTGAAGAATATACGCTTGCAGGTTTCCAAATTTACTATTATAGTTTGATACTGTACAATTACTTCATCCTTTGAATATTAGACTTGGGTTTAAGTGAGCCCCAGTGCCCTCTTGTGGACATGAGATAAGGTATAGAGTAGAGCTTTGAGTTTTCATTCTGAGAACTATTTTTGTACTTTTTTTTTTTAAAGATTTTATTTATTTATTTGAGAGAGGGAGAGAGAGGGAGAGATAGCATGAGCAGAGGGAGAGGAAGGGCAGAGGGAGAGGAACAAGCAGTCTCTCTACTAAGCAGCTCAGTCCCAGCACCCTGAGATCACGACCTGAACTGAAGTCAGATGCTTAACCAACTGAGCCACCCAGGCGTCCCTGAGAACTACTTTGCATACTTGTGTCCTATTAATCTAAGGTGACTCTGACGGTTGAAAGACCTCAAGTCATGCAGCCAGGCCACTTCCAAGCCTGTGAACTTAAGATTCCTTTTCTGATAAACGACAATAATAAGGTTCTCAATAAAATGAAAGGTTTAAGGAAATGTCCTTCCATTCCTACTTTCCTAAGATTTTGTTTGAAACACGAATATGTGTTGGATTTTATCAAATGCTTTTTGTTTTGGATCTCTTAAGATATCTACTCTGTTTTGACTCTAGGACCCAATGTTACAGGCCTTTCCCAGGGTTTGGCTTTACTTCCGCTTTATATATGTATTATACTTAGCCCAGTATATAGTAGGTTCTCAATAAATCATATCTGTGAATATTATCAATATTCTTTTTAAAATAATTTTATTTTATTTTTTCAGTATTCTTAACAGTAAGCCCAGAGGGCAAGGAAAGGTATGTAGAATGCTGTATCCTAAAACAACTTGGCTAAAGGTACAAGTACCCTCCCTCCCCCAATGCTATCCTACCTCATTCCTGATTCTTTGAGGCAGCCATTCAACAATTAACTATTTTTAAAAATATTTGCGACTATATTTTTAATAACATGACTATATGGCTTTTTCTTAATTCTTGTCAGATGTCGGTACTATCTATTGACTTTTTATTATGTAAGATGAAAATTTAGCTCTCTTATAGTTCTCTCTTCATATCCCCAAATCTTCCCCATTTATGATCCTGTATATGTAAAGATAATTTAATTATATATTTTTATATTTGGCCCTCTCCACAATAACCAAAAGGATGGGCAAAAGCATAAAACTGTGAATACTAATGAAAGAAACCTAGATTCACATTATTAATGTTGGACAGCACTGGTCTTGAGTTGTAAATGAGGCAAAGAGATAAATTTATAATAAAAAATACAATTTACAAGGACAATAGCCTTTTTATATAACTTTATGCAACAATGGTCAGAAAGAGTAAAACTAGAAGATTTTAGTCACCTCTGTTAGTTTATATCTGATCCAACAGAAGAAAACTAAGAAAGATGTGGAAGATCTGAATAATGTCCTGAAGATAAACCCAAATGTCCTTCCAAATAAACTCATGTGACCAAGTATGAGTAACATACACAAGGGTTTACCTTATATTAGGTTACCGAAACTGTTTTCTAAAGTGGCTACATCATTTCATATTCCCAACAGAAGGGTGTGAGGGCTCCGATTTCTCCATATCCTCACTCACACTCCTTAGCCATCTTTTGATTATTGAAACCCTGGTGGGTGTGAAGTGATATGTCATTGTGGTTTTGATTTGCATTTCCTGGTGATCAATGATGTTATGAATCTTTTCATGTGCTTATGAGCCCTATATATATCTTCTTTAGAGAAAGGTCTATGTAAATCCTTTGTCTATTTAAAAAATTGAGTTATTTGTTTTTATTATTGAGTTCTAAGAGTCTTTATATATTCTAGGTACACTCTCTTATCAAACATACAAATTACAAAAGTGTTCTCCCGTTCCGAGTGTTGTCTTTGCACTTCCTTGATGGTGTCATTTGAAACTTGAAAGTTTTAAATTTTGATAATGTCTAATTTATTGATTTTTTTCTTTTGTTATTTGTGCTTTACTATCATATCCAAGAACCATTGTCTAATTTGAGGTCATGAGGATTTATGCCTGTGTTTTCTTCTAAAAGCTTTATAGTTTTGGCTCTTATATTTAGGTCTTTGATATGTTGAGTTATTTTTTGAATATGGTATGAGGTAAGGCTCCAACTTCTTGTTTTGTCCATGGATATCCAGTTGTCCCAGCACCATTTGCTGAAATAATTATTCTTTCCCCACTTAATTATCTTGGTGCTCTTGTCAAAAATCGATTGACCATAAATATGAGGATTTATTTCTGGACTCTTAATTCTGTTCCATTCTATTTATGTCTTCCTTCTTCTCGTACCATACTATGTTAGTGACTTTATGGCAAGTTTTAAATCAGAAAGTATTAGTCCTCCAACTTTATTCTTCTTTTTCAAAATCATTATTGGATATTTTAGGTTCCTTAAGTCTACATATGAATTTTAGAATCAGCTTGTCAGTTTCTACAAAGAGGCCAAATGGAATCTTGATAGGGATTGCACTGAATCTGTATGTCAGTTTGGGGGAATATTGCCATCTTAACATTAAGACTTCTGATCCATGAACATAGGGTATCCTGCTACTTACTTAGGTCTTCTTTAATTTCTTTTGACCATGTTTTGTAGTTTTCAGAGTATTTTTTGCCCTTCTTTTGTTAAATTTATTCCTAAGTATTTTCTTCTTTTTGATGTCTTTATAAATGGATCTACGTTTAAATTTCATCTTCTGATTGTTCATTGCAAGAAAATACAGATCATTTTTTAAACACAAATTTCAATGCCTTTCTTCTGATGTGCAATCTATATTTGCTGCAAACTGCTGACTATTTTATTTCCCTGGTTTGTTTTACTAATTTAGTTACCTGCCTGACTCCTGAAAACATCTGAATTTTTGAATCCTGACTTAAAGCATTTAAGCAGTTCTTTGTATGTATATGGATTAGTAAGGGCAATTAGCAGGTACTTCTTAAATACTCCATTAGGAAGTTTTGGACATTTACCTAATAATGTTTTCTATGTAGAGTTTAATATATCCCAAAGTGAACTTGTTCTTATTCGATCATTTAGGTTACCCTAGGTCTGGAATTCTCAGATAGAGAAGGATGATGGGATACATGTTGTTCTCATCTTCCAGATCTGTGACTAATGCCAAAATTGAGGTTACTCTCAGCAAAGCTGAGAAAATCTGAACACTTTCGATGTTGATATAGGAAGTGTTTAAATGGGTGCTTTCAGGTACTGTTGAGGGAACCGTAAGATGGTACAGGCCCTTGGAAATCAGTTTGCCAATAACAAAAGATAAATGTTGTAATTTTTAACCCTATAATTCTCCTTCTACAAATCTATCATAAAAATTATAGTATTCAGATAAAGACTTCCATATGGAGGCCTCGTCTATATTATTTTATAGTATGAAAATGTTGACATCAACTTATATGTGTCATAAAAAATAATTATCTCTGCATAGGAAAAGGTTGGCAAGGAATACAACTCTTAATAATGTTCTCTCTGAGAAATTGGAAAAGAGCTTATTTTAACTGTGTTTATAGTTTCCTTATTTTTCTAAAGTTTTAGGATTAATGTGTATGACTTTTATCACCAAAAAATGTATTATTTAAAAAAGTGGTGTGAGAATTTTAGACCACCGTCCAAAAGGTCTGGGAGTTTTACTGGTAAAGCATTTAGTCAGTGTCCCCTCTGGATGGGAACATGATGACGGTGGTGTTAAGTGCCAGCCTGAGGATGGAGATTTGTCTCCTCAACACCTGTGCCCATCTGTGCAGCTCTTCCCTTTTTGCTTCTCTTGCTGAGTCAAAACCCTTTACCTTTCAAGGCCAACTGGGAAGGAGACAAGTGGGATTTAGAAGAAACTGTAAAAATTCCAGGAATCTTTTCCCTCTAGCTAAATAAGATTGGAGTTTGGCCTCTCCTAAATTAAATACATTCTCTCTGTTTTCTGTTTTTAGATACCTCAAATACTGTGTCCACTCATTCTTTAATTTCGAACTATTGTTGAAGTACCTATATATTTACGGCAGTGAATCACAAACCTGATCACCATCAGGATACCCTAAGGGCTTGTTAAACTCAGATTGACAGGCCCAGCCACTAGAGATCCTGATTCAGTAGGCCTGGATTGCAGGCTGAGAATTCGCATTTCTAACAAGTTTGTGAGTGATGGGGAAGCTGCTGGTCTGAGGACCAGGGACAGAATTGGAGATAACAGATCTGGTAGTTAACACAGGGTCTGATCCATAGTGAGAGCTCTATAATGTTAGCTCCCATCGTTGCTTACTGGGCCCTGTCACACATGACTGTAATCTCTTGGAAATGCTTTTAATGAGTGAAACATATGCAGATTTGGACACACGTGTTTTTGCTGCCATGTACATTGACGATCTGAGTTGTTGAGGCCTTGACCCAAGTGTATATACTATGAGTATCATTGTCCAGAGAAGTGGTGGGGTGCAGAGGAAGGAGCAAGGGGCTCTTGGTTTCAATCTGGGGCTTGGTTTCCTTATCTGTTAATTGAAGGGAGTTGAGCTAGGGAATTTCTTAGATGTCTTCCTTCTCTGAAATGCAGGTTTCTCATTGCCAGATCAACTCTATGAATTTGGACTTTCTTCTCTTAAACACAAGGTGGCAGCAGAAGACAAGACTCTTGGCTGCCATTGGCCAGTAGGATAAACTAATATTCCCCAACTTAACTGGGATAATAAGAATGCAAGTGGGAAAAAAAAAAAAAAAAAAAAAAAGCAAATTACTTAAGATGACAGTCTGCTCCTAATGGTTTCTATGGGGCTAAAGTTTAAAGTCCCTAGAATGATGCTTATAGCACTATAATCAGGATTTTCATATTCTTCCAATATATCCATAGAAGATATGGAGCCACTACTCAGGACCTGCCACACACACACACACACACACACACACACACACACCCTTGCCCCTTTGCATCATGGCTACAACTTTTCAGAAAAATACCTGCCAAGTTCTTACCTGTGATAAGCTGGGGCCTCCATGGCAGGGTGGCAGCTGTTTTTCAAATTAAAAACAATTTCTTTCTTCTAAAATCTGGGAGGATTGTTTCTTCCAAAACATGGATGCCTGGTAGTGCTTACCCAGGGAAAGAAATTTCAAATCAAATACCCTCGTGTTATTCCATTCAAGTGTATCCCAGTTACAAACCATGATAGGAGATGCAGAGCTGTGGGTTGGGACACTGTGATCCTTGGTTGGCTGCCGACCGTTGGCCAGGTGGTCTGGGAAGGGGTAAGGAAAAGGCAGAGACTGACCGTGAAGTGAGACAGCAAAGCTGTTGCAGAATCTAGAAGCTAGAAAAGGCGCTTCTGAGGATCTCTAGGGGCAGAGGCCAAGGTCCTGGTTCAGGTGCAGGCCAGGTGATCTTTAGGAAAGGAATTTCAATCTGAGGCCTAAGGGAGTGGGCATGAGGGCAAAACTGATCACCTTCCTCCAAGAACTAAGGACTTCAAGACAGAAGTCAGCCTAAGCATGCAGGCGGAATTAGAACAGGAAGGCTAAAATCACAGTGTCAAGTGTCGGGTTAAAGGTTTGGCATAGAGACTAGAAGGAAATTGACACATAATATTGGGAAGAAGTTGTTTAATGGTTTAAATGTATGCCATATGACTTGGACAACTTGAAACGGTGTTCATAACACCCCTCAAAGGCATTCAGCTCATTCCTGAGATTTGCTCCCATGATCGTAAAGAATGATGGGCTGTGATCTCGAACAGATTCTTGGGATGCTCTGGATCTCTATGGGGAGGATATCTCCAGAGGAGGGAAAGGAAGGCTATGTTACTGTTAGTCCATGAACTGAGTCTTGATTCTCGGAGAAAATTCTCTTCCTTCTTTCTTTTTTTTCCTGCTACGTGGTAAGAACAGAATAATCAAGGAGAACAGCAGCAGGAAGCTGGTAGATTTGGAATGCTGACCATTTCCTCAAAATTCCTTTGCTTCCCACCTTCATGTGCCTGCTTTAGATGTTATGCCCTTTGCAGAGTGTTTGGGGATCAAGGCACAAAGAGGGGAAACTCTTCATCTTTGAATTTGGTGGCCTTTTTGGGAGCCACTACCCAAATCACCTCCAAAGTGAGGGGGGTTGAGATGGGTAAGATAATCTAACATGGCCCTAAGGGGCTTGGGGTGAGGGGAGTAATGCAACAGACTTGAATTACACATTTCTCTTACAGTTTGAGGAGGTGTTCCGAAGGAGGGAGAATTAGCAAAAATCCAGAACCCGAATTAGTAATAACTAACTGAAGAGAGATAGCTTTGTGGAGGAGCTCAGGCGGAAAATGGTGAATATTTTGCTAAAATATAGGGAAGAAAGACGCATAACTGAGTCTTGGATCATAACTGATCTCCTTGGCAGTTTCGTAAAAGCACCCACACTGTGGAGCATGGCCCCATCTGCATGAACCAGTCCTGTAGAATGCTCCAGCGCTTTGCAGCGTGCCGTTCGCCGCAGGCTAGTCTGGTGTTGGCCGCCAGTTGGCGAGCGGGAGCAGGTGGTTTATTCTGTGTCCAAGACCCATCCTGGATTTCCGGTGACTTCAGAGGAGCCTCCATGGCGCTGTTGTACTGTTGGGCCTTTTATGACCCCCTCATAGACATTTGCATGTGTGAGAGGAACCGCAGGTAAACAGGAGAAAAATCTGTTCAAGCTGACTACGGGAGAAGGGAGGGCTGGCTGGGGATTCCACTTCTAAAGCTTGGGGAAACAACAGTGCTTCCATCTCTTTGATCACATTTACAGGTAGTTACTTCAAGAGTGAGAGGAGAGCTGAGTAACTGCTGAAGTAAAGCCTTTGGAAGAAAATGATTTCATTGTCGTTGGCAAACACTCATGGAGACGAATGTCTGTCCTCACCTGAGACAATGTTGAGGATAAGGGGGAGATTTAGAGGACTTGGGACTTTGCTTTTTCTTATCTGGGTCAGACATTTTTGATCTTTAAAAAGTGATATACTGGGGCACCTGGGTGGCTCAGTGGTTAAGCGACTGCCTTTGGCTCAGGTCATGATCCCGGGGTCCTGGGATCGAGTCCCGCGTCGGGCTCCCCGCTCAGCGGGGAGTCTGCTTCTCCCTCTCCTCCCTGCTTGTGTTTTTTCTCGTTATTTCTGTCTCTCTCTCAAATAAATAAATAAAATCTTTAAAGAAAAAAATAAATAAATAAAATAAAAAGTGATACACTACTGTGTAGTCATTAGCTGACCATTGTAATGTCCAGCCACTACAGTTTCTGGACTAGGGTTAAAATCTTTGAGTGTATCAAGGACCAATGAGCCACATTAAAACTCAGTCGAAGGCTGATAAGAAGCAAGAGGCAACTTAATTGATTTTTTTTTAATTTCTAAAAGCCTAAGTTTAAATTTAAGTGAAAAATACGAAGCACAGTAACATTTGGTAGCCACTTTGGAAAACGGCTTGTAATTTCCTCAAAAGTCAAACATAGAGTTCCCATATGATCAGGAATTCCACTCCTAGATACATATACCCAAAAGAAGTAAAAGTATATATCCACACAAATGTTCATATGAATGTTCACAGTAGCATTATTTATAATACCTCATAAATGAGGGATACCCACGTGTCCTTTAATTGATGATGGAAAAACTAAATGTGATATATCCATATTGTGAAATATTATTCAGCCGTAAAAAAGGATCGGAGCCCTGATATATGCTACAGCATAGAGGACCCTTGAAAACACTATGCTAAGTCATAGGTCATGAAGGTCATGAAGGCCACATATTGTATGCTCCATTTATATGAAATGTCCAGAATAGGCAAATCCATAGGGATTGAAAATAGGTTAGTAGTTGCCAGGGGCTGCATGTGGGGGATACTGGGGAGTGACTGCTAATGGATAAAAATGTCCCCAAATTAGATGGTGGTGATGGCTGCAAGACAATGTGAATACGCTAAAAACTACTGAACTGTGTGATTATCAAAGGTGAATTTTATGATATGTGAATTTAATTTTATGGTGTGTAAGTTATATCACACTAAAACATGAAATGTGAAAATTTACTTTAAAAATATAACTAATTGAAATATAACCCAATTCTAATTAGAAATGAAGTATGGGGAAGAAGAAAAAGATAGTGGGGAGAGGTGAAAGAGAAAACATTTAAAAAACAAACAAAAAAAGAAAATGTTTAGCACAAGAAAGAAAATAAGAGTACAAGAGGAAAAAGGGAGGCTGATTCCATGATTTTTGACGAAATAGAAAATTTCTCTCGTTGTTCTCTGAGGGTCATTTGGGCTGTGGTTTTCAAATTGTTATTACCTATTTATTATTGCCTTCTGAGCTTCTAATGAACAAATTAACCATTGTTTCCAGTCTTCTAATTGCCCTTTGCCCTTAGATTCTTCGATGGCTTTGCTTTTATTTCAGTGCAATTAATGAACTGAGGATGTGAAATTTGTCTTGGTTTGCAGTATCAGTCATTAACTAGAGTTGGGTATTACATTTAAAAGCCATTTATATTTTTAAAAGATTTTTATTTTTTTATTTGAGAGAGAGAGACAGAGAGAGAGATTGAGAGTGCACGAGCGGGGGGAGGAGCAGAGAGAGAGGGAGAAGCATACTCCCCGCTGAGCAGGGAGCCCAATGTGGGGCTCAATCCCAGGACCCTGAGGTCATGACCTGAGCCAAAGGCAGACCCTTAACCGACTGAGCCACCCAGGTGCCCCCTATTTAAAAACCATTTAAACTCAAGCTGAAACTTCTCTGGATAAAGGTTCTCCATTGCCAAATTTAATTCCATTATTTACAGTCATATTGAGAAGCTTTGCATTGAGAAGTCTTTCTTCTGACCTAGGATGGATGACTTATCACTCTCACCCAAATGTTACAATTTTATGAGGTGAATAATTAATTCAAGTTTTTGGACATGAATTTGTCTTGACCTTTCCTCAAACACCAGATGGCTAGAAAGCTCAGCTTATTGACATAGGGCCTGGCATGGAATATGATTCCATGTGAATCACTTCTAATAATAAAAAAAATGATAGTTCATAATGAAACAAAGATAATGAGAGAGGTTGGGAAAGTTGGGCTAGTGGAAAATTGCGGAAACTAGCAGTAGACTAAGAGGGGATGGGGTTCTGGTCCTCCTCTGGTCCATCAGAGTGTCCCCTCTCCTTCCTTCTCTATGGTCAATCAGTCACCAAGGCTGCTCATTTTACCTAACACTCATACTCAAACTTATTCTTTTTTCTCCATCTTTTCTCTCCATCTTTCTTCATCTCTCACCTGGTCAATTGCAATAGTGTTGTTACAAATATTCTAGTCTCTAATCTTGCCCTCCCTAAAATCCACCCTTCACATTATGAAAATATTTCTGAAGTTCAAATCATTCTATTTCCCTGCCCCATCTGTTCCCCTGAGTTGGGAGCAGATGAAGCTCTAAGCAGAGCTTCCCATGGTGTGAAGGACAGGGTTCCCTTGCAAGGCCATCAGACTTGACCTTACCTGAGCCCCTACCTGGGAACCTAGAGAAAACCCTGCACAGAATGGCCTTCGTCAGCTGACACTCTAGTTATAGCACTTTGGTCACAATTTATGAGAAAAGGAGTATAACTTTTAAAAAAGGAAACCAAAGCCATCAGCTAATAGATATAATGCAGTAAGTACTTGACAGAAATACAAAGTCCCAGGGCCAATCCCTGGGGAAAGTCCAATCAATCAATACATTCGAATGCCTTCTCGAGTCCTGGTCCTCCAAGTTTCTGGTACTGGGTCCCTTTCATGAATTATAGCTGCTATCTCTAATTCTAGCCCCATTCCACAAACACAGGGAAATTTGGGGGGAGGGAGAGGAAGTATTACAGGGAGGCCTGGGAATCTGCTCTGAGCGAGCCCATGTGGGGAGTTTTGTTTCCAGCTAAACTTTCATGGTACCCAAATTCAATGATGTGTTATTTATGTTCTCCTTGAGGAAATTTCACTCTGTGACACTTCTGTTCATTTCATTATCATTAAAACTGTCTTCAAATATGTTCCCTGGGGCTACAGACTGGGTGATTTTCTCACCCCTAGTCATACAAAGGGATTAGATACTTGCTGCTCAAAGGACCATTTCAAGGGTAGCAATGAGGTTTTTTCTACGTGACAATTGCCTGGTCAGCTCTGTTGTAAAGAGTCTGAACTTTGATAAGTGGAAAATGCCTGCCAGGGGTGCAAGTGTGGAAGAGTCCTTGTATTTGCCCATCCTGGGTCACACCCTCGTTGTCCAGGAACTGGCGAGTCACCCTAGTTTATTCACAGTGGGCATTGAGTGGGTGTAGACAAATTACCTGGACTACTAAAGACAGGATGTCCAGAGAGGCCCACTCCCTTCCCTTGGCCATCCCAGCAGTAAAGCTGCATACATCCCCAGTACAGTATATTCCTAACCCCGCCTGCCCAGCAGGCTCTTCCCAGCTCTGCTCAGCTAGGCTCTGACTTGGTGGCTTCTCAGAATTCCTGTCTGACTAACTGGTCATTTTTCAGATGATGTCCTAGATAGAGAGATAAGATTTGGGATTCCTGTGCTTTGAAATGAAATGTAAAGAATTTGGTTGAGTTGCTGACTTCCTAGAGAAATCTTAGGGCTTTTTCTTTTTCTTTTTCTTTTTGGACATTAAGGCGGCTGAGGTCATTTTGGAAAGTTCTTCGATACCATGGGATCCGTTCTGCTAATTCCCAGGTCAGTGAGGGCCTAAGTATGCTAGCAGAGAGGAAACAGCCAGGTGTTTGCAGAGTAGGGCCTTGGGCCAGAACTTGTCATTGTGTGACTTTGGACTGCTCCTTGAGCCAAGGCCTTCTAGGTGCACCGCCTGTAAAAAGATGTGGGTCGAATGATCTACTAGCCACCGCCTGGCGACACTGTGGCTTCAGCAGAACAATGGCACATGTTAGGAACGGGACACAAAGCCTTTTTCCTTCCAAAGCAAATGCTGAATTCTTTGTGGTAAATTTCCTTAATTCAGTTTCTTTGTTAAAAAATCCAGAAGGAGGGACACCTGGGAGCCTCAGTTGGTTAAGCGTCTGCCTTTGGCTTAGGTCATGATCCCAGGGTCCCAGGATCGAGCCCCAGATTGGGCTCCTTGCTCCATGGGGAGCCTGCTTCTCCCTCTCCCTCTGCCGCTCCCCCTGCTTGTGCACGCTCTCTCTCTCTCTCTCTCTGTCAAATAAATAAAATCTTTTTTAAAAAAATCCAGAAGGACATATTTCAAAATGAGAGATTTATTTGTTATAAGAAAATATCTACTCAAATAATTCTTAGAAATCACAAGATTGTTATTTTGATACTGTGTGTCTCTGTGTGTATTCTAGTGAAGAGTGAGAACTAGACTCTGGCTAATCATATCAAATACGAAATTATCTCAATTTCTGATAAATAAGGGGGGAAAAATCAACAAATGTATTTTGAGGAGGCTCAAACCTCCAGAATCTTTTAGGTGCTGACCCGCCTGAGGGCAGGGACCACATGTGTTCATTTGTGTAGTCTCCTCCAACCCCTCTCCCCCTCTGGCCCATACCAGGCACACAGTAAGTGTTTTCTGTGGTTAAATGAGAGCCTTGGTCAGATAACTTTGAAAGACAGAGGCAAAGGTAGAGGGAACTCTCATTAAGGCACGGGGTTTTCTTTCAGTTTGATTCTTCTCCTTCCTTCCTTTCCTTTCCTGTGTGTGTGTGTGTGTGTGTGTGTGTGTGTGTGTGTGTGTGTGAGTTACATAATCTGAATGATTTGCAGGGATTTAAATGGCTCTTCACATTTGGTAGAGCTCCATGGAACCTGCTGGAAAACGAACGCATTTCCAAACATGCACTGTAACAAGTTTTGCACCAGGCGTCCAAGCTCATTTCTGTGTACTCCCTTATTTGCCTGGAGAATCTTGAGACCCTACAGGTCAGGGAATCCAAACCCTTGAGGACTGTATTAAAATTCCTTTTATTGGAAGTGACCTAAACCCAATTAAGCTGAAAGAAGCTATTTATTGGATCAGCACAGGAAGGGCAAGGGCCTGTCAGACCCTCCAGGTTACTGGAACCGGGACACGAATGGAGGCAGGAACCCCTTTTCCACCTCTCAACACCGCCTCTCTCTGCTTGTAGTCTTCCTTCAGCCCATAGGCTGGAACTAGTCTCTGCAGGTGCAGAAATCCCAGGGGAGGCTCCTGATTGGCCCTGCTTAGGTCACATGCCTACCGCATGGCCACAGAGGCGTTACAGGTAGTGGTAACCAGGAATCACAGACTGCAGGCAGGAAGGGGCAGTTCCCCAGATGAAGGGGGTGCCTTTCCAAGAAGAAAGGAAGGCACTGGATAACTAATCACACACATCGCCAGGGGCCTGGGAGTAGTCAGGGAAACCAGGGACTGGAAGATAGTGATTACTGACTAGAAGCCCTGGTTTGCTCCAAAATGTTCAGGGGCATGCATTTAACTTCAGTGACTTCAACTCTGTGCCTTTGGATAATTAGGAAAAAGAAAAGAAATAGACAAAATAGGAAAATCAATTTAGCTTGACGTTCTACTCACTGAGCATGGGTCCTGAAGTGAGAACAAGTGGGTGACATGAATCTCATCGGTCTCATCTATTTTCATCTCCCTGTGGAACAAATCTCTTGTCTCCCTGACTGAGTGTACTGTCTAAACATACATGTTTTTCATAGAACTCAGCACTTAAATTCAAGCCAACTCCTTTATTTAGTGCTGAACCAGAGAAGCAGAGATCATTCCCAACACTGGGGGGAAACTAACTGTGCTCAGCTTACAAAGAGGCAGTTGCTAAGGTGGTGCCTTTCTAGATTTTTCAGGGCAACTTTCACTATATGTGATTCTTACCATGTACACTGACTGATTTTAGAAATTAGACTCCTATAAGATAAGGTGCTTCTTACGTTTTGTATGTGCATCTGAATGTATTCTGTTTTTAAAGATTTATTCTATTTATTTGAGAGAGAGAGAATGAGTGTGTGTGTACGGGGTGGGGGGAGAGGGGCACAGGGAGAGGGAGAAGCAGACTCTGTGATGAGTGCAGAGCCGGACTTGAGGCTCCATCTTAGGAGCTTGAGATCATGACCTGAGCTGAAATCCAGAGTCTGCACTTAACCAACTGAGCCACCCAGGTGCCCCGGAGTGTGTTATTTGGGTGGTATCTCTTTACTGCATCTCTTTCCTGTTTATGTGGGTATCAGGTGGAAATCTGGATGACTCAAGAGTAGACTTGGGAGGTATGAGGTGTGGCAGTATTGCAATATAGGGGTTTTGATTTGTGTGGAACTTCTTATATCTTAATCATTCTTTAACATTGTGCTTGATGCTTTAATGGGTGTATTTGATTATAGACTCAAGGCTAACTTCTTTTGGATCACCTAATTTAGTCTTCCAGCTAATTATTAAATCCCAAAGGATCGTCCAGGGTGGAACTGAATAGCCCAGTAACCCAGGACAGCTCTCATTTAGAGCAAGCCTCTGATCTTCAGATAACTCTGACCGTTAAAACAATGTTCCCTATATAGTGAATTCAGTTCTGAATTCCTGTAATTTATACCCTTTGATATTAGATGTGCTCCCGGGTCACACAGAAATCACCTAATCTCTCTTCCTGTTGGCAGCATTTCAAGCCTTTGAAGAGACCAGTCCTGTCCCTCCAATTCTCCTTTTTATTTTCCCTGCTTTATTTTCACCGTTTGTTCCGGGTGATAATGATGGTGATGACAACGACACTAGTAATAATAAGCAACATTTACTGGTTACACGTTATGTGCCCAGGTGTCATTCTAGGCAATTCATATATATTAATTCACGTAAATCCCTTAACAGCCCTGAGGTGAATCCTATCCCCATTTTACAGATGAGGAAACTGAGGCACAGAGAAGTTAGGTAATGTGCCCAAAATTATACAGCTAGTAAGTCACAGAGCCTAACTTCAAATTCAGGTGGTTTAGCTCCCAAGACTTCCCTCTTAACACCATGGCTTGATGACACTCCTGTGTTGTGACCCAGATCGCCCCTTCTCTGTTAGAATGATCTCCAGCAGTGGAGGCACTAAGGACTGCATTTTTGTACTTACTAAATTCTGTTAATGCCACCCAAGTTTTCTTGTGTGTACTTCATAAACACTGAAGCCAAGGGGAGCTCATCAACATTTTTTCTTTTTCTTTTTGCCAGTGTGGTTATGCCAGTGCTTCATGCAATGTGTGATGTTAGCTCAGACTAAGCCAATTAGAATAATCCCCACAGCTTTCCCCCAATATTTGGGCAGCTAGAACTAGGGACCACACATTATAGAAGAGAATTCTCGATCAAGGTCCATTATTTCCATCTTTGGATCTGAGGTAGCTTTCGGTAGCTAAACCATATGGCTTTGCTGGTATTTGGCTCCATAATAAAAGCCTTTTATTATTTTTTTTAATCATTCATGATCTAATCTCTAACATTCCCTTTGTAATCAAAGTTTAGTATCTTTGTAAAAATATTGGCCAGTGATTAAATATGGTGGCCAGAAACCAATTACAGGCAATAAGCCTTGTGGTTTTAGGTGATCGGAAGGCTGTGTGTTGAAAGATAAACAGATGATTTTCAAAATTAACATTTTATAACTGGCTGTTATAGACACATTAGCTAACTCTGGAGACCAGCCTAAATTGTTGGGACCTAAATAAAATATCTTGGAAGAAAATAGTGACATTGAAGTCAGTTTGGTTTATTTTTGGGTGTTACAGACAGCCATCCTGATAGCTATGGTCCCTAGCCCCTAAGCTCACAGTAGAATTCTCTATAAGCCAATACACTCTGCACAACAGATTTCACATCATAGTGAGGAACATTAACGTGCTGGAAGCGGGGATGACAAAGTCACTGTGGCCGAGTGATGTCCAGGATGAATAGGTGATGTAGATGATTGATGTGAAGTTGCACATGTTGCTAAGGTTTCAAATTCTTTAGTTTCAGTGTAGACTACTAGAGTTCAGAAGTGTCATTTATAGACTCATTCAATGAACAATTCCTGGCTCACAGGTCTATTGATAAATACTGGGAATACAATAAGAGCCAATCCTCTACCTTAAACATATGATCAAACTTGCCATTGCCAGTAATGAGTATTAGTAATCAAATTGGGTGTCATATAGACAGATGGCAGCTACACTCGTGGCGAGCACGTGTAACATATACCCTTGTCAAATCACTGTGTTGTACACCTGAAATGAGTGCAATGTTGTGTCTGCTATACTCAAATAAAAAATTAATACAAAACAAAACAAACAAAATCAATGTCATAATGTGCTTCCTGATGTGATGTACTTAGAAAGACACAATGTCACCCTTGTAGTTCTTCGCCAAACTGGTTCAACCTGAATCTAACTATGAAGAAACAATCAGGCAAATCCAAATTTGGCGGCAATATACAAAACTGGCGTAGACTCTTTAAAAATGTCAGTGTTGGGGCGCCTGGGTGGCTCAGTGGGTTAAGCCTCTGCCTTCAGCTCAGGTCATGATCTCAGGGTCCTGGGATCGAGCCCTACATCGGGCTCTCTGCTCAGCGGGGAACCTGCTTCCCCCTCTCTCTCTGCCTGCCTCTCTGCCTACTTGTGATCTCTTTCTCGCTGTCAAATAAATAAATAAAATATTTTAAAAAAAAAATGTCAGTGTTATGAGAAGAAAAAAATAAAAAAAGACAAAATTGTTGCAGTATAAAGAAGGTGTAGAAACACGATAATTAAGTACAATAACCGAATCTTGATTGAATTCTGAACTTTTTTTTAAAGCTATAAAGTCATCGTTATGACCATTGGGAAGTTCAAATATATATTATATTATATATTATGCATTATTTATAATCTATATTATTGTATTAAGATTACATTTTTGGAGTATGAGGATATTGTAATTATATTAAGAATGTCCTTAATCTTGGGAGATACCTACTAAAGTATTGAGATATAAATGTCATGATCTCTAAAATTTTCAAACGATTCAGTAAAAACTTTTTTATATCTATATTAATAGATATACAAATCTATTTTATATTTTATGTTACACATTGATATTTTGCTAGGTATATTAATATCTACAGTTAAACCTTGAACAACATAGGTTTGAGCTGTGCACTTCCGTTTACATAATTTTTTGATAAATATAGTACAGTACTATAAATGTATCTTTTCTTCCTTATGACATTCTTAACATTTTTTTCTCTAGCTTATTTTATCGTAAGAATATAGTATATAATACATAAAACATAAATGTGTGTAAATAGACTGTTTATGTTACTGGTACGGTTTCCAGCTATTAGTAAAGTTTTGGGGAGTCAAAAGTTATAAGTGGATTTTCAACTACACAGGGAGTTAGTGCTCCTGACCCCCACATTGTTCAAGGGTCAACTGCATATTGTGTTTCTCTCTATAGAAAATAATTTTATTAGTTTTTTAGGGCTGCCATAAGAAACTACCCCAAACTGGTTAGCTTAAAGCAAAAGAAATTCACCTTCTCATTGCTTGGGAGGCCAGATGTCTGCAGTCAGGATGGTGGCAGGGTCACGCCCCCTCTGAAGCCTGTTCAGGAGGGTCCTTCCCTGCCTCTTCCAGGCATCACTCTGATCTTCGCCTCTCTCTTCATTCGATATTCCCTACCATGTGTTTGTCCAAATTTCCCTCTTCTTAGAAGAGACCAGTCATTGGATTAGGGCCCATCCTAATCCCATATGATCGCATCCTATTTTGATTATATCTGCAAAGACCCGATTTCCAAATAAGGTCATATTCAGAGGTACTGGGTGGGCAGAATCCTGAGGGGACACTATTCAATGGGGTACACAGCACATAAGGATTTTATAGAGGGCAGGGAGAGGACGGAAGTGGGAACAATGTGACAAAACGTCAGTGGATGGTGAGTCTGGGTGAAAGGGGTGTGTTTGTTGTACCATTCTTTCAAACTTCCTAAGGTTTGAAGTAGTTCAAAATAAAATAAAATTTGGGGGAAAAATGCTATGCAAAACAACCACAAAAAAAAAAAAAACCAAAAAGACACTGCCCTTGTCCATGAGGGCTATCTTGGTGTGGAGGACCCAGTACAGGGACATGTACCATGACAATCTCAGTGCACATGCGACAGGAACAGAGCCAGTGGTGCCAACTGAGCCTGGGCACAGTAGAAGGGTTTCCATGAGAAGTGACACCCAACTGAAACATTTGCAAGGCCAGTGTGGGAGTCAGCTGCAGGGGTGAGGGCACACTTGGGAAGCTGTCAGGAGGAAAGACAGGAAGCATGTCATGGAGGGTGCTGCATGAAACAAGCCTTTCACCAAGAAGACAGAGAGCCGCCAAGGCAGGGCTCAAAGCAAGGTGGAACCTGAACACATTTTTTTTGGGGGGCTAGGTGTGTGGAGAAGCCTGGAGACAAGCCAGGGGGAAAAGCTGGTAAGAAAGCAGGGGCGTCAGAGGAGGGGAGGAGGCGGGAGAGCTGGGAAAGAGCTACAACCCAGAGGGCTGGGCTGCTGACAACATGGAGGGAGGAAGGGGAGGCTTGGGGGCCGGGGTGGTTGGTGCCGCCCTTCACTGAGGGATGCAGGAGGAAGAGAGGAAGGGCTGCAGACAGGCTTTGCTGGGGAAGATAGAGGCTGTGCTCAGTTTGGACAGGTGGAACTTGAAGACCCTGGGGGACAGCCTCAAGTGAGGTGAGCCGGAGCCCAGGAAATGGACTTGGCGACTTGTACATGTCATGGTGTTATGTGAAGTCACAGATTCTGAGGAGACTTCCTGTTACGGTGTCTTGACCATAAGAATGTAAGGACACGTAGAAGGCTGGGCATGAAACTGAGAAGCAGGGCAAAACAAGAAGGCCCTGCCAAGGAGACCAAGGAGAAGTGGACAGAGAGGTGGGAAGAAAGCCAGGAGCGGGGCATCATGGAAGTCCAAGAGAGGCCGTTGGGGAGGGGGGGGAGGGGGCAGCAACTCAGGCAGCGCCTGGGGCCGCAAGCACCGAGACTCACACCAGCCCTTTCCGTGTTGCAACTGGGAGGTCTCAGAGAGCACTTTCAATAAAGCCAGAGGCCAGACGGCCAAGGACGGGGCATTTAATAAGGGTAAGGAAGCACAGAGCCAATCAAGGAAGAATGTTCTTTCCAGAAACTTGGCTGAGAAGTGTAGAGAGATAGGGCACAGAGAGGGCAATCGTGAGCAGGAGGCAAAGGGTGAGGGTCAGTGTTTATTTTCACGTAAGGAGAGAAATTGGGGCATGTGTTTAGGCTGAGGAGAAGGAGCCGGCAGAGACGTCAGGCTGAAGACACCCGAGAGCAGAGATCATTGACCAAGCAAGTCCTGAGGAGCTGGGACCCAGAGCGCAGGTGGGAAAAAACCCCGTTTTCACCAAGATGGGGAGGCGGGGGCTATAGGAGAGGGAAGGTGCGGGCCTCGGACCTCCTCAGGGCCTCACGAGGGACAAGGGAGAGGCGGACAGACACCAGGCTGGGTCAGAACCATGGATCTTGTGACTGGGGCCAACAAGAGAAAGGAGATAAAAACAGGGTTACCCATGAAGGAATTTGGAAGCAAAATGGTAAGCAAAATAAAATGAGAAAAATGAAAAATCAGAGTGACATGCAGAGTTGGAGGGAGAGACAGGGACCGAAATATTATCTGCTCAGAGGATCAGTGTTCCTCCTTATTTATTGAAATGTGACTTCTTCCTAAAAAAAAAAAAAAAAAAAAGAAGAAGAAGAAATGTGACTTCTTCCTGCCCCAGCGCTCAGGGCCACACATGGCCGTGGTTAGGTTTCAGCAGCAACTCCTAGGAGAGTTTCTGCAGTCCGTTTGTGGCCAGTATTCCCAGAGAACAGGTTTCCGTTAGTACCGCTGATCTAGGGAGATGGGTTCGTGGGCAACCCTGAGAACCATTTGAGTTTTTGTTTATGGAAGGGGCCACCGTATTCTCTCCCTGGATTACATTAACCTTAAATATCCAGGGGTTGTGGTAACCAGCAGAGGGCTGCCGGCTCCGGAGTTTATGAGATGTGTTGGCTCACAAACAGAATAGTCCAAAGGTAGGCATGACTGGACACAAGGCTCCCATGATTTCCTCGGAAAGGAATTTCTTTCTCTATTTCTCACTTAATGTTTCCCTGGCAACAGTGCCATTCGCAGCCCCTGTGTGGTTGCCAGACCTCCATCCTTCCAGATCTGAGGCCAGGGCAAAAGAGCAATCATTTCTATTCTAGCTCCAGCAAAATCCAGTCGAGACTGGCTCAGGGGAACATGATATCCTGACCGCTGAGGCCCAGGTAATGTGTTTTCATGTGTTCCAGACAGGAACTATCTGGGCAGAGGGTGGCTAAGAGGGGATCCCACTGAGGAAATATGGGTGCAGTGAACAGAAGACCATTGGTAAATGATGCTGGGCAGCCCAAACCACAGAATTCACAGCATCTGGCTTAGGTCCAGAAACTCTTGGTAGGGTCAAAAAAATTTCTTTTTAAGATTTTATTTATTTGAGAGAAAGAGAAAAAGCGTGAGTGGGGGAAGTATCAAAAGGAGAAGCAGACTCGCCGCTGAGCGGGGGGCCCGATGCAGGCCTTGATCTTGGGATTCCGGGATCATGATCTGAGCTGAAGGCAGACGCTCAATTGACTGAGCCACCCAAGCAACCGCCCCCCCAAATTTTTTAAGTAATTATGAATTCACAGAAAGTTGCAAAAAATAGTACAAAAGAGTTCTGGTGAATCCTTTACCCAATTGCCCTAAATGGTTATATCTTATGTAATTACAGTACAATATGGAGTCCAGGAATTCGACATCGGTACAATACTTGTGTGTAGTTCCACGCCGTTTTATCACATATATAAACTCATGTAATCACCAGTGTAATCAAGATATAGGACTATTCCATCACCTGCAAAGATCCCCCTCATGTTATTCCTACATAGTCCCTAACCCCTGGCAACCACAAATCTGTTTTCCATTTCTAATTTTGTCACTTTGGTAATGTTATATAAACACTATTCCTTTGTATTGCTGAGTAGTATTCCACGGTATGGATATACCACAGGCTATTTAACCACTCACCTATTTTTGTTGTTTCTGGTTATAGGCAATTACAAATAAAGTGGCTGCAATCAGTTGTGTACTTATGTGAAATATAAGTTTTCATTTCTCTGGGATAAATGCCCAGGAGTGTAGTAGCTGGGTCATAGGTAAGTGTATGTTTAGTTTTTAAAGCAGCTCCCAAACATTTTCCAGAGTGGCTGTGGCATTTTACATTCCTACCGTCAATGTATGAGAGATCAAATTTCTCCATATCTTTGCCAGCCTTTGGTGTTATTACTATTTTTTAGTTTAGTTACTCTAACAGGTATTTAATGATATCTCAATGGGGTCTTAATTCGCATTTCTCTAATGGTTAGGCCTACTGAACACCTTTTCATGTGTCATCATATATCCTCTTGGTTTGAGTGTCTCTTTATGTCTTTTGCTCATTTTCCAATTGGATTGTTAAATGTAGTTTTGAGAGTTCTTTCAGTGGAGTTTTCCAAGGTCCCTCAACCTCACTCTTCCAAGTATAGAACCTAATCGAATTCAGCTCTAACTAGCAGGATATTAACTCTAAACCCACCCTTGCTTCACCATGGATACAAGAGTCCAGTTCTTATTATTTATCAAGGGCATTTCCCCACCAAGATCCCATCTGAAAATATTTTGCTCTATCCTCTGCTCTTCCCTGCACCATACCCTCATGCTACCTCCAGTCCAGAGCAGTCTGGACTTTAGCCTCAGATTCCCTCTCGATTTCATCGTTGGTTTTGCGAGCTGAAACCAAGCCTTGGGAAATGTACCTCTCTTCCTGGATTCACATGCTCCGGATGCCAGATGAATGCATGAACGAACGAACAAACGAATGAATGAATGAATGAATGAATGAATGAATGAACTAATCAATCAGTCAATGCTAGCGCGCTCCTATGCGCTGTTATTGTATACAGCAGCCAATTTGGGAATTGTCTGTTACCCCAAAAGGCAAAGAGTAGATCAGAGAGGGCAGAAACTTAAAAATGTAACATCCTAAAGACAGTGGCTCCCTTTGAACGTCACCACTTTGCAGCCACGGGAGAGAAAGAAAAGAATGTGGGTGGGAAGGCCTCCAGGAGGAAGTCTGGGGTACGTGGTTTACCATGCAGGACACTGGCCTCCCCTGACGCACTTGGAGTCTCTGGCAGGGTATTTTTAACTGCCACATTGTCAAGTCAATGTTTGCACTTTGATAAGTGTCCTGTCCGGTGGCTTGTTCTAAACTCTGGCCTGGGAGGTCACCCTAAGAGCCTCGGAGTGGTTTGTGAGAGAGAAAGTGAGTGAGCGAAATATAATCACCAGAGGCTGCCAGGCTTGAGAGCCGTGACAGAACAATCACCAAGCATTGTGTCCCATGGCTCGCCTCACCTGGTCATGAGCCGTGAGTGGAATTTGTGGAATGGACCGTTCTCTTCGTGTCACCCAATATCCCTGAACAATGGGAGCACACATTCGTGGTTTTATATAAGAGCCGAGAAGGAATATTCCTTCCGCCCAATCAGAAGGAGGGAGCTGTCGCTGATGCCCCACTGCCCGCCAACCCCCCTGCCTTCTCGCTCCTTCTCCGTCTCCTCGTCCTCCCCTCCTGTCTTTAAGGCAGGAAAGAAGAGGGAGGAAGGGAAAGACAGAGCCATTGTGCGCGGGTCACCAGGAGAATGACGCCACAGGTTGGAGGGAAGATATATGTGAAATATGGGGGGAGGGGGGCAGGATACCCTGGGTTTTTCACTCCATAGAATTCAGTTTTACTTCTTTGTCGGTTTTTCTCATTGAATACCCTTGTAGGGAAAAAAAGGCATTAAAGTATGAGGTAATGACTGTGAGGCCCTACCTGACTCAGACATTGAGATTAGAGGCTGAGAAAGTCCCTTTCTCGAACCGTGACATTTCAGGGTTTTTTTGGTGGCACACAACACAAAGTCCAACTCAAATGGGGTTCAACAGTACGCGACCAAGGGACTCAGCCCTGAAAAAGTTCAGAAGCGGTGGTCTCAGGGTGGTTTTGACCTAGTACTCTGCCAGACATCTTTTCTTTGCCTTCTGTGGTGTCCATTTCAAACAAAGTCTGGTTCCGTGTTTCTGAGTTCATCTCCGGAGAGAGGAGGCCTGTCCTCGGTGCTGGCTGCTCGCCCATGACTAACCTCCTCAGGGAAATGTCATGTGCCAAGTGGCTGAGGTTGGGCTTTCCCAGGTAGGTCTGGCAGGCACGCACTGGCTCACCCCGACAGGAGAGCGGGTGTGGTCACCAAGACTGCTTCACAGTGAAGGAAGGGGTCAGTGGGTCCCAGCGACAACCCCAATACCCCCCCACCCTTCCCCCCAGCCACAAACGCACTCCACCTCCCAAAGAAAGCTCCTTCTAATTCCTGTGCTGAGGAGTAAAACTCCTTTAAGAGGGCCTCAAGCATCTCATTCTGAAACTCGAGATACAATTGAAATAGTAACAGTGTATTTACACTAAAATGTGTCAAGGGAGTAAACTTTTTGCTATTGCCAATGTCAAGTGAGCTAAGAAGTAATTTTATTTCTCTATAATTGAATTAAATTAACTCATAAGCCCCAGTTTCTTCTCAATAATAGAAAATGAAATATTTCTAATTCAAAGTAAATTCAATTACTTCTGATTTAAAACCCAGTTCTTCTTCTTCTTTTTTTTTTTTTAAAGCCCCGGTTAGCATTTCATGGCCCTTACCCCATGTGACTTCAAACCGCCAGGACACAGCCCCCTGTTCCCACCCCACCCCCTCTTTAGCCTTAATCTCCTCCTCAGCTCTTCTGCTGAAGAATTTGACCTTTACCATGACTGTCTGCTTTGGGAGGTTTTCCTTCCCCGGAGCTTCATAGTAGTCCTAGAAGAACAGGGAAAGTGTTTATAATACACTGGGGCAGGTACCAACTCCCCGATGGGTATGAGGGAAGATGGCTGCCAAGCTACTCTGTCTAGGAGCCAGGGAGAGCATGTTTCTGACGTGGCCACTACTGGGGGTGCTGCCTGCCCTTGCCCGTCCATCAAGACCAGCAGATTTTTCGGGCACCTGGGTGGCTCAGTCGGTTAAGCTACTGCCTTCGGCTCAGGTCATGATCTCAGGGTCCTGGGATCGAGCCCCATGTTGGTTTCTCTGCTCAGCAGGGTGTCTGCTTCTCCCTCTCCCTCTGCTTCTTCCCCCATTCATGCTCTTTCTGTCTCTGTCTCAAATAAATAAATAAAATCTTAAAAAAAAAAAAAAAAGATCAGCAGATTCTCTCCAAGAACTCCAACACATCGGCATAAGACCTGTGTCAGGATGTGACTGCAGTCTTGGGAAACCCAGTCCTTCTTGAGTAAATTCTTATTTCAAGATTCTTCTCCTCCTCCCACTCTTAATTTTCTTAACCTTCCCCCTGAGGATAAGATGATCTTGGTTCCTGGCATTCTTATATATGACCTGGACATTTTGAAAGAGCGGGCAACTAACTGCGAGGTCCTCCTTGTGGCTGTTGGCATCTGTCCTCACTGCCATCCACTGCCGAGTCCATAGTCTACCCCCAACCCTTTGGCTTCTGGTTACGTGCACAGTGATAAGGGCGTTCCCAGTCCACTGGCCTTCTCTCAGCCACTCTTGCCCAGTCGCATGGGGGAGGGGTGTGACGGAAGCCCTGGGAAACTTCGGCTATTCTTCTATGTTGCTCTGACACCACAGGAAGCAGGGACTTGGCGGTGGGGGGTTTATCTTAGATTGTCTCTCGGCTCAACTTGCCCTGCTCTACTATAGCCCCTTGTGTTGGCGTCGGCTCTCCGTGAGAATAGTTCCCTGCAGGATTCTTGGTGGGGACTGGAGGCACAAGCCCCCTGCTCCAAGATCCTCATATCCTTCTGAGGGTTTCTCACACCCCTGCCCCCAGCGTTTGGACTTTCCATCAGCCCCTTTGACCAAAGACTTACTCTCTTTCTTGCTTTTCTCCCAGCCCAGTAAAGACTTCCTTCCTTCCTTCCTTCCTTCCTTCCTTCCTTCCTTCCTTCCTTCCTTCCTTCCTTCCTCCTTTCCTTTCCTTTCCTTTCCTTTCCTTTCCTTTCCTTTCCTTTCCTTTCCTTTCCTTTCCTTTCCTTTCCTTTCCTTTCCCTTCCTTTCCCTTCCTTTCCCTTCCTTTCCCTTCCTTTCCCTTCCTTTCCCTTTCTTTCTTTCTTTCTTTCTTTCTTTCTTTCTTTCTTTCTTTCTTTCTTTCTTTCTTTCTTTCTTTCTATTACCTCTCTGTCTAGCTTGGAGGGTGGGAGGGGGGAGGTTTACATAATTTCCATTCTTTTGAAAATCTTTGTTACGGCATAAATCCTACTGCTTAGTAGGTTTGCTCTAGGTCTGGATGTTGACTTCAGTCATATGATCTGGAAGTATTTTTCTCAGCTTTAGCAATGCAGTAGAACTTTCTTACAAAATGAAAGGTATAGTGTACCCAAGCTTGCTTTCTTATTGATTTTATCTCTATAAACACATTTCACACAGTTTCCCCCTTTGCTGGGGCTCCTGGCCCAATTCTCTTGAGGTGAATAGTGCTATATAAAGATCTAATATCTACTTTTTTCCTCAGAGATTCTCCTTTTTAACTGTGAGTCTTATCTGAAAAAGTCATTGCTTACAAGGCAAGCGGGAAGGCATTTAGGAGTAAATGACAACTGTCTCTGCTGCTTCAGTAACGGGCTGGTTTTGTAAGGCACAGATTAACAAAGTGTTGGACAGACATCACGTGAAGTGGAGAACTCTGGGCGCGTGCTGTTGCAACTTCCTCTTGCTTTCCCGTCTGCTGTGGGGGAGCTGCTTCGTGAAAAGGACCTTCCGTTTCTGGGATCCTGGAGCAAAGGCTTAGCTCGGTGCCGCGACGCCAGCTCCCAGCCACGGCTCCACTCTTCCTCCTCCCGGGTCGCAGTAACAGATACACGCCTCTTGGTTCCTTCAGTGCTTAACCGAGAGTAAATACCACTGAAATGGGGAAGAGGTTCCTTCGGATTAAAACCCATGTATAGTTCTGTTATATTTAGTACATTTAGGTACTTTTCCACTTTTCCCGGTGGACGATGAATTGAACATTCTAGGTAAATAAGCAATAAATGCTCATACGATGAAAAACATGATTTTGAGGAACGAAGTCCAGGGAAAGGTTTTGTCTCCAGGGAGAGGAACCCAGTACGTACGATCTTGAACTCGCACACCCATACGGGCTTCCAATAAAGAGAACGTGGTGCAGAGAGGACCAGAGGAACAGGTCACACGTGGATGAGAAGCCCCGCTCCCTTCCCCACAGGACCCCCCAGGACCCCCACCCCTGCATCTGTGTCCTGTGGACAGAGGTGGTCTCACATGCGAGACTGGATACTGATTAGCTGGTCTTTGAAGAAATATCCTCCGAAATAGCTTCTCAGTGGACTGAAACGCGTAAAAAGGAAAAACTGTGAAGGAGTGTACTTGCTTTCCCAGATTGCCACCAGGTACATTAACTTAGCCTGAAATAGTGACTCCCGATCTTCCTACTGTAGTAATAGCTCAGCTGTTTGCTTGACTTTGCAATTAACACTTCCAACACCCTCCCACTCAGAGTATACATAGAGTAGAATCTCTTTACAGTGTAGTTGATGAGATGACAGGGTTTCCATGAAAACATTAGTCAAATGGTGATTCTAAAAAGCACTGATCTTCGGAAACATAATCTGACAGGATCACCCGGTCAAGGAGGGGTTTGGCTGTGTCCCGACAGCAACATTGTGAGGGACTCCGCTATATCCAGCCTTCAAATAGAGACGTATAATTCACCCCTTGGGGATGTTTGTGAGAATTTTACAACACCACAGAAATAATTTGATGGTACACCACAGTATAAATCACAGATTACGAACACAGATTTTGGAGTCACAGCCTTGGGTTTAAATCTCACCTCAGCCACTTTCTTAACCCCCTCAGGATACTTTCGCCCTGTCCAAATTTGAGCCTTCCCTCCAGCGCACTGCCAATGGCATACACACGTGTCAAGAGATTTGTTCTCTCAACCCCGGGGGTGCTGTGATGGGAAGAAGATCGGAAATATCACCATCATCTGAACTTCTGCACCCATCCATCATAAGTGTATTTTCCTCATGGGGTTTGTTTAAAGATGAAATGCAGATCCCCCTGCAAAGCATTCAGTATGGCGCTTAGTCAGTGATTACCAAATGACAGTCTGCCCCAAGAGCACAGTCCTTGGACAGCCGTCCAGTTCAGCGAGCATTTGGAAAATGTCTAACAGACAATTAGCTCCCACTCCATCGCACAAAGAGAATCCTGAAAACCATGAGCAGCAGAGCCATCAGACAAATAGCTCCTTTCTAGGAATGTCAACGATGATGGCCATCGGAACCAACCCCGGCTCTCCCTGTCCACTCGCTCCTGAAGTCTTCCTTCTTTCACAATAAGTAGCTGGAAGGCATAAACACTCCAGTCTCTTGTTCCACTGGGAATAAAATAATTTCCTCAAACTTTAGAGCTGGCTGCAGGAATACACAGGAAGTATCAAGACTGGGATTTCCTTTTTCTTAAATACTGGGTCTTGATGAGCTATTGTTTTGTTTCATTTTATTTATGGACAACTTGTAATAGTTGACTTCACTGTTCTGTGTTTACTGTAGGGACATTTTTTTAGGGTCAGAGAAATGGTAAGACTATACAAGGCAGAAGCATATTCAAACTAAAATGAACACTTAAAAACCTATGGGAGGTTTAGCGATTTCCCAGAGAAACCCAGTGGAGTCGAAACCCATTGTCCTCATCACTCTAAAGCCTATTTCCAGACTGTTCCTATTTGTCTTCAAGGAGCCGGCTGCTGCACTAGCTCTCCAAGCTCCACAGATGGGTGACTGGGGACAGAAGACAGAGGTGAAGAGTCTCTGTCTCATCTTAGAGAACACTGCTGTGGAAAAGCCAAGAATGAGGTCCCAACTGGTGCAGAACGTTTAAAAGCAAAATACCTTGCAAAGGTTTTGTATTTAAAAAACAAAATGATAAGGATAGAAAACCACCACCCTCTCTTATTGACCCAATCAGCTGTTTGAATGTGAAAAATAATAACCAAATATTATCTGTACTTAATTTTTTTTTTAAAGGAGTTGGCACTCAGTGTGGGAAGCTGTCAACTAAGTGGAAATTAAGGGAGTCTTAACTTTAGCCAAGTTTTATTTTTGCAAGGGTCAAACACACTCCTGTGTCTGGGGCTGTTAGTGTCTCACAGCAGAAATGAGAATCTGGAGGCTGGGTTTTTAATGTCCCCTCTGCAACTTCTTAGTTCTATGACCCCAAGCAGGGCAAAGAAAATCTCGCATCATTCTTTGTTTGTAAAATTTTTGTTTATAAAGTTCAAGCATTCATGGCATGACATTCAGAGAACCAGGGGTCCAGTAAAGGAGATCATGCATGGAAAGACCTGGCCCCATGTGTGGTATACAGTAGCTACACTATAAGGTAGCATTCTGTTGTGAGTGTAGAGCGCAGAGTCCCAGGATTTCAGAGCTGGTTGGAGCCTTAAGGGTTATTACCTATCTTTCATTTATCTTTGCTTATCTCCACTCTGACCCATTTGGATTGATTTTGCAGATTAAACTCTCCAAAGACAGGGGCGCCTGGGTGGCTCAGTGGGTTAAGCCTCTGCCTTCAGCTCAGGTCATGATCTCAGGGTCCTGGGATCGAGCCCCGCATAGGGCTCTCTGCTCAGTGGGGAGCCTGCTTCCCCCTCTCTCTCTGCCTGCCTCTCTGCCTGCTTGTGATCTCTGTCTGTCAAATAAATAAGATCTTAAAAAAAAATTTTTTAAAAGACTCTCAGAAGACAACCTTATGCCTACATTTCCAGCCTTTTGGGGGGGGTGGGCGTGACCCTCATCGGAGACCCCAAGTTCAAACATATGTGCTCACCGTAGCGACATCACTCACCATGTGGCAGATACGACAGCTCTTCACTTGTCTGTTTCCCCTTGGCCGAGAATGCCTTCACGTACAGAGCTCACCTTTTTGAGCTCTATTTCCCCAAGACCTAGCACAATATCTGTTGCAAAGCAGAGGTTCAGTAAGTAGTTGTTGTCGACGTCAATTGAAACATGAAGAGGTAGCACAATCCAATTGAACTTAGACTTCACCGACACACAGTAAGTTAGCAGAAAAGTGGGATCTTCATGGAACCTAGACAAAGGAAGGGACACCAAAGGGCAAGCCCCCATCACTGTTATCCAGCACGGCAGTGGGGGTCTGATTCGTTACCCTGCAGCTTCTCATGCTGCTCACAAGGGAGGTGCGATTTCTGATGGGTGCTCTGCCCCTCGTCCAGGGTCTTCTTGCCCTTAAAGCCAGTCCGGCTCCTCCCCAAGGGGGCTAACCCCTGCAGGCTGTACTTCTCAGTCTCCCCAGTCAACTGGCAGGGTTTGGCCATTGGGAGATGAATGATTGGAGGGAGGAAGGGGGGAAGGCAGAGCCAGGCTCTTTCTCCTGTTTCTGATCTCAGATAGTGTGATGGTGGTTCTGTCTTTTCTAGTGGCTAGATCCTGCCTATCACGTCTCCTCACCAGGCAGATCTGAAGCCTCCTGGGGGTGTGCGTGCAGGCGGCTCCCCACAGTGGCTTGGGAGCTCATCCACTATCTATATAACCAATCCCCTCTGTTACATGCACTGTGTTTGAAACACTTAGAGTAATTCTGTTTTTCTGGATCGACCTGATTGATGCTCGTACCACTCTAGCTTATCACAGTAACAAGAAATTAATACAGCAACATGTATGGACCACTTATTTTAGGACATAAACTGTGCTAGGCACAGAAGATACAAAAATGAATACGGTGTTATCTTTGCCCCGGAGAAGCTTACAGTCTGATTGAGGAGACGGACATGTAAGCAAAAAATGTATGATGCGGTGAAACAAACTTACTAATGAAGTTTACTAAGTTCACAATGGTACATGTGCCTGGAGACGGAAATGACTAACTTGGGGGAGAGGAGAATCAGGAGAAAAGGGTTTTAAAAATAGTTTATATATATATCATTTAATATATATTATATATATAAAATATATTAAATATCGTTTAATATAGTATTTAGACAGTATACAGACTCTGGAAACTGCTAGATCCAATCCTGCCTCCAACATTTATTAGCTGTGTGACTGAAAACAAGTGGGTTTTTTTTGTTAGTTTGGTTTTTTTAAAAGACTTATCATATCTCAACGTCCTTATTGGTCAAATGTGAATGGTAATAGTAAAGACATCATAGTGTTATGTAAAGATTAAATGACTCGATAGATATAAAGCATTTAATATGGTGCCTAGCTCATGGCAAGCCCTAAAAAATATTAGCTATTATCATGATTATTGTTGCTGGAACAGTGGGGACGTCTAGGTGTTCAGCTTCTAATATAGTACCTGGCATACAGTAGGTGCTCAACAGATGCTAGCTGACTCAACGAATGAATCGACTAAATAAATAAATGAGTGCATGAGTTTACCAAGCAAATGATGAAGGATGGAAGAAGAGCATTCCAGGCACCGGCCAAAAACACAGTGGTTTGGAACACCGCAAGTCTGGTTGGTTTGGATCCATGGGTCAGTCTCCTGTGAGTTTGGTTCATGTGAGGTTTCACCCCTGAACTCACCTCTGGCTGCAGGGACCAAATCAAGCTCCCAGTCTGCAAAGTTGACTTGTCTCCTTCCCCTTTCTAAAGGTTCTTCTTTTCAGTCAGTAAAAGATATTCAAGGAAGGGAGTTCTGAATGGGCTGTGGTGGTGAGAGTAGGGTTGCCAGATGTAGCCAATAAAAATACTGGACATTAAATTTGAATTTCAGAGAAACAACAAATAATGTCTAAACCTTACAACGGTTATTTTGAAGTCTGTGCCATGTACGCACTGACCGTGACCCATTGACATTTTTTTTTTTCTAGAAGGAGAAATTGGCCCTCGATAAGGCATGCTTCATTGTCTTTGTTTCAGTTTCTTCCTTGGGGACCATAGAAAAGATTTACTTTCCAGCTCAAATTTTATATAATTCAAGGGCCCTTATAGCAAATGGCCTAAGAGCTAACTGGGTCCAGGTCAATAGTGGTTCCCTCTAAAAGACCATCCTGGGCCTGCTTGGCCTCAGTGGTTACGCTCTGGTCTGAACTAGAACACACACAGCATTTCATCTTTCGAATTCATGTTTGACACTTGGAAACACTGCCTTTCCTTTTTATATGCCTTTCCTTTTCAACTAGGTTATAAGGGAGCAAAAACCAAATATTTTTATAACTTCCAAGCCCAACACACAGTAGGTGCTCAACATATTGTTGTTGTTTTTTTTAATAAACCAGTACATGAAGAAAAAATGAATATTCCCATTGGATATTGCTGGCCATGAGGAAGTGTGTTGCCTAATGGACTTTGGAGTTATACTGAGCTTGAATTCCAATTCCTTGCTCATATCTAACATTGGGCTCTAGGACAGCTTACTTCACATTCCCCCCTTTGTATGGTTACAACGCCAGTTGACAGTTGACTTCTCAGGATTGATATTTGGATTAAGTTGATTAACTTTAGATTAATTAGCACCTGGGAAACATTTCCGACTGGAAGTTACAGTTACCCTGATGTCAGTCAGTAAGATGCAGGGGACCATTCCATAATACTCTGACTACCATTTCATTCCCAAACTTCAACCATAGAAAGTAGAAATCAGATTGGGTAAGACATTTTACATTAGCTATTTTATTGGGCTGATCTCCTATTTAAGGGAAGCCAATCTACAGGAGAAACCAGCCTCTCACTGAAGGTTCATGGTCATTTAATGAATAACTCATCACTTTAAAATAAGCGGAGAGAGGCTGGCAGGGAGGCAGGCGGCAAACAATTCCATTGGAATCACGTGGTTGTCCCTGCTCCCCCACATCCGCCTCCCTCCTTGCAGCACAGAGTTTTAAGTGATTGAAGCCAGTTTGGGCAAGGATTCCAGACAGGGAAAAGCAAATACATAAGTCAGAGGTCAGGAGAGAAGAATAGGCCAGAGGGGGAGGAAGAAATGCTGAGCTGATAATTGAAAGATAATGGATGTGGGGGTGGGTCAGAGCAGCATAATAACAGGGGGAGCCAGACACCCCCAAGCTTTCTCAGGCATCTGCGCAAGGACCAGTGTTACGACTCCTCTTAAAAGAAGGTCTATGGAGCATGGATTTCTAAACAGTTGGGCCACCCAGCATGGAATTTTGGGAAATGGCACTGTTGAGTAAAGCCATTAACAAATTACTTTCCTTTCATTTCCTTCACTGGCAGGACCTTCTGTTTATGCCTCCTTTAGTAGCAACTGGAAGGAGTAAATTTGCTGACAAGCATCTGTGTGTAGTGGGGCCCCTGGATGGGATTTTAATCATGCAAAAATGATCCCAGATGATTAGTTGAAAGGTTGCCAGGAATCTCTGGAATCTACCCCTCAGTTGAGCACACAC
This sequence comes from Potos flavus, assembly GCA_028534135.1. Lineage (NCBI taxonomy): Eukaryota > Metazoa > Chordata > Mammalia > Carnivora > Procyonidae > Potos > Potos flavus. The sequence continues at coordinate 123,239,011 of CM052899.1, read as the reverse complement.
AGGATTTGTTTGAGGGTAGAGTCAAGGTGAAGAACTTAGAAAAATAAGCCATATTGATCTCTCTACTTTTGTAAATATTTGAATTTTATAGGCCTCCCAGCTTGCTCTCAACTAAATAGGAAGCTGGAAATCTGTGATGTAGTGACCGAGGATAGGTTTTGAGGTTAGATTTTTGACCGGACACCTTGCTCAACCATTTGCTAGACATTTATTAGAGATTATGACCTAATCCCTCTGTGCCTCTGTTATCTCATTTGTAAAAGGGATACATTGTCATCCTCATCTCATAGCTTGTGAGGATTCAACCAAATTGTAAAGCAACTAGACCCTGGCCTTAGGAGAACCTCAAAGTTTAAATATCCTTTTTCTTTTCTCTTCTCTCTTTTATTCCAAACTCCTCCCAACCCCAACCCCAACCCTACCCCAGCAATTCTCTAATCTGGGACAGCCTTTGCTAAACTTTTTTTTTCCCCCCAAATACTTTTATTTTATTTTTTCAGTGTTACAAGAGTCATTGTTTATGTATCACACCCAGTGCTCCATACCATACGTGCCCTCCTCAATACCCACCACCAGGCTCACTGAACCCCCCACCCCCACCCCTACAAAACCCTCAGTCTGTTGCTCAGAGTCCACAGTCTC